>JALIGW010000002.1:195281225-195776225 GCA_023053685.1 Diadophis punctatus similis
CTTCATTGTTACTCTATTCATTTCAGCACACTCCAAATTTTTTTTAATCAAATCCTCTTCAGATGGAACCTTAGTTCCTTTCCATTTTTGTGCAAAGGTAATTCTAGCTGCTGTCAAGACGTGTATTACCAGATAGGTATCTTCTTTATTAAGTTCATGCGGTATAATCCCCAACAAGAAAGTCTCGGGTCTCAGCTCAATATTTTGTTTCAGCATTTTTTCTAGCCAGTTCTTTACTCGAGTCCAATATAGTTTTGCCTCTGCACGAGTCCACCACATGTGGTAGTAGGAACCAGGTATATGTTGGCATTTCCAGCATTTCATAGACATGTTCTTAAACATTTTAGCTAGTCTTTCCGGTGACAAATGCCATCTGTAGAACATCTTGTACATATTCTCTTTGTATGCTGTTGCCATAGTCAATTTATAGTTCCTTTCCCAAAGTTGGTTCCATTTTTCAAGTTCTATTGTATAACCAAAATTCTGAGCCCATTTTATCATTGTCTCTTTAACTTGTTCAGATTCTAGATCCACGTAGAGTAGGTGATTATATATTTTCTTAATTAATTTTTAATCTGGTCCTGTAAGTATTGTATCTAATTCTGTATTTTTTAACATGATACCTTCCATTTTTTTGTCTTTTTCGTATCTTGTCTGTATTTGCGTTCTCATAAACCAATCCATTTTAATTCCTTGTTTCTCTAATTCTTGTGGTGATTTTAATTCCCCCTCTGTCAAAATATCTTTATATCTTGGTATTTTTTGCCAGTTTACTCTGTTTGGATGAAGTAGTGCTTCTATTATCGATATCCAATTTGGTATACTCATATAATGTTTGGCTTTTATTTTTTCCCAAACTAAATATAAAGAATTTCTTACATAATGTCTTTGGAAGTAACTGTGTATTTTATTTCTTCCATGACATAAAAGTGTATGCCATCCAATATGCATATCATGTCCTTCTAGTGTTAACAATCTCTGGTTTCTTAATAGAATCCATTCTAGGTCGCAGCCTGGTAGTAGAGTTCCCAATTTGGCAGCCCAAAACCACCTCGAGTCCTAGCATCTTGTAGCATTTTTAAGTTTATTCTTGATCTTTTCCCTTGCCAAATAAATTTCAAGATTAATGTGTTTATTTCTCTAAAATATGTTTTCTCTATTTTTATTGGAATTATTGAAAACAAGAGTAAGTTAAAATGTTAATTGAAGAGATATATTGGCTGTCTATCTGTTAAAAGAAAATTAAAATAATAATAATAACACACTCAAGAAAGGAGAAGAAGGAGGAAGAGGAAGTAGAGGAGAAAGGTGAGAAGGTAGAAGGGGCAGTAGGAAAGGGGAGAGAAGGGGGAAGAAGGTAGAGGAAGGGGAGAAGGATAGAGGGAAGGGAGTGATCAGACAAAATATGTAGGATAGATGGTCAATCTAGTAGCAATATTGGAGGTGGGGGGAAATTAGAATAAATTGTTGTTAATGTATCATGGTATATGTATGGATGTTTTATGTGAAGAATATTAAAAGAAAATAAAAAAAATTTGAAAAAAAAAGATTGGAGAAAGAATTACAAAAAAACCCACAAAACGATAAAGCTAAAAAGCAAATGGAATTGAAAAAACATGAAATAAATTTATTCGAACAAGAATTTTTGGCATATAAATTAAGGTCAGCCAAACAGAATTTTTTTGAAAATGCAAATAAGCCTGGTAGATGGTTGGCATATAAATTAAAAAAAGAAAAAGAGAAGAAATTAATTAACCAACTTTAAGATGAAACAGGAAGCATATGTTATAAAAATGAAGAAAAGAAAAAAATAATTCAAAATTATTATGAGAGACTATATAATCAAGAAATGGTTCTGGATGGAAAGATAAAACAATTTTTAGAGAAATCAGATTTGCCTAATATACCTGAACAATATAAGGGAGCGCTAGAAGAAAGAATAACGATGATGGAATTGACAGAAGCGATCAAAAAACAAAAAAATGGGAAAACACCAGGTCCAGATGGACTACCAGCTGAACTATATAAATCATGTCAAGATATGTTAAGCAATATAATGTTGGAATTATTTAATGAAGACAAAGATTTATTTTAGTGAAGACAAAGATTCCAGATTCATGGATGGAGGCGTATGTTATACTTATACCTAAAGAAGTTACAGACTTACAAGTTAAAAATTATAGACCGATTTCATTGTTGAATGTAGATTATAAAATTTTTGCTTCAATAATGGTGAATAGACTAAAAAGGCTGTTAAATGAATTTATTCATATGGACCAAAATGGATTTTTACCTAAGAGACAAATTAGAGACAATATGAGGTTAATTTTGAATACTTTGGAATATTACGAGGTACATTCAAAAAAACAAATGGCGATGATGTTTTTAGATGCACAGAAAGCATTTGATAACATGAACTGGCAATTTATGATAGAACAATTGCAAACGATGAATTTTGGAGAGAGATTTACAAATATGATAAAAACAATATATAACAGGCAATCGGCAAAAATAATGATAAATGGAGAGATGACAGAAAAAATTAAAACAATGAAAGGAACAAGGCAAGGGTGTTCTTTATCTCCTTTGCTATTTGTATTAACATTAGAAGTTTTGAACAGAAATGTAAGAAGAAATAAAAGGAATGAAAATTAGAAGTATATAAATTACAAGCCTTTGCAGATGATTTAGTTTTTATTCTGGAGGAGCCTCAAATATCGGGCCCTAAACTATTAGAACAAATAGAAGAGTATGGAGAGGTTGCAGGTTTAAAAATAAACAAAGAAAAAACAAAAATATTGGTCAAAAAATCACAGAAAAGCAGAAAAGAGAATTGACGGAGAAATTAAATATTCAAATTGTGAAGAAAGTAAAATATTTAGGAATATATTTAACTCAAGATGTGTAACGATAAAGGAAGATAATTATTATAAATTAAAAAAAACAAATTGAGGAAGACCTGGAGAAATTGAAATTGAAAAATCTACAGCTATCATTGATGGGAAAGATTGCAATAATAAAGATTGAACTTTTTACTGAAACTATTATTTTTATTTCAGATGATACCAATAAAACTAGAAAAGACATATTTTGATCATCTTGATAAAATAGTAAGGAAATTTATATGGCAAGGGAAAAAAGTGAGAATAAACATAAAACTTCTACAAGATGTGGGATTATGAGGAGGATTTGGACTACCGAATTGGGAGCTATATTACCAGGCAGCAATGTTGACTTGGATGAGATAATGGATTGAACTTAGAAATATAAGACTATTAACCTTGGAAGATCATGATTTACAATTGGGATGGCATGCCTTTTTATGGTCTGGCAGAAGTAAGATGCACACTTACTTTCAAAGACATTATGTAAGAAATGCATTACTACAAGTATGGAAGAAGATTAGAGATAAATATTATTTGAAAATACCAGTATGGTTATCAACAATGGAAGCATTAATATATACAAATATTAATAATATTAGTAACATTCTTAGATAAAAGGATATTTTAACAGACAAGGGAGAATTGAAAGGGAAACAAGAAATAAAAGAACAGAGGATTGATTTAGACTGGTATACTCATACGCAAATACGAACAAGATATGAAAAAGACATTAAACTATATGGTTTTTATTTAGAAAAAACAGAAAAAACATATAGTATCAAACTAGCAGAAGAACAGGTAAAAGAAACAATGATAGCTTGGGCAAAAAAATTTGGTCATTCAATTGAGTTAGATCAGTGGTTCCCAAAGTGGGCGGTACCGCCTCCCGGGGATGGTGGGAACCCTTAGGGGGGCGGTGAGAGGCAAGGGTGGTGACAGGGGGGCGGTGAGAGGGGCCAGGGGGGCGGTAGGTAGTTTGCCATGCTTTTGCACTTGAAGCTCCCTCGCGTTCCTCGCTCTTGTGTGCAGGGCAGCCCATTCTGAAAGAAAACGCGAGATGTTTTCTTTCAGAATGGGCTGCCCTGCACACAAGAGCGTGGAATGCGATGAAGTTACAAGTGCTAGATATGATGCCCGTCTCACGGCCCGGCCCGGCCCCGCCCATGCTCCACTCCGCTCCGCCCCATCCTGCACAACTGGTCACCCCAAACTGCGTCCCACCTAGCACTTGAAGCTCCCTCGCATTCCTCATTCTTGTGTGCAGGGCAGTCCATTCTGAAAGAAAACATCTCACGGGGCTTGCCCTGCACCCAAGTGCATGGAATGCGATGGAGTTACAAGTGCTAGGTATGATGCCCATCTCGTGGTCCGGCTAGTCCCTGCCCAGCCCCTGCCCAGCCCCCGCTCCACTCCGCTCCACCCCGCACGACTGGTCACTCCAAACTGCATCCCATTGCGCAATGGGCGTCCTACCTAGCACTTGAAGCTCCCTCGCATTCCTCGTTCTTGTGTGCAGGGCAGCCCATTCTGAAAGAAAACGGGAGATGTTTTCTTTCAGAATGGGCTGCCCTGCACCCAAGAGCGTGGAATGCGATGGAGTTACAAGTGCTAGATACTGAGCATGGCACAGCGACAAGGGAAGCCGACCGCTCCCGAAGCTGCTCTGGCGAGCGCTCGCAGACCTGCAGGAAGGCCCTGCTGCAGAACCTGCACGTGTGCGGACTTTCTGCCCCTGTAACCTAGCAACCTGGCGTGCGCAATTCGACGGGCTTCCCTTCGGCATGAAGCACCCGCGGATCTCAGCCCAGCTGCCCCCCGACATCGACCCCACCAAGGCGCTTGTGGCCTTCGGCCGCCGAGGCCTCCCCAAGCTCAATGAAGAACTGCAGCACCCCGAGCTGCTGATGTGGCAGCTGGCCTTGATGGTGCTCTGCGACCTGGTGCACAACCCGGAGAATGCTTACCAAGCCATTGGCCTGGGTGAGTGGCGGCGGCCTGGCCATGGCTGGCGGGAGGGAAGGGAAGGGAGGGAAGAAGGAAAGAAAAAGGAAAGAAAGAAAGAGAGAGGGAGGAAGGAAGAAAGAAAGAGAAAGAACGATGGTAGAAAGGAAGGAATGCAGACAGAAAAAGAAAGGAGGGAGGGAAGAAGGAAAGAAAGAAAGAAAGAAAGAGGGAGGGAGGAAGACAGAAAGAAAGAAAGATGGTAGGAAGGAAGGAAGGAAGACAGACATAAAAAGAAAGGAGGGAGGGAAGGGAAGGGAAGGGAGGGAAGAGGGACAGAGAAAGGAAAGAAAGAAAGAGTGAGTGAGTGAGTGAGTGAGGGAGGGAGGGAGGGAGGGAGGGAGGAAGAAAGAGAAAGAAAGATGGTAGGAAGGAAGGAAGATAGACAGAAAAAGAAAGAAGGGAGGGAAGAATGAAATTAAAAGGAAAGAAAGAAAAAGAAAGAGAAAGAAAGAGAAAGAAAGAAAGAAAGAAAGATGGTAGGAAGGAAGGAAGGAAGGAAGGAAGGAAGGAAGGAAGGAAGATGGTAGGAAGGAAGGAAGGAGGACAGACAGAAAAAGAAAGTAGGGAGGTAAAAAGGAAAAAAAGGAAAGAAAGAAAAAGAAAGGAAGAAAGAGGGAGGGAGGGAGGGAGGAAGACAGAGAGAAAGAAAGATGATAGGAAGGAAGGAAGACAGACAGAAAAAGAAAGGAGGGAGGGAAGGGAAGGAAGGGAAGAAGGAAAGAAAAAGGAAAGAACGAAAGAGCGAGGGAGGGAGGGAGGAAGGAAGGAAGGAAAACAGAAAGAAAGAGAAAGAAAGATGGTAGGTAGGAAGGAAGATAGACAGAAAAAGAAAGGAGGGTGGGAAGAAGGAAAGAAAAAGGAAAGAAAGAGGGAGGGAGGGAGGAAGAAAGAAAGAAAGAAAGATGGTAGGAAAGAAGGAAGACAGAAAGAAAGAAAAAGATGGTAGGTAGGAAGGAAGACAGACAGACAGACAGAAAAAAGAGATGGTAGGAAGGAAGGAAAACAGAAAGAAAGGAAAGAGAGAAAAAGAAAGATGGTAGGAAGAAAGACAGAAAGAAAAAGAAAGAAAGAAGGGGGAAGGTAGAGAAGAAAGAAAGAACGAAAGACTTATGACCACAATTGAGCCTAACATTTTGGTTGCTAAGCAAGAGCGTTGTTAAATCAGTTTCACCACACTTTACAAGTTGACCACGCCCACCCGGTCACCTGACCACTAAGCCACGCCCACCTGAGGGATGGGGTGGGGGGCGGTGAGGATGAGTTTGTAGCACCAAGGGGGCGGTGGACTGAAAAAGTTTGGGAACCACTGAGTTAGATAAATGGCAGCAGTTATGGGAAAGGAATTACAAATTAACAATGTCCACAGCATATAAGGAAAATCAATATAAAATGTTTTATAGATGGCACATGCCACCTGAAAAACTGACAAAAATGTTTAAAGATAAATCTGCAAAATGTTGGAAATGTCATCAGTTACCTGGATCGTATTATCATATGTGGTAAACATGCCCAGAAGCAAGAAATTATTGGATGAAAATTAAAACATGGTTAGAAAAAATAACACAGCAATATATAGATTTAAAACCGGAACTATTCCTATTGGGTATCTTACCAGAGAAATTTAGTAAGGAAAATATATACTTGATTGTACATGTGATAACAGCAGCGAGGATAGTATTTGCGCAAAGATGGAAAGCAGAGAAAATCCCTATGGAGGAAGAAATAATTAAGAAAATATTGGTTGTGCAGAAATGAATAGATTGACCTTGATACTTAAAGAAAAAGAGGAATTGGAATATTTTCAGATATGGGGGAAATTTTATGATTGGTTGGAGAAGAGATATGTATAGAGTTATATTGTATGTCATAACAAATGAAATGATAAATACTAGGATATGAGAAATAATGGGAATAGGAAGAAGGCACAGAAGAAGCAAGCAGATGATCCACTGATGGATTAATTATGTATTGTATGTTTGTTTGTCTATAAAAATAAAAAACTTTATTAAAAATAATAATAACAACAAAATAAAAGCAAAACTCTCAAAAACAAAGAACTCCCGTCTGGACTACTGCAACGCGCTCTACATGGGGCTACCCTTGAAGAGTATCCGGAGACTTCAGCTGGTGCAAAATGCGGCTGCGCGTGCTGTGGTGGGTGTGCCAAGGTACACCCACGTGACACCTGTACTCCGCCAGCTGCATTGGTTGCCCATCGGTCTCCGGATCCGATTCAAGGTGTTGATCACCATCTTTAAAGCCCTTCATGGCTTAGGACCAGGTTATCTCCGGGACCGCATTCTGCCTCACACTTCCCTTCGACCGGTTAGGGTCCACAGAGTTGGCCTCCTCCAGGTCCCGTCGGCCAAGCAATGCCGGCTGGTGGGTCCTAGGGGGAGAGCCTTCTCTGTGGCCGGCCCCGTGCTCTGGAACCAACTTCCCCCAGAGACCCGAACTATCCCCACTCTGCTGGCCTTCCGCAAGGCTGTTAAGACATGGCTCTTCCTGCAGGCTGAGGGTAGAGCGTAATCCATTGAGCTCACCCCAAGTATGTATGATTGTTGAATGGTTATTGTATACTTTTAATATTACGGTTTTAATTTTTATATTTGTTTTTAAATGCATATTTATAGCAATAGCAATAGCACTTTACTTATATACCGCTTCATAGTGCTTTACAGCCCTCTCTAAGCGGTTTACAGAGTTCAGCATATTGCCCCCAACAATCTGGGTCCTCATTTTACCCACCTCGGAAGGATGGAAGGCTGAGTCAACCTTGAGCCTAGTGAGATTTGAACAGTTGAACTGCTGAACTAGCAGTCAGCCTGCAGTGGCTGCATTTAACCACTGCACCACTTCAGCTCTTATTATTGGTTTCTTGTATTTTTTGCTGTTGTACGCCGCCCGGAGTCCTCCGGGAGTTGGGCGGCATATAAGAATGCCAAATAAATAAAATAAATAAATAAAATAAAAACAAAAAAACCCTGTATACTTTCCCAATTTATATTAAACGTAATGAAGATTTAGATACTAAATGATGCTGCTTTTTAAATCTAAGAATATAAAGTAATTAAAACATTTTGGATACACTATAGTGGAGGTTTTATTTGGAAGAAGGGTGCACTAAGAAATTAATATGAGTAAGATTTTGTTTTCATTTTGGTTTATATGCACTACATGCAAAGTAGAAAGTTATGAACTACTACCATTTTTTCTCTCTAAAATGATAGCAAGATCATTTTAGATTTTAGGATAGCAGTGAGCATTCCATGTCAGTTCATTTACCGTATCTCCTGCTGTTTTCTCTGTGCACATATCAACTGAATAGCACACCATATAGTACAATATATGAAAGTAAGACATTAGCATCAAGCTTTTCTACAATATAATGTTATACTGCTTCTTCAGTATAATTTTACGCAGCTCCATGTGCAACTGTTTGAGGGATGGAAATGATGGATGTAATCTTTATCCTATGGAAAACCCTGAAATGAATGTTAACATCTAGTTGTAATGTATAATTACGTTCTTTCTCTCCCAAACACACAAAGATGAATACACGTAAGTATATCATACATTCTCCCAAGAATGTGAAAAATTCTGTGTAAGCCAGTTTAACAATTTTGGAATAATTAAATTTAGGTCATTGATAAAATGAATCCAAACTATTTCAGGGCAGGATAAGATATTTTGTACCATTGGTGCTACTCAGAAAGTTCCAGATTTTGCTCGTAGAATCTATCATTGATACAGTGTTACTTTTAAGATTCAGAGATATCCTATGACTTTATTTAAGCATCTTCATTTTATTTGCATTATATAACTAGCATGTTTTTGCATTTAGGGGAAAATAAGTGCTGTCCCTGTGTGCATGTAACACCTGAATAATATGCAAGCATGTACATACATGAATACATGCATAGACACAAATACAAATATTTATTTGACATGTGAATAGACCATGTTAAGACATAGTCCTCTGCATAGTCTTCTTTTTCACACATTTTTTCTCTTTGTTTGTGACTTATCTTCCTTGTAAGAAATTATCCAATGAAGTTTACTTGCATTACATTAAAGACTACTAACTAGCATTTCAATTGGGTTAGAAATGATAAACTAAAAGTGCTTTTCAATGGTTCCTAACAAAAATATTGACTATATTGTCACTGTTAGTGACAAGGATGATGAGCAGAGGGAATTGTTGGGATATGCAGATTGATTGGGCTACCTAACTCTAGAAAATAAGCTTAAAATGATCTTAAAAGCTTAGAGAAATGGGCTGGAAATCATTATTTAAAATTTAATGAAGACAAACACAAAGTTCTTCAAAAACCTCAGATATGCAGCTCTAGGATGGGAGAGATATTTAGCTTAGTATTAGTGAAAAAAATAGGGATAATAATTGATTCCTAATTGGAATAATAGCAGTAGTTTGATGGGGTTGTAGAACAGAAACAAAGTTTACAAGTCACGGAAAATAATTATTCCATTTTATACTGCATTTGTTAAACCCTATATAATTATTGTTGTCAGTTCTGTGAACCACTTTTTCAGAAAAATTGAAACAGACTCAATGAAGGATAAGATACATAAGATACCCCCTGATCAGGGGACTAAAAACTAAGCTATTTGAAAAGAATGTGTAGGAACTGGTCATATTTACCCTTGAGAGAAGATTGAAAGACAATATGATAGCGCTCTTCAAATACCTGTCACTCTGAATGTGAAAGGTTGTCATTCTCATTCCAGAGTATAAGACATGGAGTAATGGATTTAACTTACAGGAAGACAGTTTCCAATTAAATATTTGGGGGGGGGGGTGTTAGCTGCCTAACAATTGAATCAATTACCCAGAAAGGTGTTAAGCTTCTCTTCGTTGAAAATGTTAAAGAGGACATGAGAAAGCCACCTGTCAGGTATGCTTTAAATTGGATTCCTGTTCAAAGAAGAGTTGGTCTTTTTGAACTCTGTGGTTCTTTACAGAGATGATATTGTGACTGCAAATTTGTTCAAGCAAAACAAACTGAAAGATGCAACAAGACATTAGAGGAAAGGCTATCATAGTATGTAAAGATTGGATGATGTTTTAGAGAGCATGTAGTCCAACTCCTGCCCAGTGCAGCAGTCTAGTATTTACACTAGTACTAATATAGTACTATAGTATTCCCACCAGAAGGTCATCTACCTTCTTTCAAAACATGCTCAGTGGAAAAAAAAGTGTATCACCTTCCACTGTTGTTTTCCTGTTAAATCCCCCCCCCAATGTCCAGCTGATAACTCCATCCTTACAGTTTAAATCCATTGTTTCTCCTTTTCTGGGCCAATTCTGAATAATTCTGCCCTGTTTTCTATATGACAGCTACCACATCTTCCCACAGACTTCTGCAAGATAGAAATACCCCATGCCTCCATACATTTTTCATGGTTTTTTCCAAGTTCCTTATCTTTTTGACTGCTTTCTCATGGACATTCTCTATGTCAATTCCTTCCTAAAATTGGCTGCTCAGAATTGGAGAGAATTGAAGTCCACAAGTCTTAAAGTTGCCAAGTTTGAAGACCTCTGCCATACTGGTTACCATTACTGGTTGAATTATGGGAGTTATTGATCAATGTATCTAGAGGTAGTATTGTATGTTGGGAAGCCAAAGGAACTAGAAAATACAATTAATTTTGCCCCAAATAATTTTTAAAAATATCTCCCCGATACACTCTTATTTTTTCTTAAAAATAAAATTGCAGAATGAGGCTACCAATGGACTACAACAGAGGTGGGTTCCTCCCAGTTTGGACCGGTTCATCCGAACCTGTAGCAAACTGCTGGTGATGTCACGGAACTGGTTCGGTCGGTGCTGGTCCGTGGCTGCTGCCATCTTTTTTTTTGAATTTTTTCAGATTTTTTTTTTATTTTTTTCCCCAAAAACTTTTCAGGTTTTTTTCTTCTGTGCATGTGCAGAAGCCAAGTTTCCAGCTCTGCGCATGCATTGCCATCTTGTTTTCAGCTTTTGGGGGGGGGTTTAAAAGATTTTTTTTCTACTGCGCGCGCGCGCCCATGAGGCGCGCCCACGCGGAACGGGAGGAAGCGAACTGGCAGCGAGGTTAGTTAGAACCCATCTCTGGACTACAATGCTGCCAGCTTAATTCATCCTTGTGTTCTTCATTTCCAATACAAAACCAAACAACCTTAACAGTTTATTGTTCAGTTTGAGATCAAAGGGGTAATTCTTTTTTATCTTGTCAATTTGTTTTTAATAGTGTTGAAAGAAGACTATTTTCAGCTAAAAACATATTAGGTGTTTGGTTTATAATTCTTTTCCTTTTCCTTTTTATTCTTTTACTCAAAATGAGTTCTGAACCAGCGAATTGAATGTCTTTACAATCTGATCATAATTGACAAAGGCTTTATTCCTCTTTTTTATGGCACAAATGATAAAAGGAAGGCCACAAGCTTTCACAACTGATTTATTTCAGCACCCAGAATTGAATCATACTCACAGCTTGAAATTTTCTTAGAATTTTTTACTCTTAACATTGAAGAGAAAGCAGGCATTCTAAATTGGAAAGTGCACTACCTGTTCAGCAGTTTAAAATATTTTCCACAGTTAACTATTTTGATGTATGGATTCCATAATTTTTCGTCCAATGGTAGCTTATGCTATGATATGCTTAAATTCTAAGCACCTTCCAATACATGTTAGGAAGAATAGATACATTAATATTAATTTGTACTCTACACCTCCTATGCTTCTTATGTCCAGTGGAAGCTGGATTACACTGGTGACAGCCAGTATAACAGCCAGTATGGTGACAGCTTCTAGCCCAAATTATTTTCAAAACATTTGGCATGAAATATGGATATGGATGGTTATTAGTGAAATATGGATGGTTATTAGTCATGATATGTGAACAGAGCTTTGATTTGGAGGGATACATGTTAAAATGTTGAGAGGAAACCTACTGAAAAATCCTTTGAGAAACATGACTCCCATAGTACAGGTTAAAAGTGAATGTCAACACATTGGAGTAATCCTGTGGAAACAGATAAAAGGCTTCCCTGATCCAACATTCTGCTCAAACTGATGTCTGTAGAATGCCCTCTAATTGGATGTGTGTTAAATAGTACTGTAAGTCGTATATTGTTTCTTTTGTTGTTGCTGTTCAGTTGCTAAGTCATGTCCGGCTCTTTGTGACCCCATAGATCACAGCATGCCAGGGTCCCCTGTCTTCCCATGTCTCTCAGAGTTTGCCCAAACCCATGCCTAGTATGTTGATGACACTATCTAACCATCTCCAGGGAGTGGGCGGCATAGAAATCCATTAAATTAAATTAAATTAAATCTCATTCTCTGCTGTCCCCTTTTGCCTTCCATCTTTCCCAGCATCAGGGTCTTTTCCAATGAACTTCATTTGGTGGCCAAAGTGTACTGGTTCCAATATTTATTTATTTTATTTATATTTATTTTCATTCTAATATTGAAGAGATGATGCAGACAGATAACCGGACAGGTTTTATTGAGATTCTTAGAAGCATGAAATGAGAAATCATTATCCCTTGCATGTAAATTCAGCAAGAATTGTTGAGTGGGATTTTTTTTTAAAGGTAAAGTGTTGTTTAAAAAAATGGCCAAATTGATTTAACAGAATTAAGGAAAAACTAAGAAGAAGAAATATATAGGAAGTGTTTATACAATTGTTTGCATGTCACCACTAAAGATTCACTTTGGAACACCCTGGCCCAGTGGTGGGTTCCTACCAGTGTGGTCCACTCTATAGCACCGGTAGTGGCCCGCTGGTGACGTCACAGTACCGGTGCGGTCGGTTGCCGGTGCCTGGGCGCCGCCAGTTTTTTGAAAAAAAAATTTAATTTTTTTTTAAAAAATTCTTTTGCGCATGCCCAGAAGCCGAGTTTCCGGCACTGCTCATGTGCTGCCTTCCTACCCCACAGTGAGTCCAAGCAGGGGAGGATTGCTGAGGGAGTGTGTGAGACGCTGAAAGAATGGGTGGCAGGAGCTATCTCCATTCCCCTCCCGTCAGCAGTCTGAGAAGCCACGAACGTGCGGTGATGATCCTAGGCATTTTTGCACGTTTGAGGCTTCTCGAGCTGCTGAGGGGAGGGGGAATGGGCAGCAGGACCTATCTCAGTTCCCCTCTCTTCAGCAGTCTGAGAAGCCATGCCCACCCGGTCACATGGCTGGCAAGCCACACCCATGAAATAAGCCACGCCCACAGAGTGGTAGTAAAAAAATTAGGAACCCGCCCCTGCCCTGGCCTCCTAGTTAAATTCATATGGGCAAAAGTTCCAAAATATTCAAGATACATTTATAAAGAAGGTATTTTATATTGATATTTCAGTAGCACTCAGGACCAGAGAATGAACTGACTGAAAGAAATGTCCACCTTCATATTATGCCACAACTGTCCTAAGACAAAAAACAAAACAAAACATCTGGTATGGATCAGGCTCTTTAGAACAAGTCCATGGCAGTTGTCAAGGTAACAAACTCCTACATCTGAACTCCCTAGACTCAATGTCACCTGGGGCCAAATTAAAATCCCCAATGATCATCACCCTTGATGAGTCAAACACCAACCTGGCAACAGAATCCAGCAGTTCAGAGGCAGGAATTGCCCTCTGCAGCAGAGAGATAGGTATAGTCTATAGTCCCAATTGCTCCATTGACCCTAACTTTAACCACAAGTACTCACATCCAGATATACTGTTCATGGCTGGAAATGAAGACTGAAATATCTCAGGCCATACATAATGATCTAAGTATGGTTTTAGCAAAGGAATTTTGTTTAATTAATGCAGGTTAGGATTTAGCATGTTAATAGCATGAACCAGCCATTCCATATTTAGAAATAGTTAAAAAGGGAGTATTTAAATTCCTTGAGAATATGACTACCTGTGGCTACTTGTTATTGTAGCCATGGCTATATATCAATCTTGTATTAGAGACAATGCGTCTTTGAAAGTCACGTCATGGACAACATACTTAAGGGATGCTTTTCTGCCAATGCCCTGCTAAATGTGAACTTGTCAAAAAATCTCATTGGCCACTGCGGTGGAGTCTTGCGCTGCAAGAGTATTCGTTTAAAATCCGGGTCATTAAAGAAAGAGAGAACCGGGTAGCAGATGCTTTGTCCAGAATCGACCAAGAAGATCCTGCGGACGGCGGTCCACGAGGACGAGGTGAGGACGAGGCTGGATCAGAACCGAGATGGAACCCGGACGATGCCAGGACGATGCAGAAGCAAGCGGAACCGAGACGGAACCCTGACGCCGCCGAGGACGACAAGGAAGCAAGCAGACCTGCACCAGATTAATAAAGACTTACAGAGACTTATCATGTAATGACTGTAAAAATTGCTCTAATCATGACAGTTGGAAAAGATTCTCTGTTTAAAGTTTTATACCCACAGGTAACTTTGAAGAAAAAAAATGACGCTGTCATTTTTTTTCAATTCCAAGGGAAAGGAGTTGTGGTGCCCACATACAGGTACTGAATGTAAAATAGTAAGTTGTTGTATAAAGTTAAAATGTGGTTAAAAGGAACTGTTTAAACAAGTAAGTATAGAGCCAAACAGCTTTTGAAATGTATGGTAAGTAGAAAGGGGGAGGTGTTTATCCCAGTGCTCCAGAAGGGAGGGGGATAGATGACATCATAAGAGACAGCCAATCAGAGCATAGATAGCAGGGCCAGGAACTATAAAAGGCCTGGCTGAGAGAGATGTGGAGCTCTCTGTTTTGTGTGAACTTCCATGAGCGAAGGATTTAGTGAGAAGTGTTGTGAAGAGCTGAGGGAAGCTCTGTTATGTGGTAAATTATGAGGGAAGGCTTAGTGTGGAGAGCTGAGGAGCTCTGTGTGTGACTTCCAAAGAAGGAAGATTTATAGAGAATTTCTGCCTGAGTTTGACAGTTCAAGAGGGAAGTTGACAGGAGAGAAGATAGGCCTTAGGCAGTTCTGTGGGAAGCAGGAGCCAGGGTCAGGGAACAAGATTGATTGATATAAATTGAGTAATTTGTAGATAGAGATAAACGGTGAAACATGCTCTTATCTATAGGCCTAGAAACAAAGAAGAATTGGATTTGCTTAGATTTAGTCAGGAAAGCAAGGAGAGTCTCTTGCGGGGAAGAAGAGAAAAGAAAGAATTACCGTATTTTTTGGAGTATAAGATGCACCTTTTTACCCCCCCCCCCAAAAGAGGGTGAAAACTTGGGTGCGTCTTATACACCGAATGCAGCCCCACCCACCCAGCCACCCCCACCCTTTGGCCTCTGTCTTCCAGCAATTTACCTGCTTGCAGGAAAGAGGGAAGAGCCTGTAAAGCCAAGCAAGTCAGTAGGAGTTTCCCGATGGACAGCTGATTAGGTTTGCCATGTGAGAAAATGAAAGTGAAACTAACTACAAAGGCAAATAGCTGGGAGAGACAGGCAGATTTTTATTTTTTGCTGAACTGGATGGAAGGGGGTAAGTGAATAACTATAAATGTCTGTAGAATGTTCAAATTATTAGACTTATTTTTTAAAGACTGCTTTATTATTGTTCTAGAGCCAGGGGCAATTTTAAGACTTGTGGACTTCAACTCCCAGAATTCCACAACCAGCTTTGTTAGCTTTGCTGGCTTTGGAATTCTGGGAGTTGAAGTCCACAAGTCTTAAAATTGCCAAGGTTGGAGATCCCTGTAAATCTAGACAACTTAACAAAATAAAGAAGCTTTTTAAAATAAATGCTTTCTCTGAAGAGGCCCAGTGCTATTGTATCTTCTTTTAAATAATAGAGAATAATGTACACTTCCAGAAATTTTAATTAATTTTAACAGCTCTGTACAAGTATAGTAGGAAATGTAACAGTGTCCTGTTTAGTATTAGAGTTTAGTTACCTTGGAGTAGATCTATTTAAATAATTGGGAAGAGTTAGTATGACTACATTTAAGAAAACTTTCTGGCATAATGTACATTTGCTATTTCTTTGCTATTTCTATGGGTCAGGCACACATGCACAGAAATACACAGCAAACAGTGTATATCATCTGTGCTGTTTGCTGTTTGGCAAATTGCTTGGAGGCAGAGGCCTTTTTCCCTTGTTTTCCTCCCCCAAAACTAAGGTGCGTCTTATACTTCGGTGCGTCTTATACTCCGAAAAATACGGTAAATAGTTGGTTGTGGCTTTAACAAATTCACTTGACAATTACTGAGAAATTGTATTTAAATAAACTGTTTACTAGTTTGTTAAAGAAACGTGTCAACGTCTGTCTATTCCACACATAAAGCAAATATCAAACAATCCTGCACAGCTTAGAAATATTGTAAAAGTAAAAGCAAGCCTCTAAAGAGAGAGAGAAGTGAAACAGTGGGTGCGACCCTTGGTCAGGGAGATATAAAAAAAAGGAAAATTAAACACAAATCGCTACCAAGACATATAAAACAATAAACCTGACTGGAAGGGGACGGGTGGCATCCTAGCAACTGGTGGCAGCGGTGGGATAAACACCTCCCCCTTTCTACTTACCATACATTTTAAAAGCTGTTTGGCTCTATACTTACTTGTTTAAACAGTTCCTTTTAACCACATTTTAACTTTATACAACAACTTACTATTTTACATTCAGTACCTGTATGTGGGCACCACAGCCACTATGGAAAAAAATGCAGCACTAAATTACTCTTATCCAGTGCAATTCTTCACATGCTATTAAACACTGTCTTAATCATTATATTTTTTTAAAAAAAACAAAACTTGTCTTAAAATAGCATGGTTTAGATTTAGAAATAATTGATAGGATTAACTGGATTTTAATCATTGAGGTTACAGACAAGTCTAAATGTGGAGGAAGAAACTCTATCCTATCGTCCCCCCCCCCCCTAATTTCTAAAGCTGGCTATTTTAAAGTCTGGGAAACGCCACGCTTGGAAAGCCTCAAATGAGACCCTGTAGGGATGGGGTAAGGCCTCGGGTCCCGAAGGAGTCTTCAGTCTCTCAGCCTCCTTTTTGGGTCCAGTTCAAGGAGTAAGCTAAATCAGCTACTGCAAAGGAGAGGAATTAAAACAAACAGAAAGGGTATCCTGCAGACTTCCTTCATGATTTCTTCCCTATTGCTGTATTACTGTCAAGGCTTGGGACATGTGTTGACATCAATGAGTTCTGACTGGTCAGCAGGAATAAATGAAAGCTGAAAGTTATAGTTTCTGGGTCATGGTTCAAATATTTTGGACTTTCAAAATAGTTCCCTGGATAATTTTTCCATAAGGGTTTATTCACATGTTTATTTAACTTTTAGCTTTCTTCCAACTTGGAAAAATATACATAGAGTGGGAAGTTCTTGTCCTACATTGCTTATTCATGTGAGTAGTTTCTTAAAAATCTTTTCTGGCTTCCCACAGTAGGAATATATTTATACACAAAGCAGAAATGTAGCCAAAAAAAAAAAAGGTTTACTGAAATATTATGTTTCAGGGTATGTATTAAAAATGTTGGCAGCGTGCCTCAAAACAAACGGATATGGTTATTGGAGCATTATTGAATTAATACTTATTCTCCCCCCCCCCCAAAAAAAATTGTCAGAATGTCAAAACGTTAAATACGACACATTGGACCATATGGTCCCTTAGTAATCACAGCATGGAAAAAGCTAAAAAGTGGAGAAACACCGTGAAGAAAGGAAGGAAGGATGGAAGAAACGGTAGGGCAAACAGATGGGAAGATGGGAAGACTGTGAAGTGACCCTCAATATTTCATTTACAAAATAGGCAAATTATGAAGGAGGAATAGCACAGTTGTATTTGTAATATCAGACACATATAATTTGAGATGG
Organism: Diadophis punctatus similis; assembly: GCA_023053685.1. Lineage (NCBI taxonomy): Eukaryota > Metazoa > Chordata > Lepidosauria > Squamata > Dipsadidae > Diadophis > Diadophis punctatus. The sequence continues at coordinate 195,298,928 of JALIGW010000002.1, forward strand.
ATTTTTTGAAAAATTCCTTTAGTTTGCCCAGTGAACAACTTTTGCTGGTATTTTAGTTTTCCAATACAAAGCTTTAGCTTTTGCTTTAGAAAACAGATTATTGAAGAATAATGCCTATGGATTTCTTTCTTGTCTTTTTCAAGGATACTATTAATGTAAACTTATGTATTAATGGAATGCGTAGTCTTTTAAATAAACAACCAAGATAAATGCAGGACATATGGATTGGGTTTGGATTTTCTAGAATTTTATGCAGAGAATCTTTTATGGCAAACAAAACAAAACAAACAAAACAAAACAGATAGATATTTTGTTCTAAAAGAACATAAGACTATTCAAAGGAATATTCAAAAGAATAAGATAAATTCCTGGTGAGAGAGATACAGAAGTTGTTATAGTTGTAATGAATAAAGGAAAGGGAAGGGGGTGATACTAGAGTATTCTGATGGGTGAGATAACATAGAAGCAAAATAGTTTAGATAATATTTATAAATAAAGTAGTGATTTAAATTCTCCTCAGGTAGCGAAATTCATAGCATGTTCTCATTGATAAAACAGATGATGAGGGGTGGGAAGTTTTTGTAAATTTCTCTTCCTTTGATACCTTGGGGTCTCCTGAAAATATGTTACACTGAGTTGGAGGGCCTTCTAGAAGTAGGGAGCAATAAAATGTGCGCAAAGAAGAAAAAGGAATCAGCCAAAAACTCTCTCCCCTTTCTGCCAGTAGAGGTAAAGAGATATTGACAGAGATCAGTTTCCATTACCAAAACAATGAGGTGAAAAAACATGGCTTAAGCCCAGAAGGTATGTGAAAATGTCTCAGACAGAATTCCGTGCCAATTCACAGAGGTATAAGGGGTAGAAACAAATATAATAACTGTTGCTATAGCCATTATTAATAAAGATAGTTTAGTCTTCTGGTGGACTTGATTCAGAGGTGGGTTCGTCCTGGTCCGGTAGCGGGAATTTCCCCCGCTTGCCGAACTGGGAGCAATGGCCAGCTGGCCACACCCCTGAACTGGCTCGGCGCCGCCGTAGGCACCGCCATCTTATTTTTCACTTCTGCGCACGCGCAGAAGCTGTTTTTTGCTTCTGCGCATGCGCAGAAGCTGAGTTTTCAGCACGGCCGCGCGGCACCAGAGGAATCAAACCGGCAGCGAGGCAAGTTAGAACCTATCCCTGACTTGATTCTTTGGTCTGGTCTTGTGGGACTTAACAGAACTTTTGTTATTCCTTTATTTAAAGATAATTAAACCTGTTAAACTTACGTTTAACTCACATTCAAAGTTTCAAATAAAAAAAATCTTTAACTTGCATATAATTTTTACGATGAATCGAGGTACAGGTAGGTAGTCCTTAACTTACGATCACAATTAAACCACAATTTTTGTTGCTAAGTGAAACGTGTTAAGTGAATTTTGCCCCATTTTATGACCTTTTGTGCCACAGTTGTTAAGTGAATCACTGCTGTTAAGTTAGTGACATGATTGTTAAGTGAATCTGACTTTGCTTGTAAGAAAGTCATAAAAGGTGATCACATGACTCCGGGACACTGTAATCATCATAAGTATGAGTCAATTGTCAAGCATCTGAATTTTGATCACATGACTATGGGGATATTGCAATAGTCATAAGTGTGGAAAACGGTCATAAATCACTTTTTTCAGTACTGTTGTAGCTTTGAATGGTCACTAAATGAACTGTTGTAAGTCGAGGACTACCTGTATAAAAATGAACTAATTTTTTTTGTCCAACTGCAGTGAGCAAATTAAATAGGGACAGTTAATTTCCAGCATAATTTCCAGAAGTATTCTATGTTGTGATTAAAGAGGAGCTACTCAGGGAAAAAAAACTTTCATTACCATCAATATGTCTAAACAGAATGCCTAATTATTCATTCCTAAACTTTAAAGAACAAAAGTTTCCTTCCTTCCTTCCTCCCTCCCTCCCTCCCTCCCTCCCTCCCTCCCTCCCTCCCTCCCTCCCTCCCTCCTTCCTTCCTTCCTTCCTTCCTTCCTTCCTTCCTTCCTTCCTTCCTTCCTTCCTTCCTTCCTTTCATGATTGGAGAGTTTATGTGTTTACACATATTTGATGACAAGATTTTTTTTCATTGAATTAAAGCACCACAACTTGTACTTGGTAAATATTTGGTAAATTATCAGACGGAATATTTCTGGTAAAGGTAAATTTCAGCAGAATGCATGTATAATAAAACATTTTATCTAAAATCATGTTATTTTCAATTGCCTGTATATCTATTCAGAAATTATATTCAAACATTCTGCCAAATATTATATAAGGATTTGCTGCATATTGAAAGTTACCAATACAAAGATTATAATGCAAACTTTAAGATATGTGAACTTCAATTCCCAGAAATCCCCATATTTCCCCAACCACACATCTTAAAGTTGCTGAACTTGAAAAACTCTGTTATAGCCTAATCAAGACACAGGCACCAGTGTTAGATCACTATAAATGTGGTTTTTCAGGGAAAATGATATTTCCTATAATGCTGAAATAACTGCTAACATATTCTGGGGTAACCATATAATTAGTTTTCGGAATAACTTTAGAATGTTTTTTTTTTACAAATGAACAAGGAGAAGATTTATTTTTAGACAATTTCCATTTTCTGTTTGCAATGTGGAATGTAGTGTGATGCTAGTGAAAACTGCATTCATCCCTCATGCTGAGTGGATCTCTGATCAGATAATGTCACCACTGATTTATTTTAAATTGCTTGGTCTTTTATGTTCGACAGAAGAAGAAGGAGATTTTGATCTATTATCTAAGAAAAGTCTTCTTAAATCTGAGTTTGATTCCAGGTGACATCATAGACATGTGCATGGACAGTTTTCTTAATTACAGTGTGATAAGGAAGTTGTTTTCCATTGTTGTATTCTTGAATAATTCTTTGATATTTATTTTCCAGTCTAGATGAAATGTAGATGAAGCATTCACAAACCTGATCCTGCTTAGCCTTCTGAGATGAGTCAAGGTTATCTGGTAGAACCATGTATAGCTAAAAAATAGTTTGGGGAAAAATGTATTTTCAACCTTTTGTGTGTATAGCTTCTCTCTGTGATGTTTACAAGGATACTTTTTCTTTAAAGAGTAGATTCCTTATTATAGATGGCCTGCTTTAATGAATAGAGAGAGGGGTTATATTTGCCCTTATGCAAGGCTAGGGCATTTTTCTGAATTATTTTTGAAACATGTATATCTCTATTTCCTAGTTTTAGGTAACACATTGTATATCATTAAATATTTTAAGAGATCAAGGGATTTAATAGTGAGTGAAAATGAATACAAATTCTCTGAAATCTTTTTTAACAGCTATAACAGTGATATGCATGTAGCATTTTATACTGTTCAAGATAGATATGTACATCTATGCAGATTTGAAGCACAAACGGTGAGTTAGAAAGAGGAAGGACATGGTTGTTACATCTGTCAGCATCTCTTTAAAGAAGCTGCACTTTTTCTTAGACTACTATGGCAGACTTCTAGAACCATGAAAATACACTGGATAAGCAGTCAATGTATGTATTTCTAGAGGGATTGATTTGTGATCTGTGAGACAGATCAACAAAGGACCCTTCTTAAAGGCCACTGCTAAAATGCTCTGGAAAATGAATAGGAAAATGATTTGAACTTAGTTCCTAAAGTATGTTTCCTTGAAACAGAGTCCACAGTCAGTGCAATAAATTCCCCTTGACACTTACGATAGAACATTAGATATGGATGCATGCGACTAATGGTTTGTGTTTTTATTGTATCTTAATGCAATTTTACTTTACTTTCTGTTTAAATGTAATTGTTTTTGTTTGTTCATCACAAACAATTTCTTGGATAGATGGAGCGGTGGGTTTATTTATTTTATTTATTTATTTATTTATTTTGTGAGATTTATATACCGCCTCACAGTGCAAGCACTCTCTAAGCGGTTTACACCAATAAGCAATGTATATTTATATTGCCCCCAACAATCTGGGTCCTCATTTTACCTACCTCGGAAGGATGGAAGGCTGAGTCAACCTTGAGCCGGTGAGATTTGAACCGCTGACCTGTGGATCAGTGTCAGCTAAAGTGGCCTGCAGTACCTGCCTCTAACCGCTGCGCCATGTCAACTTTATTTGCTCCCGGTTGCTCCCGGTTCGGACTGGTTCTTAGAACCAGTAGTGCTGGCGGTGGGAGGTTCCACCCACCTGCCTGGGACGCTTCTGCGCATGCGCAGAAGTGTCACGCGCGCGCATGAGCGTGCGTGCGAACTGGTAGCAAAAATATTTACAACCCACCATTGGATAGATGGATGGCTATAAATTAGATAGATAGATGATAGATAGATAGATGAAAAAACATCATAGAATCTTCCCTCAGTGTAATGTTCATAGGTTAGTGTTCCTACATCTGCTTTGAGAAGAATAATCTATTGGAATGTCCTTGCCCTTGACCTTAGGGTGAGAAAACATAGAGGCAAATCCTTTTACATTGTAAATGTATCCAATAAACTTAGCATATGCCTTCCTGACCATCCAGATGACCTTCCTGCTCATGCTATTACTTGCTTGATGTTCATTCTGCTATAACCAATAAAGCAGCAAAATCTTGAGCAGTGGCCTGTAGGGTGCAGCAACTGATAACAAGGGATCACCAGCAAAGCAGGGATTCCCTCTCAGTCAGCATCTGTAGTAAGTAATTTCCCGCTGCTTTTAGAGTTTATCTTTTACATTATGTGTAATTGGGTTATGTGTTGTGTTACTTTTGAGTATAATTTCTATTTTTATTGTTTTTAGAAATATTTACTTTTTAAGGTTTAATTGCTTTTAATGTTGTAAGCCACCCAAAGTCGCCAAGAGACGAGATGGCAGGAAACAAATGTAGTAAATAATATATAAATAGAATATTATAATACTTGCTAAATTGCTTGTCTTTGACAGTAAAAAAATACGTTTAAATGCAATGTTGGTTCTTAGCATCTTTGGAATAATCAGTATTGAGTTGAAACTTCATAGTTTGATAAATTTGAAATCAACAGAACAAAAATTTGAACTCCCTTTAGTTGTTCGCTGTCATCTTTTGCATTATTTCTGTTACATAACTCTATAAATGAACATCTCTAATATCCTACGTCTTGGCCCTCGCTTTGCAAAAAAAACAAAACACAATTTAATTTACTTTTGGGCTATCTGCTCTCTTTTGCAGTAGTTTTCAGATTATGGCATTTGCAAAGGTAGTGATTAATATGCTTTCTCTATATTCCCCCTCACTCTTACATGCAACTGAATTGTAATATATTTTTCATCAGAATACACATGGTTCCCATTACAGTAGATGTTATAATGCTGTACTGGTCATTGAATTCATATTCAGAGGCTACTGGTAATTTGCTTTACTGCTGTATCATAAAAATAAAATATTAGTTAAAAAAAGGACAAAATGGCTATGTGATTCTGTACATAGAACACCTTTAATAAAACACTGCAAGAGACTGATTAAGCAATTGATGTATGCAAGTTATTTACCATGATTTTGATGGGAGCTGCTTTGAGGTACCTGAAAGAAATTTGTAAACAAATTTTCTAGCATTTTACGGAAAGCTGAAATTAGTTTTATAAAAAGTAAATTCCATCATTTCATAAGCCATTGACATTTGTGCTTATTTAGAATACAGGTGGGTAAATTTTAGCACTTATTGTTTGGGTTTAATAAGCAGGATAAATAAACACATTAAATTTAATAAGGAACTTGTAGTGCTCCTGTTGTAGGATGTAGAAGAAAACTAATTTTAAATAATGGAAGAATAATTTTTATTCTGAGAAACCGAGTGTTTTGATTTCTAATTATGTTGTACAATTATACTGTCTTTATTGATATCCCTCAGCTTTATTTATCTAATGGCTAGTAGAGGCAGACAGAGACAGGTATGCATGAAGGAAAGATGTGAAATAAATGTAGTAAATAAATACTGAGAACAATCCCATTAGTTAACGCTGCTTTTCATTTGATTTATTGATTTATTTTCTATGTACTACATGTGTCATACTTCTAGTAGGGAAATGTGGGGCAATGCAACATAGTGAGTCAAGCCATTGCTAGCTCAGTATCAACTACATCAGAAGTGAAGAATCTTTGGCAGATCAGATGTTACTAAAGTGTACCTCTTATCATTCATTAGTTAAGTACCAGTTATGTAAGATCTTAATTTCTGCAGTGAAGCCAATAAGAATTCCCCACCCCTCCACAATGGTTGCTCTGTGTATCACTTGTTTGTATCCACTTGTTTGCCTAGATTTAACTTCTAAAATTATTTCAAGGCCTATCATAGGAAGCTTTATACTCATTTCCAATAAGTAAATTACTGAGATACCTTCGGGTATTCAAAAATTAATTATTAATTTATCAGAATTGAACAGTCGGCAGTTAACAAGTTCCACCACTCCTTTCATTTGTGAAAGTAACTTTACTTGAGACCACAATAGCCACAGCACTTTATAATCTGATCATTGCTCTACCTCTTCATTTTTCCTATTTTAATTAAAGTCCCTTATTCTATTTAATGACATTTCTCCTTCACAAATTTCAATGTGTTATTCTATTCAAATTCTATTCAGATTATGGTTATATTATCAGAGGGGTTAATGGAGAAATGTTTTCTTATAAGTGTCAAATATTTCTTCCTCTGACATGTGGTTATAATTTGAATAAACTCATTAATTCATATCTTCATTTTATTGAGATATCTTTGAAGGAAGAAGATAGAGCTTAAATGGCTATATAAATATTTAATATTTTCTATTTTTAAAAGTTATATTAGTTAAATATAAATATAGTTTAATGTGGCAGTACACTGCGTGTGCTTCCTAATTAGTGGGATGTGGACAACTGTATATTGGTTTGTAAGATAATTTTTAGAACACAGAGCCTAACTTGTGTAGAACAGTGTGTCTATCCTTGGATGAGCTGGACTCAGATTGAGCTTTTGGTATCATGTGCCCAAAGTGACTGGTACTCTGTTCATGCCTACAACTATTTTACTGCAAATAATTATGAGAAAATCCTCATAATTATTTTCCAAGGGCAATAGAGGTCAATATCATGGGTGCATAGCCATGGTGACAGCCATGATTTATGGAACATAGTGACTTGGAATACAAGAGAGGAATGTGGTCAAAGGTATAAATGAAATGAAGGAATGAAAATTCACTTTTTTTGTGTGCACTTATGAAACTAAGAGAAAGGGAGAGAATGTAGTAGATCTAAATAAAGTCAACTTTTTTAAATGGGAAAGATTTTGGTGATTGCAGGTGATAAAAAGAGTCGAGGTGGCGCAGCGGTTAGAGGCAGTACTGCAGGCCACTTTAGCTGACTGTGATCCGCAGGTCAGCGGTTCAAATCTCACCGGCTCAAGGTTGACTCAGCCTTCCATCCTTCCGAGGTAGGTAAAATGAGGACCCAGATTGTTGGGTGCAATATATATATATACATTGCTTACTGGTATAAACCGCTTAGAGAGTGCTTGCACTGTGAGGCAGTATATAAATATCACAAAAAATGAATGAATGAATGAATGAATGAATGAATGAATGAATGAATGAATGAATGAATAAATAAATAAATAAATAAATAAATAAATAAACCTAGAGGTGTTGGGTATAGCTGATACTATATTTTCCCGAAAATAAGACCCATCCTGGAAATAAGCCCAAGCCTGATTTTTTTGGGGGTATAAATCCTGAGGCTGGAAGATTTAAACAAGAATTTCTTGCCCTGGGTGCACTCATTTTTTCTGAACAGTCACAGGGAGACCCTGATTCTAATCCATGGTTAGCCATGGAAGTAGTGGGCAATTGTCCCTCAGCCCAACCAATCAAATAGGGTGGTGGTAGCGGTGGTGGGGAAATGAGAAGGGCTTATTTGAATGCCAGGGGGAAAAAAAATCCCGGAGTGGGATAGAAATATAACAAACAGGCAAAGATCCATTCATATTTGTATCCTACGTTACATAAAATAAAATAATTAAATTGAATTAAATCTGAATGTTTTATAAGTAATGATTTTTATGCCAGTGATATTTAGCAATTAAGGTGTTGGGCTAGGTAGGGCAGACTCAGGTTCACTTTTATCCTTAGCTGTGGAACCTCATTGTCTCTCAATCCTATCGACCTCTTAGGGTTATTTTGTGGAGGGGAAAATTGAAGGAGCAAAAGCTATATATGTCAACGATCTTTGGAGGAAAGGCAGCATAAAGATCTAACATACAAAAAAGCAAAATAAATCAATATGTGTTTAAAATCAATATCAAAACAGTTCAGACAATAAAAACAATGTATTAAACTGCAGCAACAAGAAGTAGTAAAAAATAAACCTCATATAAATTATACGAGGAGTTAACACAATGTGCTTTAGTAGTAAATAATGAAACTTTTAACACCCATTAGTTTAATTATTTAGACACAAATCTGTTGCAAGCTGTGTAACATTAGATGTATAAAAACTAGAATTATTTTATGAACTCATCCTTAAGATTGGATCTAGTGTTCAACAGAATTAGTCAGTCCTTTTGTGTGTCAAAAAACTGGGGAGAGGTGGCTAAGAATAACAGCACCAGTTAGCTCATGTATTTCTGTCAGCTCTCCTTTTAAGTATGGGGTCCCTGAATACAAGGTACCCAAACACCTTTATTAGCAGAGATGGGTGCCATGCCATTTTGTTTCAAGAAAGACACAACTGAAAAATCCAGGCCACTTCCAGTACTTAAAACAGGAGTAAATACATTCCTTTTCAATCTAAACAATATATGTTATAATCCAGTGGTGGTATTCAAATTTTTTCCTACAAGTTCTGTGGGTGTGGCTTGGTGGGGGAATCATGTGACTGAGTGGGTGTGGCCAAATTGATGTCACTCACGGCCATGCCCACTCAGTCACATGACCCCCCCCCACCAAGCCACACCCACAGAACCCGGTAGGAAAAAAATTGAATTTCTACCTATCTACCTATTTGTCAGGGTTCCAAATAGCATCTAAAATTAAATCAGAGTCTGAGACAAAGTATTCCTCAAAGTTCCAAATTATTAGCAGAGCTATGTTGGCACATCTGGGAGAAACCTGAATCTGAAATCCCCAGAGTTTCCCTACCCAGTTGAAAGTTCAAGCCCTTGTCCCCACTCCCCCAAGTCCATCACGTTGACGAATCTCCAACTGCCAACTTGGCAGGATCCACCCATTTCCTTCCGTGCAGGTGCAGGAGTGCGAAGACAAAAGATTACCTTGACTATCTAGAAAGAATTTGTTATGGCTACATACATACAGCTCTCATGCAATTCCCCCTCCCACCTTCCCACAGTAAAGAATGCACATTAAAAGACTATAAAATGTGGCAGGCCAAAGATCTCAACTAAAATGGCTTCGGCCTGACAGGCGGCCTCCCCTCAGGAAAAGACTGTGTCCTACAAGAAAGAAAGAGAATAACATAGAGGGTTAACACAGCATCCTTAACCACCCCTCCCCCTGCAGTTTTTACATTCCAACTTTTCACTCAAGTAGCTTCTGACAAAGGGTACCCCTTCCAATGGATTAGATATTGTAATTGACCCCTAAATACTCGGGAGTCTAAAATTTTCTTCACCTCATAATGTGTCTCTCCTTGTATGACTACAGGAGGAGGTGATGGTTGGGTTTGTGGCTGTTTGTGGCTGGCTGGGCAGCAGCTTGCACTTGTGTGGCCGGCAGGATGATCGCATGTGATTGGGGCTCTCCCAGTTGCACTCCCACTGGTGGCAGTGGCTGTGGATGCGGTGGGCTTGCATGGTGGGACCAGACATCACAGGGGGTTGTGTTGCCCGAACATCAGCGCGAGATTCGGTGGCTGCTGAGTCCCCGGAGCCAATTGGCACTGCGCCCATCCCATCCCTGGGAAGAAAGCCCACCCTGCCAGGGCTTGCCTCAGCGGTACGAAGCCCAGGTTCGGCGGCTGGCCTGGGATCAGCAATGCCCACATGCCCTGCTGCCAGGCCAGCCGGCTCCCGAGCCTGAGCCGTAGGGTCGTCTGCGCTTTGGGGCGGAGGGTTGCCCACATAGGCTTTGCCCCAGTGGAGAGACTTGCTGGGTCTTGCTCATCGCAGCTTGGAATGAGGCTGAGTCCCTGCTCAAATGGGCCAGTGGGTCCCCCTTTGGGAAAGAGAAAGTTGGCTGGGCCAAGTTCCATCTTGTGGCCTCGAGTCTTGAACGGGGGTTGGTCCAACTTACACGTAGTCATTTGAACTGGTCGGGGAGCTCCATCAGTGATTGGCTACATGACAGTGGCTGGGATCCCTCACCCCCGGAGCATCCCATCAGCATAAGTTTCGGCTGTCTCCACTCGTGGGCTGAGGCTGATCCTGGTCTCCCTTCACCAGTCCCATTTCCCCTCCTTCAGAGGCCCCAGCCCTAGCCCTGCTTCCTCCCACATGACCACCCCTTTCTTTGGGCTTACCTTCCTCCCATGGTGCCTGGTCCGGACTCCAGAAGGCAAGCTCTCTTTTTTGGTGCTTGAAGCCTCCCAGTAGCGCCTCTTTGCCAGCTGCTTCCCGGCAGCGGTGGCTGGCTGGAGGCTTTTTGCACCAATCATGCCAAAAAAGCCGCTGCTGTCAGCGTCCTGTTCTTCACACTGATTGCGCATGCACACCCCATTGCCTACTGTGCCGGAGGAACTTGCCTGGGCAAGTCCCTCCGTTCCAGCACAGCTGGCAATGGGGTGCACGACGAAGAACAGGGTGGCAATGGCAGTGGCTTTTTTGGCGCATTCAAGACCGATAGTTTTTGATGAAAGAAGCCTCCAGCCAACCATTGCTGCTGGGAAGCAGCTGGCAAAGAGGTGCTACTGGGTGGCTTTGAGCACTGAAAAAGAGAGCTTGCCTTCCAGAGTCCGAACCAGCCGCCGCAGGAGGAAGGTAAGCCTGAAGAAAGAGGCAGTCGTGAGGAAGCGGGGCTAGGGCCAAGGCCACTGTAGGAGGGGAAACGGGACTATGCATGCAACTGGCAAAGGGAGAGCAGGCAGTGAGTGGGCAGCGGCTCTGGGGTAAGGCCAGAGCTGGGGAATGGTGCATCCACCAACCCGGCTGAGGCAGGTGGCGAGCGGGCTGTGGCTCCGGGGCAAGGCTGGAGCCAGGGAATGGCACATCTCCTTACCTGGCTGAGGCAGGAGGCGGCTCTGGGGCCTTGGGGAATGGCACATCCCTGGGGCCCTGGCCCCCGACTGGCGAAGGGCGAGCGGTAGGCATGCATTGCTTACCTTTGGTGAGCTGAGCAGTCGTCAGCGAGGTGACTGGTGAGGCAAGTAGCTGGGCCGCATGGCAAAGCGAAGGCAACATATATAGGGCTGGGATGGGTGGAACGAGCATTGGGCGGGCGGGGCGAGGGAGTGGTGACTGGGCGACCAATCAGGGGGCATGGCCAGCCAGAAGTTGCTACCGGTTCGATGACCCAGGCCAAATTTTCCCTATTGGTTCGCTTGAACCGGTGCAAACTGGCTGAATACCACCTCTGTTATAATCTTTACAAGGTTATAAAAATATAAGGTTATATATTTTCTGGCATTTAATATCTAGAACAATCCTGAAATTAAAATAGTACATCTTAGTAATTGTAATTATGAGCACTTTTCTTTTGCAAAGTATGAAAAAGAAGATCTCTTAAGAAATCATTATATACCTCCCTTTATTAAGATGGCTCTAGGACATATGTTATCTCAAAAGTCCAGGATCAGGTTGATGACCGGCATACTAGCCATTTTAGACACCATTCCAGAAATGTTATACCTAGGACATATTGTACAAATTGTGTGAAGGCCAAAAAACCCATTATGCTCAATGCATTATTGCATTTTAAGATGACTGCTTTTAACAATAAAAACAGTGCAATCAGGCTGGAGAAAGGCTATTAGTACCAGACATATATGGAAACGGAGTCACATTGATCCAGATCATTATTCCATCTGCTCATCAGACAGGAAGTAGTTCCACGCATACTTTCCCAGAAAAATCTAGTCATGCCAGTGATTGAAGTGAGGCTTTATGACAGTGTTTCTCAACTTTAGCAACTTTAGGATGTGAGGACGTCAAGTCCCATGAAGTCCACAGTTCTTAAAGTTTCTAATAATGGGAAACACTGCTCCATGAATATAGAGCAGTGTTTCCCAACCTTGGCAACTTGAAGATATCTGGACTTCAACTCCCAGAATTCCCCAGCCAGCGAATGCAACTGGTAAATGTGCAACAGCGAATGCTGGCTGGGGAATTCTGGGAGTTGAAGTCCAGATATCTTCAAGTTGCCAAGGTTGGGAAACACTGATATAGAGCATATATGTTCAGAAAGTGTCATAGTAAGGATGAGTTTATATCAATAAAAAGCATAATAATAGTACCCTGTATGTTTATTGTTTATATTTGATGTAAGTTTGCAATGAGATTAATTTTCATCAGGACTACAGTATGGAAAGAAGCTTAATTTTTTTCCTTCTAGCCTATTGTACCCCTAATCTTCTCTGAGGGACTGATGGCAACTCTATTCCTTTGAAAAACAATCCTGTTCGGTGCAATCTTAGATTTAATAAGAACTTTGACCTCAAAAATAATACAACTGACCGTGAAATATTCAACTTGAGATCCATTTACAACCTTGACTTTCTGCAAGTGATTCTAACATCTGCTTTAACCGTGCTGCACAGCTCTCACAGATCTATCCGTGTGTGATAGACATATAATGAAAGTCAGTAAAGGCTGAAAGGAGCTTGTCCCTCATACAGAATCCATGAATTGGTAATAGTTATGGGACATGTTATAGTCAAAGGGATTATCCATTCTCAGGCAGAAAATGAAGTGTTTAAATTATGAATAATGTTTCAGGGAACAAATGAACAGGATCACAAACCACAAGGAAGAGATAACATCAGGAATGAGGCAAGTTGCTCATTGGCAGTTTCAAATGGAAAGAAATTGTGATGGCATGCTGTAATTAACATGTTGCCATTCTTAGTTTTACTCAATATTGGTTATGTCTTTACTATTAATACTGACAGGCTGCAATTTACTGAATGACTTTTAAACCCCAGACTCACAGCTACCACAGAAACTCATCCAACGTCTTTGGTTAAATAGGCATCTATCCTTTTTGCTTTTCATTTAGCAACAGGGGCATAATTTGTCCAAAATTAAAGTGGTGGTGGTAATGAATTTAAGTATTTCATAAATGCTCCTATTTCTCTACCCCCCCATAGACCAAGATAAACTGTGGCTATGGATTCTTATTTCAAGATAATATGCTTGAAAACAACAAAGAGAACAAAGGAGAAATGCAGAGAAAGAGATGTCATGAAATAAAGAGTTTTTATAACTTTAGAGAAAATCTATGACAGATGTTGACAAAATATTAAAGTTCAGTGACATCGTATCATATTATATCAAAGCCATGGCTTTCTCAGCTGGAATATGTGGCTGTGAAGGCTGGATCATCAGATAGGCTGAATGAAGAAAAATTGGTCTCTGAGTTGTGGTACAGGAGAAAATTGTTGAAAGTACCTTCGGTCACAGGAAAGTTGAATAGTAAGTGAAGAAAAACTAGATTGCTTACTGAAACCATTAAGAATAGATTTAAAACTCTGCTAGATAAATGGGTGATTTAAAAATGTGATAAATAAATCTTAAATATTTTGGACACATAATGAGAAGGCAAGAGTCACCGGAGATTTTTTCTAATGCTGAGAAGGCACACACAAACAGTAGATTAAAAGGTTTGATTATACAATATTAGGAAACTTTCCTGATTTGATGACATTTGTGGAACAGTTAATTTTGAAATATTCTGAGATTCCATTCAGCAACAATCTCTCATTTTTCAACTTTTCTTGATTGATTTTTAAATGTATTCAAAATATATTCATCTTCCTTATTTCTTTCCTCTAGCACTTTTACTTATAATGTCATCTAACGGAAGGGGAAAAAATACATAACAGTTTGCATCAGGACATCATAACATTTTTGTAAATTTCCCCCCTTTGCTCCCTATTGGGCATTCATATTTCAGCAGTCTATACTGAAGTTTTCCAAGTGAAGGATTTGCAGAGCATCATGTTTATCACGTATATACTTTCCCAGTATTCAGATATAAATAAATGTTTTGTTTGACCAGTCTCTATTTATTTTTCCCTTTATTCAGTTAAGTTAATTACATCACTGTCTTCTCTGTGGAGTGTCTTCACTGTTACCATCATTAATGAAGAGCACTACATTAGGAAAGGCACACTTGGGAGCTGGTCAGCATCAAATGTTGCCAAACAGCTATTGGAGTCCCAGCCATGGTACCCAATAAATCTAGACCTCTGCCATTAGAAGACCCAAACAAGCAATAACAGCAACATTGGAAACTCTGCTGTTCTGGGAAAGGGCCAGTCAGTGCTGAGAAGAAGGTTAACAGCCTCCATCAGACTTGGTTGTACAATAAACACACAACTCTGATGGACAACTACACATATAAACTGGGTCAGCATTTTGCTTAAACCTTGGCATTGATAGTTCACAATTGCTGTGTTAGCTAAATGATACCACATTATGTAGAGAGCTACATACATAATTACAGTGTGGGATGTTAAGTGAGGTTATTGCCTCTTTGGAAAACCTCTTGAGCCTTTCTACAGCAGACTATATTTTTCTTTGAATAGCCTGTCTGAACCAGAAAAAAGCATGAGGAAAAGAATTAATTACATCATTTAAAATCTTTAGCTGTGGATGCTAAGTAACAAACAAATGAAATGAAGTTGATTTTTGCCCTTTCAAATGCCTGTTCCATTCTGCCTACTTGGAGGATAATACAATAGATGGCAGTTTTGTTTTTCAATTTAATTACCTTGCATTATGTACCATACTTTTTCTAACCAATTTAGATCTAATTTCCCTGGTCTTTTCCCTAATATGTCCAGAGCAGGACAGATAAATAGCCACCAAGCATAGGGAATTTGGGTCATTGCAGAGGAGAACTCAGACAAGGGCAAATCAATGGCTGAATGCCAGGAAATCATTTAGGAACGTTGTGGAGGTGGAAATGAAGGTGGAAGCCAGCAAGAAAAGAAACTGGGTGGAACTTTGCAAATTCATGGTGGCTGGCTAGCTAATCACCCTAACAAGCAGACAGTTCTGTCAGCAAAGATAGGCCTGGTCTGGCTGAAACAACTGCTGCCTGAAGCCTAATTTGCTATCTGTTTGAACAACAGTTCTTTTCCAGCACTAACTGTTATGTAGCATAATGCTAGTAATTAGTACTAGGAAATCCTTCACTGGCTGCTACTAATACCCTAGGCATTTTATTTATTTATAATTGCAATTTAGACAACCCAGCAGGTGCAGAGTGAGTTAAATATTTTTTTCTTTCATTTATCCCCACAACAGACCTCAGAGTTGGTCATTCATTACTCCTGTAAAATGAAACCCAGGTGGGAAAAATGCAAATCTCTTGAATTCATCTATTAAGTTCATATTAAATCAATTCTACAAAAGAACAGAGGCTGGAGGTATCAGTCAAATCCCTTGATGAGTGGGATGTCAAAACATCTCATATTTACCTATTCCCAGAGGTGGGTTCCTACCAGTTCAGATCGGTTCTATAGAACTGTTAGTAACTTGGGGGCCTGGGTTGCTGGAACCGGCAGCAACGCAGGCCTGCCACCCCCCTGAGCCAGTTCTCTCGGTGGTGCTGTAGGCGGTACCATCTTGTTTTTTTAGTACTGTGCATGCGCACACATGCGAAGCACACCTGCCTGCACGAAGCCGATCCGCCCACGTGGCGTGTCCCTGAGCGAACCGGCAGTAGAGGAATCCAGAACCCACCCCTGCCTATTCCACAAATCTCATCAAAACTGAAGAAAACTATTATCAATTAACTTTTGACCTTAACTGTGAAATAGACAAATGGCAAATAAATTGACAGTAAATTTCCCAAAAATTGGTAAAAAAAAATTCCAAGAAACCTTGGGTCCCTTCGGAACAGGCATCATTTCTTTGAGGTGTCAGGTCTTATAACAGATAATGCAAGGACTTTTGAAAGTCTTTTATTATAGACTATAATAAAAGCATCTTGAAAGCCTGTCAGAACTTTTTCTCTAGCTCCTTTTATACCAAACATAATCAAGGTGGTATTAATTTGAGTTTCTTTCTCATTCCCTTTTCTTTACTAGAACTGAGTTACCTTTTATTTATTAGTTCTTGTATTCCTTCCTCTAGGTTTCCTCCATACATCTATTACTGCAATATGGTAGACGTCGGCAGATTTTGTCACTGAACATAGGCTGTCCCAATCCTGCTGCTAACTTTATATGAGGGCTGGAAACATTTGATCAGTGTTTAAACATGAACATAGAACTTTAAATCGTAACTCTGGAAGGGACTTCAGAAGTCTTTTAGTCCTGCTCAAGGCAGGAGATCTTATCCTGTTCAAATGGTTGTCCAGTCTATTTTTGAAGAAAGACCTCCATTGTTGGAGCACCCATAACACCATGAGGCAGTTTTTAAAATGAAACAGTGCTACTTCTTGGTGTGATTGTAGGATTGACAAGCTTTCAAAACCTTGCCCTTCTAATGAATGCTAAAACTAGAAGTCTCAGACTTCCTATCCCAGAACTCTTCTGGGTTTTTATACCCTGGTCCCATCTCTTGCTTTAGGGCAGTGATGATGAACCTTTTTTTTGCTCGGGTGCCAAAAGGGCACGTGGAAAAGAACTTCCGGTAGGCCCGTTGGGCCATTTTTCACTCTCCCCACGCTTCAGGAGGCTTTCCTAAAGCCTGGGAAGGGCGAAAAATGGCCCAATGGGCCTGCCAGAAGTTTGTTTCCGAACTTCCGGTAGGCCCGTTGGGTCTGTTTTTCGCCATCCACAGGTTCCGGAGGCTTTCCTGAAGACTGGGGAGGGTGAAAAACGGCCTCCCCCACCCTCCGGAAGGCCAAAAATCAGCTGGCCAGTGCGCACATCCGCTCTGGAGCTGACATAGCGCAATGCCTCACGTGCCCTCAGATATGCATGCCATAGGTTCGTCATCACGGCTTGAGGGTAATGGCTTAGTAGTTTGTGCTAGCATCACCTGTGTTTGAGGGGGCACCTCATCCAGCTTGTATCTCCTACATTTGATAAAAAACAGGATATCCTTGCTCTTAGTTGCTTGTCAATAAAGAGTCAAAGTGTGGAAATAAAAATAATTTTCATAATGTCACCTCTAGCTTATGAAACATATATGGGTGGTAATTCGGGAATTCAATGATAAATCAATCTCACAAGAGAAATATACAATCAAACTTCATTGTAAAAAAAGATAAAAAAGATGCTTAAAATATTAAAAAGCAGACATTCAGTGAGAAAGGAAGTAAGTATAACGCTGCCAGATCACAGTAATGAGTTATCTTGCAAATTAGTTAAAAAAGGAAAAAAAATTAAAAAATACAGTACTTTGTCAGACCACAAGATGGCAATGATTTGATATAAATGAAGTTTTCTGCGAAAAATATTACAGTTCCCAAGAACATTCTAAAGGAAAAGAATAATATATTCTTGGTCTGAAATATAAAGGAAGGTTACTATGAAACATTGAACCCCAGTTCCTATATAGACAGCTAAAGGAAGCAAACAAGCACAAACCTAGCTATAGGTTTAGTGCTTCTATAGTAACCTGGATTAAGGTTTCTCCAGCTTCTTTGAGATTCCAAACACAAGAAGCTGTTCAATATAGGTCCCTAGACCTATATTTTAAAAGAGCAAACATTTCCTATATTCAGCAAAAGGAGAGGCTGAGGTGACTTGAAATGGGCCATCCTTCACTCATGGAAATATGGATTGTGAGTCTATGTCTGCAATCTACAGAATGTAGACATACAGGCTAGTTTTGCAATAGTTCTAATTTATTTAATTTAGGTTCCTGCCCTGCCCAACCATGTCACAGTGTTCATTTATTTGTCAATATGTTAATATCATCCTTGGAGTTGTTCCATTACATGTCCTAATTCATAGGAAATGAGGCAGATGTAAGATTGAAATGGACCGTAAGAGCGTGACAGGAGGTCTACTTTATTATTATTCTGATGAAAGGTGACTTTTTTTATTTATTCAAGTCTTGGTTAAAATTTGTATAACACTGCTTTTTTCTATTATTTTGATCTATTACAACAGCGGTTCTCAACCTGGGGGTCGCGACCCCTTTGGGGGTTGAAAGACTGTTTCAGACTGGTCACCCATCTGCGAGTCAGAGGGAGGGCATTTCAGCACACAAACGCTTCGAGGAAAGGGAATGGACGTGGTCGCCCCCCCTCCCCTGCCGAACCTTTCCTTTTGGGCTCCACCCGCCCCCACCTCCACACCGTCTTCTCTCCCTCCAATACCCCCCCACTTGTGCACGCCGTGTGTGGTGTGGCGCAGTGTCTGTTTGCAGCAATGGCCGCGGCGGCGGCAGTAGCAGCAGCTGCAGCAGTAAGCAACACAGGGGAATGCGGCAGTAGCCTCCCCAGCCTGGAAGACCGAAGATTCTGTCTCTCCCGCCTCCCCCATGTTCCCCTCGGCTTTTACGCTCCAGCTTGGGATCCTGCGCCAGGAAGCCTGAGGGTGCCCTGGCCCAGCCTGGCTGTGGTTGAGTGAGGAGCTGAGAAGGTGCTCTCATTCTTGTTGGACTGGGGGTGGGAGGAAGGGGGTGGTGGCGGCGGTTGCTTCACTGCTGCTATTGCTGCTGCTTTTCAGAGTGGTTGCATTTTAGCCACTTCAAGGAAAGAGCAGGCGCCATTGCTGGCAGGATCGAACCGAGGGGGCCGCAGCGCGTGCCCCTTCCCCTCTCTTCAGTGGAGGGCAGTGGACACCCTGGTCCTGCTCTCCCCCTGACGTTTCCCTGTAGGATGCCTGCCTTGCCCTGGCGGCCGAGCGCAGCCATCCCTTCCGCCTTGCTTCTCCTGCTGCTGTTTTCCTTAGCTTGGCTTTTATAATGCCACTTCGTATGGCAGGAGTTGGCCTAGGAAAGAAACACTGAGACTCGAAACAGGGAAAGGGAAATGAATGTGGAAAGGGTTCCAGTTGTTCAAAATGGAGCCGCGCTGCTGTAGGTTATCTCCCCAGCATGTTGTTATGACCATCTGCTGCTGCAATGGTGGTCGGCTGCCAATGGGAATAACATGAAGCAGAAAAGTCATTGGGGATGAATTCCGGTCGCTTTATAGGGGAGTCACTTCAGGTTTTTGCACTCCTTCCTCTGGCTCCCCCACAGACATGCATTTAGTGACTGCAATTTAGTATTTACAGCTTGTTTCCCCCCCAGGTAGCTTTCTGGCACAGCAGCATCGACTAAACCTGCAGCTTCAGCAATAGTGAGAAAGCGCTGCCCATTATTTAAGCAACAGAGACGCGTCAGGGATTTCTGGTTGGTGAGCTTGGAGCAGGCACTTGGCCACCTGCATAACTGAGGTGAGCTGCAGCCTTTGCGTACTTGGAGCACCACTTGATGTTTTCTGTGAACTCCTGAAGGGCGAGAAGGAAGCCAGTCGGATTTCTGGTGCTTTAAGGCAGGAGGAAAGCGGAATCGACAGAGAGGGAAGGAGGGAGAAGGTTTGCCCATCTTTCGTAAAAGGTGTGTGCCAAAGTGTAGAAGAGGAAGAGGAGGAGGAATTGTTAATCTTGGGGGGGGGGGACAATGTTGTGAAACAGAGAAGAGAGAAAGTCAAAGAGCTTTCAGTGTTACATTTTACAGTTTTACATTTCTATATACCATTCACATCTTTATGACATCTACAGTTTAGGAAAAGGAATAGTCTTATATCAGAGGTGGGTTCCTGCCAGAGCTGCTCGGTGCGCAGCTCCGGTAGGGAGAAGCCAATTGTGCAATTTGCACGCGACCGCTCCGGAGCCCTCTCTGCCGGTCCACTGCATGCGTCACCATTTTTTCCAGTGATTTTGGGTTGATTTTGCTTCTGCGCATGCGCGGAAGCAAAATCGCACTGAAATCTCTCTCGCACGTCCCCTCACGAGATTTTGGTGCGATTTTGCTTCTGCACATGTGCAGAAGCAAAATTGTGTGAGGGGCGCATGTGCGTAGTGAGCTCGTGTGCCCCCGAAGCACGCGCATGCACGCCCGAAGCGTGGAGATGCGCGCGCAATGCACCGGTACCGGTAAGAAAGCAACCCTCCGCTGTCTTATATATATTTTAGATAAGTCCAGGACACCAAATGTATATTTATAATATTTTCCCAATAGCTATTCTGACTTCCCTTAAATCAGATGTTTGCTTTTAGATTTAATTGGTAATCTCAGTGAGCAACCCCTTATTCTGCTGTCAAATATTGTTTGTTACTTTAAGATTTCTAGGATCAACTTTGCAATTCAGGTCTTGAAAAGACAGTGCCTTTTACTCCATGGTATTCATACATCCAATTTCTTCTTGAAAACTACTTTCAATATGAAAGCATGGATGGAAAACAATACATTTGAGTGTCTTATTGCACACACTGAAACACATGGAGTAGGAGATATTTCTACCACACTGCCAGAAATCATAGGAACGTTGTGTCACTATGTGAGCTGGGGCAATGTAGCTAATTAGAGATGCATATGTCCCTGTCATTTGTGGCAGTGGAATATAGTGATAATGTTTTTAATGGTAGTCAACCACATAGTAGTTTCCAAGCTTTCATAACATGCAAATTGTCTTCCCACTTAAAGTGAAACCTGGTACTTGAAAGCAGAAAGCACAACAGCATTTTATTGAGCTACTCAATGAAGCCCAGCCAAAGTACAAAGAAGCAAATCTATTTATTTTATCTATAGGTTGCTATTATAAAGTGGAAATGATTGAAACATAATGACATCTTTTCTTCCTCCCATTTTAAAGTCAAGTATTGCTGCCAGTTTCTAGTTGATGAAAATGTATTATTTCTGTCTGTATTTATGACAGATTGAGAGAGTGTCGTCTAATACCATCATCTAACTATCAGTAAAATATTATCTATATAAACTGAAAGATGAAAGTGGGTTACAGCTGTCATTGTATTAATCATGATGCCACAGAATAAACAGATCTATGTATTTGAGAAAAGCTTCCCTCAGTAGATTTCTTTTTTTTTTGTAATATGTTTGCACAAGTTAGTCTGCAGGGGAAAACTCAAATCCAAGAATGCACCATTATATAGCTTTCAATGTCTCCTGTTCTGAGAGATCACAGTAGATTTTCATTTTAAGATGAGATTCTGTAAACTGGAACAGATTATATAATCAAATGTTTGTCTTACTATGAATGATGAAAATGGAGCATGTGCAGATCTCAGGCAGGGTAGGTGGGTGGGATTGCATTTGCGTGTGCAAGTGGGGAGGAGTGTAAAATGTGAGCTGAGGAGGGGATCTTGGAAGTGCAGCAATGGAGCAGTAGCAACTCAGCATAGCTTCCCTGCCTACAGCCCTGGGGTCTTGCTGCCTGCTGTATGCAAGAGAGACACTGGTGGGACTTCCTCACTTGCAACATCCACAAATCCTTCTGCCTGATTGTTATTCATTTTCTGGTAAACTTTTGCAAGATATCTAGAGTATTATTCTAGTAATGTTTGCCTTGGATATACTGACTTGAGGATTACATCTGGAGTTCAGTAATGGAGTACAGCTTCTGCCAGTAATAAAAATTCCATCTGCAATTAATTATAATTAGCTAAACATTATTTTTATTTTGCCTCTAAAACATGTTCTGTATACTATTTGCTCATAAGAAGTATCTTAAAGATGTGTGTGAGACAGCTCAGTGAAATAATTTAAACTGGGGCTGCCCTTGAAGAGCATTGGAAGCAGCAGCTGATGCAAAATACAGCCACATGGGCAGTTATGGGACCCAGCAGAAGCAGAAACAGAATAACAGAGTTGTAAGGGACTTGGAGGTTTCTAGTCCAACCCCCTGCTTAGGCAGGAAACTCTATACCAGTGATGGCGAACCTATGGCACGCGGAGCCATATCTGCCGGCACGTGAGCCGTTGCCCGAGCTTAGCTCCAGCATGCATGTGCGCGCCAGCCAGCTGATTTTTGGCTCACGCGGAGGCTCTGGGAGAGCGTTTTCGGTTTCCGGAGGGCCTCCGGGGGAGCAGGGGAGGACATTTTCGCTCTCCCCAGGCTCTAGGGAAGCCTCTGGAGCCTGGGGAGGGTGAAAAACGGGCCTATTGGGCCCACCGGAAGTCAGGAAATGGGCCATTTCCGGCCTCCAGAGGGCCTCCGGGGGGCGGGGAAAGCTGTTTTCGCCCTCCCCAGAAATTGAATTATGGGTGTGGGCACTCGCACGTGTGCGATAGCGTGCGCGCACACGCTTTCGGCACCTGAGGAAAAAAAGGTTCGCCATCACTGCTCTATACCATTTCAAACAAATGGTTGTCCAATCTCTTCTTAAAAACTTCCAGTGTTGGAGCACACACAATTTTTGAATTTTGTTCCACTGATTGTACTGTCAGGAGATTTCTCCTTAGGTTGCTTCTCTCCTTGATTAGTTTCCACCCATTGCTTCTTGTCCTACCCGCAGGTGCTTTGGAGAATAGTTTGACTCCCTCTTCTTTGTGGCAGCCTCTGAGATATTGGAACACTGCTATCATGTCACCCCTAGTCCTTCTTTTCATCAAACTAGACATACCCAATTCCAGCAACCGTTCTTCATATGTTTTAGCCTCCAGTCCCCTAATCATCTTTGTTGCTCTTCTCTGCACTCTTTCTAGAGTCTCCACATCTTTTTTACATTGTGGCGACCAAAACTGGATGTAGTAGAATAAAGGGGTGTGGGGAGGGATTATTAGGCGTGGCGTGTGATGTGTAGAAAGTATAAAAGTATGGATTGTAAAATGTGTCTTTGCTCTCCTTGTACTCCATCCAACTTGGGAAGAGACTTGGAGGCTGCATTTGCAAACACCTTTTCTCTCTAAATAAACCTTTGAATTGTGAACCAGATCTATCTCTGTATTGTGAGTATTAAAATAATTGGCTATCTTATCTCACACATCCATTGCTTCTTATTCTGCCTTCAGGTGCTTTGGAGAATAGGTTGACTCCCTCTTCTTCAGGATATGTTCCACCTCTGCTCTGCAAGTTGCATTGGCTACTGCATGCAATTCATGGGTGGCTACTTGCAGCCCTTCATAGCTTAGAGCCAGGCCTACAAAATCATTTATCCCCTATTATGGCTACCTATCCTGTGAGATCTGGCAAGAGAGGCATGTTCTGGGTCCCGTCCGTTGAGAGAATGCAGGAAGAGAGCCTTTTTTGTTATGGTGCTTGCTCTCTGGAACTTGCCTCAATTATTAGGCGTGGTGTTCCCACGCCTAATAATTCCCCAGAGATTAGACTTGCCTCAATCCTACTGTTTTTTTTTACAATGCATTAAAAACTTGGTTTTGCCAACTAGCCTGGTTCCCTGACAGTATAGGTGAGTCGTTAATTGAGTTTCTCAGCTATGATGACTTTTGTCATATATGTAATATATGTAACAGATATTTGTCTGGGCTTATTGCCAATTTAAGTCTTTATCTTTATTCTAAGCATTAAAGAATTGCTTTGAACCGGTTCTGTATATTTATTTGTAATATGAGAGATGAACTACAGTATTATCTAACTAAGAAGTCATGCATTTCTTTTTAATTCCATATTTTTGTGTTATTTTTTAGAGTTCTTTCCAGTTTTTATGAATGTTACTTGTATGCTGTTTTATTTTCCTACACATAATCATTTTCCCCTTTAAATTATAGATTCTCTTTTTATATAATGTAATGCTGTTTGAAAATCAGCTTGAGTTTCAATTACAGTTCTACATCTGTAATCAATATTAGAAAATAAGATAAATATTTAAATATAGTAAAGTTCATTACTACACATTTGCTAAATGGTACAGCTTATAAGAGGAATTGGTATTGGGAAAATATTGATAAGGGGCCAAAATAAATTAATGGATGAAGTTAATTAGTATAAATGTAAAAGGGCTATGAGAACCTTAAAACAAAATGTAATGTTAGCATATTTAAAATTGTTAATACCCTAATTAACAACTAAAAAACATTGTGCCCCACCATTCTATCCCACCATTATGCATTTTCTCTCAAACATTTTTAGACAACCAACCCTAAACTAATTTAACAAGGGACATTGCTTCACTGCTGCTCTGTAGTAATTATGTCTGTGTTCAGTATTGATTGAAATTGAGCAACATTTGTTTGTCACCTTGATGGAGGCAACAGCTGCCAGAGAGAGTGGTATGGAGTGAGCTTATAGGAGGCACCTTGATGGAGGCAACAGCTGCCAGAGAGAGTGGTATGGAGTGAGCAAGAGGAGGAAATTCCAACTTTAGTAGTTTCGTTGGAAGTGAACAGCAAAAGATCAATGGGTAGTGCTGTTGGTTGTTCTTGCTATCAAGGGCAAACTGCTTTTGTAATCTTTATAATCTCCGCAGCATCAGGGGCTCTAGACCGAATTGCGCCTAAGCGACCTCTCCGTGGCAGTGGATCCCGGAAAGCTCCCTGGTTCACCGAGGAGCTCCGGGAGATGAAACGCCAAAAGAGACGTCTGGAGCGCCGCTGGAGGACCAAGAGGGCCGAATCTGACCGAACACTATTAAGAATTTACATCAGATCTTATTTAGTGGCGATAGGGGCGGCAAGACGTTCCTATCTTTCCGCTCTTATTGCGTCCGCAGATTCTCGTCCAGCCGCCTTGTTTAGGGTGACTCGCTCCCTCCTTGGAAAAGGGGGGAGCGAGGAACACTTACAAGGCAGAGCTGAGGAATTTGCTGAGTTTCTGTCGGATAAAGTCGCTCAGATTCGGTCAAACTTGGACTCTGGCAGGGCAGAGTCCATAGAGTTGACGGGGGCTAGTCTTAGTCCATCATTATGGGAAGAGTTTGGGCCTGTTTCTCCCGAGGATGTGGACAGGGCTATGGGAGCGATGGGTACCTCCACCTGTTTATTGGACCCATGCCCCTCCTGGCTGGTTTCGGCCAGCAGGTCGGTGGCACGCGGCTGGATCCAGGCGGTGATCACTGCTTCTTTGAGGGAGGGATCCGTACCGCAGTCGTTAAAAGCTGCGGTGGTGCGACCCCTTCTGAAGAAGCCTTCCCTGGATCCAGCTGATTTGAAGAACTATCGTCCAGTCTCCAACTTACCTTTTTTAGGGAAAGTTGTGGAGAAGGTGGTGGTGACTCAGCTTCTGCAGCTCCTGGATGAAACAGACCATCTAGATCCTTACCAGTCGGGCTTCAGGCGCGGCTACAGTACAGAAACTGCCTTGGTCGCCCTGATGGATGATCTCTGGCGGGCCCGGGATGGAGGAAACTCCTCCATCCTGGTGCTACTTGACCTCTCAGCGGCTTTCGATACCATCGACCATGGTATCCTTCTGCATCGGCTCGGCGAGTTGGGAGTGGGAGGCACCGTTTTACGGTGGTTCTCCTCTTATCTTGCCGATCGGATGCAGTCGGTGTTGGCAGGAGGGCAGAGATCGTCCCCTAGGCCCCTATCATGTGGGGTGCCTCAGGGGTCGGTTCTCTCGCCCATCCTGTTTAATATCTACATGAAACCGTTGGGTGAGATCATTCGCAGACATGGGGTGTGTTTCCATCAGTACGCTGATGACACCCAGCTGTACATCACCACCCCGTCTGACTTCAGGCAGGCAGTTGATGTAATGTGCCGTTGCCTGGACGACGTTAAGATCTGGATGGGGAGGAACAGACTCAGACTCAATCCCGACAAGACTGAGTGGCTGTGGATATTGCCTCCTAAGGATCATGACAACTACCCCTCCTTGGTCTTTGAGGGTACGAAACTGACTCCCTCAGACCTGGTCCGCAACTTGGGGGTCCTCCTAGATCCACAGCTAAAATTGGACCACCATCTTTCTGCTGTGGCTAGGGGGGCCTTTGCACAGGTCCGCCTGGTGCACCAGTTGCGGCCATATTTGGAGAAGGAGGCTCTACTCACGGTCACTCATGCCCTTGTCACCTCGCGCTTGGACTACTGCAATGCGCTCTACATGGGGCTACCCTTGAAGAGTATCCGGAGACTTCAGCTGGTGCAAAATGCGGCTGTGCGTGCTGTGGTGGGTGTGCCAAGGTACACCCACGTGACACCAATACTCCGCCAGCTGCATTGGTTGCCCATCGGTCTCCGGGTCCAATTCAAGGTGTTGATCACCATCTTTAAAGCCCTTCATGGCTTAGGACCAGGATATCTTCGGGACCGCATTCTGCCTCATACTTCCCTCCGACCGGTTAGGGCCCACAGAGTTGGCCTCCTCCAGGTCCCGTCGGCCAAGCAATGCCGGCTGGCGGGCCCTAGGGGGAGAGCCTTCTCTGTGGCCGGCCCCGTGCTCTGGAACCAACTACCCCCAGAGACCCGGACCATCCCCACTCTGCTGGCCTTCCGAAAAGCCGTCAAAACATGGCTTTTCCTGCAGGTGGGGGGGACAGCTTAATCCACTTGAGATTACCCCCCAAGTATGTATGATGTTGAATGGATGTTGTTGTTTTTAATATTGCTTTTTTAAAAATTTGTATTTGTTTCTTTTTAATTACATGTATTTTGATTATTCTTGTATTTTTCCCTGTTGTACGCCGCCCTGAGTCCCTTGGGAGTTGGGCGGCATATAAGAATAACAAAATAAATAAATAAATAAAATAAATATGTATAAACATCCCTTGATGGCCAACTTGATCTTCAAATACCCCCATTACTCTATTAGGAACTTATGTGGCTACTTAATAATTTTTGGAAGCTGCTGTTCTGCCCATTTTGAATTAACACAACAAAAAATTAAATGTAAATACTCCATAATAAACTTTTTAAAAAGCTGTATCTTCTATGGCGGGTGTCAGCAACCTGCAGCTCTGGAGCCACATGCGGCTCTTTGGGCCCTCTGCTGTGGCTCCCTGCTGGGTGATCCCACCACTGGCTGGCCCCGCCCCTCACCCTCCCCTCCCAATCATTCCTTGCCTGGCCTGAGAAGGTAAGGGCAATGGTGGGGGATGGAGAAGCGGCCAGGGCTGAATCTCCGGCGCCTCACTCTTGCTGGACCTTCTTCTGGCCCTTGTTGGTTCTGAGAGAGAGAGAGAGAGAGAGAGAGAGAGAGAGAGAGAGAGAGAGAGAGAGAGAGAGAGAGAGAGAGAGAGAGAGAGAGAGAGAGAGATGTCAAAAGGGTTTTGTGATTCTCAGTGTTTTTTAACATCCGGTTCTCTGCCCTAATGTGTGGCTGGGTAGGTGTGGCTAGAGGGATCATGTGACTGGGTGGGAGTGAGTGATGTTGAGTTGGCCACACCCACCCAGGTTTTGTGGCTCCCGGTGTTTTCTTTTTTGTGGGAAACTGGTCCAAACGCTCTTTGAGTGTTTAAGGTTGCAGATCCCTGTTCTATGGCAAACACGGTATAATTTAACAATTCAGCTCATTAGCTGGGAAATATTTTCTTAAGTAAGAATAGTTATTAGATATATAAAATACTTAATTGTTTCAAAGTATTTATTGTCAAGTAATTGTTATTCTCTTTTGCAAATTCTAAGCTGTCATCTAGAAAGCTTGCTTCTGATGTTAGTCTTAATCCCATGCTTTTTTAAATGTAAAAATTGATTGTGTGCCATCAAGTCATTGTTGACTCAGTGACCACATAGATTTTCTTCATGATGCAAAAATAGCTACAGATTTCTATAAGGGCAATTCAACTTCATGACTGTTTTCCCTTCCCATTTGAAGCTAATCCATTTCAATATACTCTGTTCGGGTACCTTATTGTCAGCTTCCCAAGAATATCAGACAGGAAACACGACAGCATGAATGAATTCTACATTGTTTTAAAACTACATTAACAGAATCTTGGAAGTGTGAAAGTGTACATCACCGGTTGTCTTTTTTGGCTGCCTAGTAAGTTAGGGCAGATCCTTTTAAAATTCTGTTCTCCTCCCATTACTCAGTTGTGGGCTCCTCCCTCTTTTATCTAATTATTCCTTAGGCAGTGTATCTCTTCCTCCAGTCTTTCAAGGTCACTCTCACATTGCATTTGTTACACTTATTATAATGAGAAGGCATTACATATAACCAGCCATTTGGTGTTAGATACAACAAACCCCTCAAAAGACACTCATGAGTTGTATTTGAAGTTCTCATGGCCAGGCCCTCCACATTTTGGGTGCTTGGTAAGTGGCTTGCATTTATGTCCTTTCTGGTAAAAAGTGCCCACTGTGGAAAATGGGTTTGCTTAATGACCACGGTATTCACTTAATGACTGCGACAAAAAATGTACCATCAGGTTGGCCCCAGGATGACTCGCTTAATGAATGGCATGACTTACAAACATAAATCTGGGCTCAATTCTAGTCATAAGTAGAAGATAACCTGTAATAGATAAAGCATACCTTAAACATTTTTCTAGTAAATTCAACATTTACATGATGAAAAATATATCAAGTATTTTTGCATATCACTTAATTTAATTCCAATAGAACAGCATAGTATAGCTCAGACTTGAATTGTGGAATCCTTAGTGCAGGGGTGGGTTCTGGATTCTCCAAAGGTGGTTCGCTCAGGGATGCGCCGTGCAGGTGGGCATGCTTTGCATACCCCGTGCGCGCTTTATGCATGCATGCGCAGTACTAAAAAAGAAAACAGGATGGCGCCGCCTATGGCCCCGCCAAGAGAACCGGCTCAGGGGCGTGGCAGGCCTGGGTCGCTGCTGGTTCCAGCGACCCAGGCCGCCAAGTTACTAACGGTTCTATAGAACCAGTAGGAACCACCTCTGCCTTGGTGCTGTCTGAGCTTGGTTGTTTATTTGCAGACATTTCATTACACAACTAGGATTTTTACCTAGTTAGATAATGAAATGTCTGCAAGCAAACAACCAAGCTCAGAGAGCACCAAGGACACCCCATTTAATGTAATATTTGCTCAGATAGTACTTCTAATAAGTATGTAAGATGATTTTTATTTTTGCTTTTAATGTTTAAATAATATCTTTGGGCTGATATTATCACTTTAACCACTGAGCCGAGGTGGCGCAGTGGTTAAAGTGCAGCACTGCAGTTCAGCAGTTCAGCTGTTCAAATCTCACCGGCTCAAGATTGACTCAGCCTTCCATCCTTCTGAGGTCGGTAAAATGAGGACCCAGATTGTTGGGGGCAATATGCTGAACTCTGTAAACCGCTTTGAGAGGGCTGTAAAGCACTATGAAGCGGTGTATAAGTCTAAGTGCTATTGCTATTGCTATTGTTTATAAGAGATATTTTTACAATATGGCTAAATTTGTACTGTGTATATTGCTATAAAAATTATGTTACTGCTTCCTATAAATTCCCTTTTTCATTTTTGGCTATGTAATGTTAAGTTAAACAATTAATTAGCTCTATTTCCAGAGTTTCAGCTTATAGGGACATGTCATTAGCAATTAATTGTATCAAATAAAGATAATTCAGTCCAGGAATTAATGGCCAAGCCAAAGTATTATGTTCTCCTGCAACATTTGGAATTACTTTCAGATACATTTTTCAATTCCTTAATTATTTGAAGTTTATATTTAAATAAATACAGAATAGCCTTTTCAAAAGTCAAATTAAATGTATTGCCATCAAATATACTATATGGTAGATTTTTAAAAATGTATTTTTCAAAGATTTTGTCCCTGTAGTGTATTGATCCTGAAGGGTGGATCATATTTTATTGCTTTGTGAGAATCTTTGGCATGAAGTTCATTTGATCTATTTTAAAATCTATGGCCTATTTTAATTTCTAAATCAGGAAGAGATTCTTCTGAATATGTAAAAGTTTTACTTCCAGGTGAAAATTCTGAGATTACAGTGGCTACAGCCAGATTTTTGCAGAAACAAAGCTTTTACTAAGAAATCAATGAACTGAGGTTTAAAAGTCTATTATGTAATATTTATTAAATATTTTACTTCCAAAACTGTTTTGTCCAATGACAAGTTTAGATTATATTTATAACCTGATTTTGAGCCTTTTGGCTGCAAATAAAATTGATTTGATTTTAAAAAACACATGAATAAAATGAAGTAGAATTCCTAAATTTTCAGCAAAATATTAAAAGAGAAACAATATCAAGTTAATGGCTTTCAAACTGCATTTTTAAATGGCTTGGCACTGATTTAATGTTTTTAAAATTATTTTACTTCTTCTATTGTTGTGTATTAATTATTAAAAAGTGTTTTCTGTTACAGTTTAAACATCTGTCAAATAAAGTAGCACTTGGAACAATAACAGGGAATGTATATTTTCTAGACAACAACATTAAAATACAATAAATTAGTCTACTGATCCATGATGAAGCCTAACAAATTTTAAGTATCACTTTAACTGAAAGTATAGCCTTATCTTTCCTTATTGGATTCTTAAAACAAATTACCATCACTTCGGATTTTGGAAGAAGAAAATTTTCTTGGCATTATGTGCTTTGTTCACCTATAGATGAGCAGGCATACGGTCTTCTTTACTGATGTCATATGGCTCCCATGAAATGGCATTTTAAAATTGGAAATCAAGTTGAGAGGATAAACTCTGAAATTAAAACTAGATTAAAAAACAAACAAAAAATCTGGGATGGATCCTTCACTTCTGAGAGATAACGTCTGCTTTTGCAAATTTCTCAATGGATTACAACTACCACATGTACAGCTTTGTTTTTAAAATAACCCTCTAATGCAAGAAAGGCTGATTTCAGAAGGAAGGCACTGTACAGTTTCAAACTGCATAGTAGATTTTCAGAATTATTCTTCAGCGTTCAGCTAAACAAGATCTTTCCTGTCATTTCATTTCCTGATATGTGAACTCTTTAGTTGCTCATACATCAAACTCTGTGACAACTATGCTTAGTATCCTAGCTTTTTAATTATATTTACATTTTAAATATTAATTAAAACTTAAAGAAGAAAAGGCACTGTTCCAGGTGAAGCAAAAACAAATCTTTTGTCTGTGCAATGTTGGAAATTGCTCATAGTATTTATAAAAAGTGTTCATTGATCCAATTTAAAAAGTCAAGGGCTGCTTTCATTTACAGTAAAGCCGCAATAGAAGGATTCAGTTCCAACTCAAAGTAGAGTATTTATCTTGTTAAAAACAACACCATGTTTTTGGATGCCATCCACCTGGAAATAACAGTTCTTCCTGGGAATACTTATTGTCAAAGTGCTCCAAACAGCAAAAATGAATGCGATATTGGGGTTTTTTTTAATGTTAGGAACTAAATTATTGCTGAAGACTTGTCTATCTTGAGTGAGATGACAGAGTAGAGTCAGAAGGATTAGGGATTATGTTCTGTTTAAAGTCATACTGTACTAAGCTATCAAAGCAAAAGGAAAGAACAGGATTTTTTTTTTTAAATCATCTGCCAACCATGGTGCTTGGAGGTATCCACGCTATTCAGTTCTATGCCTAAAAATAAATCTATATGAGTCCTTTGTGTCAGTTCAAGAAACAATTCTAAGCATCCATGATTTCCTCCAACATTACCTGACTTTACCACATAAGTTTATTTATTTCCAGAACAGTTATGGCATAAGCCAAATTGTGCATATACAAATAAATAAACCAGTTGTCCACGGGTGGGTTCTGGATTTTTTTTGCTGCTGGTTTGCTCAGGGTCGCGCTGTGCGCACGCTATGCGCACGCCCTCAGCAATAAAAAAATAGCTTCTGCGCATGCACAGAAGCAAAATCCAAGATGGCGGCGCCCACGGAGACACTGACAGAACCGGCTCCGTGACATCATCACCAGTTACTAACGGTTCTAAAGAACTGGTTAGAACCGGTAGGAACCCACCTCTGCAATTGTCAGGGTTCCAAGTAACACCCCTAACGCAATAAGACTCCGAGGCTTGAATTTCCTCAAAGTTCCATTTTATTAGGGATGTCATATTGGTACATCTGGGAAAACCCGAATCTGAGAGCTTCTGGGTTTTCTCCACCCAAATGAAATTCAAGTCCCTGGCCAGCACCCACATGTTCATCACACGATCCAATCAGGCACCGTCCAGGGCACAGCGACCTTGACTTTCTGGAAAGAATGTTATTTAGACTACTACATATCACCTACTCCATATAATTCCCCCTCCCATTTTCTCACAGTAGAAAATGTGGCAGGCCTGAATACAAAAAGTAAAAGATGGCTTCCAGGCCTGACACCAGTAGTGAGACTCTGAAAATTTGTAGACAATCTATTTCTCCATTGGAAGGCAGCTTCAATTATCTTTTTTATCTATATTAAATTTTTCTCTTCACTGTACATATGAAAATAATTGAAAGTCATCTGCCGTCAATTGTTCTTTTGACTTCATCTAAAGTTCTCATAGATTTTGAAATAGATCAAATGAACTTCCTGCCAAAGATTCTAACAAAATTCACAATAAAATAAATAAAACATTATTGTAATAATAAACACAGAGAATCACGAAAAGCAAAGATAACAGCATGCCATCATGACCCTTTTCTTATAAATTTAAATAATTTTAAATTTTATTGCATGTCTATGGAAAGAAAAGGACACAAAATTCCTATTTTTCTCATCTTTGCACTAAATGAAGATAAATCACAGAAGGATTTTTAAAAAACCTTCAGGAACTAAGTAGTCAGTTGGATGACTTCACTTAAATTGGTAGAAAATAGTACATTTTACTGTACTATTATTATAGTACAGTATCAGAAATTTCCCAAGCTTCTTGAGTGTTTTCCCCTTGAGGATTCTCATCCATGGAATCCTTCCCAAGCTCTCTCTAAGTTTATTGAAATTAGCTCTCTTAAAGTCCAAGACTCTAGTTTGACTTTGTTCTGTTGCTTGTGCTTGCATAATGTTGAATTCTAATATTACACGATCACTCCCGCCCAAGGTTCATATAGCTTCAACACCTATCATTTCATCTCTGTAAGTGAGAATTAAGTCCAATATGGCTGATCCCCAGTTCCCTTCTCTACTTTTTGGGAGATTTATAAAGATAAAATTGTCATACAGAAAGATATTTTGTCAGCAAGCAAGTTGATCTTTGTTACATGAAGTCAAAATATGTACTTGAATATGTACCAAATTTCTGACCAAATATTCTTGAGTTGTACAGTTTAAAAACTTGTTAGAGCAGATTGTAAGAAGTAAGAATAAACGGACAGTTTTGCATAATTCTTGTGAAATATATTAGCCAAATAGGTAAAAATAGCATGATACTACTGATAAGATCAGTAGAAACTGAATTCCCAATAAAAAGTGAAGATAAGACTGAAGAAAGCAGCAGGTGTGTTTCTTGGAAAAAAAGTCTCTAATGATTTAATCATTTAGTGAGCTAATTAGCTGAATAATTTTGCCAAGCATGGGAGGAATCCTGCTTCTCCTGTTTTCTTTTTTCTTTTTATCAATGCTAAACTCAAAGAAGCTTACAATGCCATTCTTAAGAAATAATTATGATTCCAAAATTACAACAGATGTGTGGTAATAGTATCGCACAAATACTACCATTATGCACTCCTGTTCCAATAGCTGCCCCAAGTCTGTAAGTCTTGGCATTTATGTGATATCATCATTTTTTTTTCAACATAACCCATTTTCTCCTCGCCCAGCACATTTATTATGCTTAGACTCCTACTTAGAACATGGTCATCTGTATTAATAGTTTCCTACTTAGAACATGGTCATCTATATTAATCTAAGTACCCTTCTACTGAAATGGTAGAGGAGGAATAATAGCTGCACTGGTTAATTTTAAATGTCAAAAATATTTTTGGCATAGGGGTAGGTGTAGTGTGCCTCACCACCCTGTATGTGGTAGGTGGTATATAATAAATTCTGACATCATCATTATGATATCCCACAGAGCAATCTGCAGCAGCAATCAATGGCTTATTCTTTAGAGAAGAATAATATTTTTAAGGTACAAAATTTTCTTTGCTTCAAGGTATAATAAACCCACAACAGATGTGCTACTTTGAAGAATAGTTACATTCAAATTATTATATAATGATGGGAAAAATTGACACACTTTCATCAGCAGTATTAAAAATATAATAGTTTTGGAAGAAAAGATAGTTATTCTTGGTAACTCCAATTCCCCATCAGAAATAGCCAGTATAACTAGGGACAAGGAATAAGAATTGTAGGTTACCAATATTTGAAGGGCACAAATTTCTCATTGATTTTATTATAAGCTCTAAGGTCATTACTGCCATACTGCCTCCTCCCATCTCCTAGCAATTCTGCTCAAGATCCACATTTCTCACCGTCATAGCATCAAGGAAACAGAGATATTATTAAAAGAGAAAGAAAAAAAATACAAAAGAGATACTTTGAGCCAATTACCAGGTTTTATGTACACAAAAATTCTGCTTAAAATTGGTGATTTTCCAGAAGGGAAAACAAAACTGCCTCCCTCCAGTAAACTTCTGAAAAACCCTGGGGAGGAAATAAAGTAGGTTTCCCATCCTAGCCTCAGTGATTATGTTTAAAATGGCTAAATTCCAATAACACTAACAGAAGGGATCTGCAGATAAGTTCACAACAAGAACAAGAAGAAGACTCATGGTCTTTCACACCTCCTTCTGGCTAAATTATGGTTTGGTGTCAGTTCTAGCTATAAAATTCTTACTCAACCGCATTCTACAAGTAGGCTAGAGAAGTAGTGTAATTGCAGAGAATTAAGAAGCCATACATACAAACGTATTGTCTGTATAATGGTACACATGGATATCTGACTAAATTTATTTGAATCTCAGATTTCAGACTCTTGCGTGCTTTCTGATAATTTTTTGAGTTAATGGACTTTAGGTTGCTTTTCCCCCTCAACCTTGGCTTTCTCTGCCATATGTTCTGCAAAATAGTTGTTTCTGCCATGAAAATCAAGAGTTCCAATTTCTCTAGTTTCAATACTTTCAGTCTGTGCTTTATTCATTGGCTGTAAGAAAGATGACTATGTAAAGTGTTTGTCTAAATGCACATATGCATGTGAGATCCTAATCTGGAAAATAATTCAATATTTCATTCATTCATGAATACATTATTTAGGACGATAAATAATTGTCTATTCCTACTTTAAGCAAAGATGCACAGAGGTTCCAAAAAGCAAGAATACATCCAGGAAAGAATGATGGCATAGGGCTTGTCAAATTTTTCCACTTTCAATTTCCAAACATTAGGGGTGCTCAAAAGTTGTGACATCCCTTGGGCATTGTAAAGGTATTTTGGTTATTTTAATACAATTTTCACCCCATTAAATGACATGCCATAAATTAGGATTATAATAAGTATGGCATGCCAAAGGATGGGAATGGTTAAGTCCTTTACCTCTTCTTTTGCATCTAAGTTTTTTTATCATAAGTATGAACTTTTCCCTTGAGCATGGTGAAATTTGCTATTTGCTGGGGGATAAAAATATTGATTAATGGATAATTAGATGCAGCAAAGAAAACCCAGTTTGGTCCAATGGTTAAAGCACCAGGTTAGAAACCAGGAGACTAGTCTTGCCTCCGGCACAAAGCCAACAGGGTGACCTTGGGCCAGTATCTCTCAGCCCCAGCAATAAACAGTCAAGGGCAAACCACTTCAGAATTTTTGCTGAAAAAACTGCAGGGTGTAGTCTAGGCGGTTACCAAGAGTTAAAGTAGCACCAAGAATGGGTCAGAGGAGAAAAACAAAATTTCTTATGGGACTGAATTTGTCAAAAACGATGATGAGAAGCATTTTGATTCTATGGGCTGAGGGCTGACTTGAGTAAAAGAGGATGTAGCTGCTTCTAGTATTTTTCTTTGATACTTATACTAGCTGCAAAGGAGTGGGGAAAAAGAAACACGACTTGTGCTTCTTTTGATAAGTAAATTGATTTGATGCTTCAGATAACAGACTGAAATTGATCTAACACTTACTTTGAGACCAACTATTACAAGTGACAAAAATGGAATGGTTTGAATGGGCACATAAAACTAACTGTATTATTATATATTATTGAAAAAAGGGAAAGAATAAATAATAATAGCAATAATACGTTTAATAGAGTAGACTTTGTTTAATTATGCATTACATTTTCCTTTTGGTATTACCTAGTAGTTTATACTTCCAACAGTCAGTAGCAATTCTTAGAAACAGGAATTAGAAAAGTGACTTTAACTGTATGTTTAAAATATCTAGATGACTGATAGATTAATTATATCCAGAGGTGGGTTCCTACCGGTGCGGTCCGGAGCCTCGTTCCGGTAGTGGCCCGCCGATTGTGTAATTTTGGCGCGATGGCTCCGGTGCTGTCTTTGCCAGTCCGTGCACACAGCCATCTTTTTTTCTAATTTTCGGCGATTTTTTGGCTCTCTGAGCATGCGCAGAAAGAAAATTGTCCCTCTCTGCATGCGCAGAAGCAAAATCGTGCTAGGGGATGCGCGAGCATGCATGAGCGCGAAACATCGCGATGCGCACGCAGCGCACCGGTAGGAAATGATAAGAGGAACCTGCCCCTGATTATATCCCATCAAATTGGTGTCAATTTCGTAGCAGCACATAGATAGACTTTCTCCAGAATTATTTGCCCCCTTACAGTTTTCCACATTTAGTTCAAAAGCATCAATACTTTTTCTTTCCTGCTTCTTCAGAGTTCAACTTTTGTTTCCATAGAATATCATTATTACTCTATCAAGTGCTAGTCTTGACTGCTGGTTCTTTTGTTGCTGATAGTCAATCCTAAAAAAACAAAAGTTATCTACTTCATTGTACCTCCTGAGACTGGTTGAATTCTTTATAGTTAATCTCAGTCCCATTTTTCCTCACTGCTCATTGATTTTCAGTACTAGAACTTGCAGATTATTTGCATTATTTTATTTTATTTATGTATCATTTAGATACTATCCACCTCATTCTCAGGATGACACTTTTCAGCTATCTGAGCAATATTGTCAGTCTATAATAGGTTCTTATGTTCCTTCTCTAATTTTAAAACCAGTCCAGCTTCCTTCAAAACATATTCAGCATATACATAATAAATTAATAAGGAGAGAGTATTCAGGCTGGTCTCACTCTTTTACTGACCTGGAACTAGTCTATTTCTCCATATCCATCCAGATTACAACTTCCTGTATTCTGTGTAGCTCTTCCTGAGAACAATCGGATAAGACACTGAGTTTGTTGATCAGAAAGGTCAGCAGTTTGGCTGTTCGGCGGTTCGAATCCCTAGTACAGGCCTCCTGTGTGAGCAGGGGGTTGGACTAGATGATCTCCAAGGTCCCTTCCAACTCTGTTTCTGTTATATCTGGGATTCCCGTTTTCCTAAGGACAGTCCACAGCTTGACATAGTCAATGTGGACAACATAATTAAAGGCTTTCTATAATCAAAGAAGCACATGTTGATTTTCTTTTGGCATTTTTAGGGTTCTTATTAATCTAGTGGGCATCACTAATAATTTCTCTTATTTGCCAACCTTTTCTAAAAATAGCTTTAACATCTCACACCTTCCATTTTATGTATCTAACAGCATTTCTTTAAATGTAAAATTAAAGATATTGTATAATAGTTTATACATTGTAACATGTCCTTTTTTGGTATTAGTATGTAGACTAATATTTTCTAATCTGTTGGATGCTCTATATATTATCATTTTTACAACTCTAATATCGGTAGTTTAATTATTATTATTAAATTAATGTACTGTATGGTTTTTGAATGGAACGTATTGAACTGCAAAAACTTTGTTAATTTACAATTTAGTGGTTTAATAAAGTATAAGGAGAGAAAGAAAAAGGAAACAAAACGTAAATTCTCAAATATCCTAAAGGTCAAGAACAATTCAATAATAAGAAATTAAATTCTTATTAATGTTTTTGAATTATTAGATATTTAAATGGTCACTTTTGGAAATAGATGGAACATATAAATCCTATAGATCTATGATAGTATTATTTATCAATGAAGTTCAGTTGAAACATGTTTACTCTACTGGGCATCCTATTAATTAAAATCTTTAATACCTAAGAAAGAATGTTGGGGTTCAAAGAATGTGAGTTGATTCAGAAACATATGTTAAATTATTCCAAGCACTAGCGTATGCACACTATGTTGCATTGGAAGGGAATCAAAATGTTGTTTGAACTGATAACACCAACCTTTTTTTGCTGAGTTAATTTAAAGCATAAGAGATTGCATGAATCAGAATAGAACTTTGACCTCATTTTGATCTCAGAAAAACAGCAGAACGCCCCCCCCCCCCCACTACAATAAGCAATTCGGGATAAAAAAATCTATTTCTCATATTTTGTTTTTCTCAGTAATTCCACCTTGTATTGTTATGGAGAGGGCTTGATAACAATAGCCCTACATAGTCTTCTTATACGAGAAAAGCAGCCGGTGTGATGTAGTGGGAAATCTGCCAGAGGATTACCTTCTAGCATTTCCATTAGAGAAAAATGATCTGCTACAGAATGTTATGTTCAGTTTGATCTTCAGGGCTGCGTCAAGTGACTGCAGCTTATGTTGGGGCCATGAGGCAGCACATGATGGAATGGTTGGAAAACATAACATTTACAACTCTGTGCTGCTAAAATTCGGACTGCAAACCCTTGGGATGTTTATTTGTTGTTTGTTTGTTTTTAAAACTGCAATAAAACATTTATCCTGTCTATCTTACTTGAAATGGGACACTATTACACTTTCTTCATATCTTGCTGTTTTCATAAAACTAGAGGGTGTCTTTCTTCTGGTCCTCTTGCATAATTCTCCTGCAGCATTTATCTATGAAATTCCATACATCCATTACCTATACAAAATTATTGCACCTAGGAAAAAAAATGGGTTTGTTTTCATTCTCTTTATCTAATATTTGTAGTATGCCAGACATCAGAGCTTGATTCATAGGAAGTATTTTTTCCCTCCCATCATAGTGAAATGGTCAGAATGTGGGCAGAATATAACTTACAATATCAAGAGAAATTATCCATGGAAATGCTATATTCAGTGGCTACTGAAGTATGTTGTATTATCTTGTATTATAACAATAAAGAGTATTAGAATACAAATGATGTCTTTTCTTACGTTTGTTTAGAGTCTGGTTTCATTTCCAGTCTAATGCATTATTCCAGTCTTGACAAGATTGCCATTTTGAGTTCGATCCTAGGTAGAGGCAGATATAGGGTCTCCTGCTTGGGCAGGGGGTTGCACTAGATGATTTGCAAGGTCCCTTCCAATTCTGTTAATCTATTAATTTTCATACCACAACAAGGAGTCACTAATTTTTTCAGCCCCATTGCTGTGGAGCTGTTTACCATGCGATTACCCTGAAAGCCTCAGGCAGTAACAGTATGTTCTGTCAATGTGCGATATCCCCCGGAAAATACTTTTCCCAACAATCCATCTTGACTTAAAGCTGTATTTTGAACCTCCCCCACCCCTCATTAAATCTGTGAAGACTGTGTAGTAAGTGCATTTGTTGCAAAATAGAAAAAAACCCTGATCTTTAATTCCCCCCCCAACTATAATGGTGTGACTGAAAGTATGTTTCTATGTACAGTAGTAAATTTACATTGTAGATATCATCTTGCTTTGTACAAAGTGTTACATACTTAAATTCACTATATGGCAGCTATATGCATCAGATTCATTCAAAGTCTACAGAATTTCATAAATTATTTCTAAGTATATTGGTACAATAAGTATAGTTCTGCCACAGTTACCTTATAGATCTCCTAGTCTCACTGCCATAAGTAGATAAGTAGATGGAACTCCTGTGAAGCAGGAGTTTGGTTCAGTCTCGACCATTCTGCTAGTTTCGGTAGGCTATTGGGCAAGAGCAGCAGAAAAGCTAATGTCTGATCGTATCTGTGTCCCTGCTTCATACTTCAGTTCTTCCTTTACTACCCTGTTTAGCCTAAAAATCCCAATTAATGGTATTAGTATTTAGCTAGCTTTAGTATTAATCAGCGAAGATCTTTGTGTCATGTTAAAGGCTACTGTAACCACACATTTATTATAATGTAAGCTTCTGTATACTTGAGTTTACATCATCAAATTCATGATCATGGGTCTCCTACCAGAGGCCTGAGAGTTCAAATGTTCTGAGCAGTATTTTAGCTGCTCCTAGCCCTGCTGTATTCTGGACAGAGAGCTCTGATTTTATTTCTGGGATCTGTTGGAGATACTCTCCCAGCCTAGGAGTCACAGCCCCAAGTGCTATTACCACCACTGGAACCACTTTGGTCTTTTCTTTCCATATCATCTCTAACTCCTCCTTGAGGCCCGGGCACTTCTCCAGCTTCACATACTCTTTCTCTCTGATTTATTTTATTTTATTTATTTATTTATTTGTCAAACATGTATAGGATAGTAGTAGTTTGTATAAACATAAGATAAGTAAAAAGTAACGATAAAAGAGGACAGTAGGACAGGGACGGTAGGCACAGTGGTGCGCTTATGCATGCCCCTTACAGACCTCTTAGAAATGGGAGAGGTCGACTGTAGACAGTTTAAGGTTAAAGTTTTGGGGGTTTGGGGAAGAAACTACAGAGTCAGGTAGTGCATTCCAGGCATTGATCACTCTGTTGCTGAAGTTGTATTTTCTGCAGTCGAGTTTGGAGTGGTTACATTTAGTTTGAATCTATTACGTGCTCGTGTATTGCTGTGGTTGAAGCTGAAGAAGTCATTAACAGGAAGGACATTTTGGTATATGATTTTATGAACTACATTTACAGTAGATCAGATCAGAGGCGACGTAGTAGTAAATTGTCTTTATTTAGTCTGATGTTGGTCTCTGTCTCTGTCTCTGTCTCTGTCTCTGTCTCTGTCTCTCTCTCTCTCTCTCTCTCACACACACACACACACACACAGCACACCCTACACACATACCCACACATCACTGTTGTTTAGTCATAGAGTTGCTTCTAAATTATCATGACCCCATGAACACCATTTTGCCAGGGCTGCCTTTCAGTAACTGCTTTTTTAATTTCTTGTAAACGCATGCTTATGTCGTAAGTGATAATATCTGGCCACCTTACCTTCTGGCAGTCTCTATTTTGATGACTTTGATGTTTCCACGCATTAGGCTCTTCTCCAATGGCCCTTGCATTTGCATAATATTCCTAAATATTTTAAGCTAAAGCTTCTCTAGCAATAGCAATAGTACTTAGACTTATATACCGCTTCATAGTGCTTTACAGCCCTCTCTAAGTGGTTTACAGAGTTCAGCATATTGCCCCCAACAATCTGGGTCCTCATTTTACCGACCTCAGAAGGATGGAAGGCTGAGTCAACCTTGAGCCTGGTGAGATCTGAACAGCTGAACTGCTGAACTAGCCGTCACTGAAGTAGGTTTGTATTTGTATTTGTATTTGTTTATTTGTCAAGCATATATGATTATAAACAAAGTATAAACAGTAAACATGATTGAATATATATGTAATAGTACAAGCATGAATAAGAGTAAAAGAGGTAAGAATATATGTGAACATTAGGACAGGAATGGTAGGCACGATTGTGCGCTTATGCACGCCCCTTAATGACCTCTTAGGAATGGGGTGAGGTCGATGGTAGATAATCTGAGGTTGAAGTTTTGGGGGTTTGGGGAAGAAACTACTGAGTCAGGTAAAGTGTTCCAGGCTTTAACAACTCTGTTGTTGAAGTTGAATTATTTGCAATCAAGTCTGGAGCGATTTACATTAAGTTTGTATCTATTGTGAGCTCTTGTATTATTGTGGTTGAAGCTGATGTAGTCATTAACAGGTAGGACATTGAGGCAGATAATTTTGTGAGCTACACTTAGGTCAGATCGAAGGCGGCGGAGTTCTAAATTTTGAAGTCCCAAAATTTCAAGTCTGGTTTCATAAGGAATTCTGTTGTGAACAGAGGAATGTAATACTCTTCTTGTGAAGTATCACTGGATATTCTCAATTGTGTTAATGTCTGATATGTAGTGAGGATTCCAGACTGATGAGCTGTATTCAAGAATCGGTCTAGCAAATGTTTTGTATGCTCTGGTTAAGAGTACAATGTTTCCAGAGAAGAAGCTGCGCAAGATTAGGTTAATCACTCTTAATGCCTTCTTTGCTATGTAGTTGCAGTGGGCTCTGGCACTTAGATCGTTAGAGATGAGTACTCCGAGGTCCTTTACTGAGTGAGGATCATCATCAAGGTCATGATCATCTAGTTTGTATTTAAACTATTTAAAGGTCATGATCATCTAGTTTGTATCTAGTTTGCAGTGCTGCTTTTAACCACTGCGCCACCTCGGTTCCTCTACTTGTGTTTCCAGCAAGCCCCCTGATTTTGTTAAACTAACATTAAGTTATTTGTTTTAATTGTGATCCTAAATCCACAATTTTTTCCACCACCACAATAAAAAGTAATAATTTCTCTGTTCAGTCTTTTGTATGGTCCAACTTGCACAGCCATATGTTATAAAAGGTAAAACTGTGGCTTTGACAATGCATACCTTTGTTGTCAGTGTGCAATATCTGTACTTTGCTATTTTGTCTAGATCTGTCATATTCCTTCTTCTAGGTATTTGTTTATTTATTTTATTTATTATTAGGTTCTTCTATGCTGCCCTACTCCCTAAGGACTCAGGGCGGCATACAACATTTTAAGAGAACACTAAACAATAAACTTATTTAAAAACAATTATTAAAAAATTAAAAGGAACATCCAACAACATACATACAGGGGGAGATCTCGGATATAAAATTGCCTCAGACCCCTGCTTTCAGGAAGAGCCATGTCTTAATGGCTTTTCGGAAGGCCAGCAGGGTGGGGATAATTCAGATCAGGTATCAGATGTGTCTTTACTTCATTCTTGTGAAT
The DNA here is from genome assembly GCA_023053685.1 of Diadophis punctatus similis. Lineage (NCBI taxonomy): Eukaryota > Metazoa > Chordata > Lepidosauria > Squamata > Dipsadidae > Diadophis > Diadophis punctatus. Next base: position 195,341,714 of record JALIGW010000002.1, read on the forward strand.
GAACCCTAGAAGTCTATGGAGATTCTCAATTATCTAGCTCATACTTTTCCCAAATCCAGTTGCTTTTTGAAAAGCACAATTTGGGTTGACCCTAGGAGATCTTGATGGCATATTCTCAAGTTAGCCTGAGAAGACTCCCCACCCCTCAAAAAACCTACAACAATTCTCTATTGTGTTTTGAACTCATTGAAAATTAACAATGTCAAGACCAAAATGATAGTATTTAGCAAAAGACCTGTGAACTATATATTACTTGGCATCTGGAAGGGGAGCTTATAGAACAAGAGTTAAATTCTTTCCGTACTTAGACATGATTTTTACTAACATAGGGTTGTGAATAGGTCACTTCAAAAGATGTGCAGTGAAACTATGATAAGCTTAAATATGCTATTAAAACTATTCAATTATAATTCCCTAGCAATTGTCTCCTATACTAAAAATATAGAAGACTGAAACCACATATTTACTAACCTATAGGGTTACTAAAAGCTCCTCTATTTGTACAAAAGTAAAACAGTTTTTTAAAAGAAATACCTTGGAAGCTGATAGCATCATTCCAGCTCATGTAATCAGAACCTAAATAGACAAGTGTTCTGAAAAATATAATGCCCTAATAAAAGCCTTAACTATTGGTGGAAAAACAGCAAATGGATCTCAGGAGGTAATCCAAACATGGTCTAAAACAGTGGTTCACAACCTTCCTAATGCTGCGACCCATGACCCGCCCCCGTGCCCCCACCATGCTGCCGTGCCCGCCGCCGCACCCCTGCCCCGCTGCCGCCATTTGGGTTCTTTTACCCTCTGCGCATGCACAAAGCGTTCTGCACATGCGCAGAGGATAAAAGAACCCAAATGGCGGCGTCCAGGCAAAGTCTCCCGACCCCTGTGAAAGAGTCGTTCGACCCCCAAAGGGATCGCGACCCCTAGGTTGAGAACCGCTGGTCTAAAAGAACAACTAGGCATGTCTGCCTTCCAGATGAGTAAACAGCCTTTTAAATTATGGCACTGCATATTCTATCACACACCTATTTACTTTCAGGTAAAAGCGATGTCAGTGTTCAAACCAACATAGAGTTGTTTCCAAGTATTAATTCTATGAAATGGTTGGCTAAGAGAAAAAGCTCATTTTGAACAGACAAATATCTAACTATGGGATTGACATGGTGCCAAAGAACTGTTTTTACCAGAGGATTATTCTGTTGGCTTTAATGGGAAAAATATAGGTGATGTGATAAAATATACAAGGAAAGGAAGCGTATTATTATTTTATGCACAACAATGTGAAATCACAGCTATTGATTCTTTAGCTGCTGTTCACCTTCATACCCATCAACTACTTTCCAAAACCAGGTTGTCATAATGTATTGGCATAGTATGTGTGTGGATCCAAGCAGTGTGACTTTTTGCAACTGACTAATGGAAATTTTTGTCAATGCATAGGTTTTCTGCCTAAATTTTTTTGCTATGGCCCCCATTGTGCCAATAACAACTGGGACCACCACAGTTGGTCAATGCCATATTTTTCATCCGTGATCTTCATATCTTTAATTTTCTGATCTTCTCCAACTGTTTGTCTTCTACCATTCTGACATAAATTATGCACGCTTCAACTTTTCATTAACAGCACATTGTAATATTTGCAGGTGTTACGGTGAATCATTTTGGCAACTGTGTTATAGTATATTATTATTTATAATCAGTTTTTGCACTCTTCTTGCACCAGCGGAGTCTATGATCTATTTTTCTTTTGCTTCTTTGCACAATCTGCACTTTGAATTATTTGATGATTTTTCCATTCTGGCCTTGATTTCATTAGTTTGAATAGTTTGCTCTGGAGCAGCCAAAATCCAGCCTTAGTTTTCTTTCTTAATGTTCCAGTTGTAAGCCATTGCCAGGTTTTATGTTCATCCACTTTCACTTCTATATTTTGTAGACATGGATCATGTAATGTTTTTGTTTGCCAAAATTCTGTTCTTGATTTTATTACATTATTTCAATATTCATGTTTTGTTTCCTGCACATCCAGTAAGTTCTAATTTTTAACTTACATCAATGCTTGTTCTTGGCTGTGTTTTACATAATCAGACAATGCACACTTTTCTTCCTTGACGGTTTGTTTGACTTGAAGTAAACTTTGCTTCATTTCTATCAGATATAAACTATCAATATCTCTATGGGGATGTAATGATAGTGAGTAATCATGAGTTTTTTGTTTTTTTGTCCAAACTGTCTGGTTCAGCTCCTGTCCACTTAATAATTCCAATAATGTATTGTATAAAAGGTATGGCCCAGGTATTGATGGCTTTGGTAGTGTTTCCACCTTTTAATTTTGTCTTTAGCAATTTTCTCACTCTTGGGGTGTATTCTTTACTAATCCCATTTTAACTTGTTCATGCTTGAAGTTATTTAACTGTAAAACAACCTGATATTTGTAGGATTCATCCTGATAGTTCTTGATGGTTTGGCCATTCAACATTTCAGTTGCATTATATTTGTGATTTTATCCTGATATTACTACTATTAGCAATAGCAATAGCCCTTAGACTTATATACCGCTTCATAGTGCTTTACAGCCCTCTCTAAGCGGTTTACAGAGTTCAGCATATTGCCCCCAACAATCTGGGTCCTCATTTTACCAACCTCAGAAGGATGGAAGGCTGAGTCAACCTTGAGCCGGTGAGATTTGAACAGCTGAACTGCTGAACTGCAGTGCTGCACTTGTGCATTCCTCTAGGCCAAATTCCTTTGCTATATCTGTGCTAAAAATACAGTTTCAATTTCTGATTTTCCATCATTCATATACATGAAATAAGAGATTTTATTAGCACCTTTTGCTATTTGATTTGCTGAGATTTGGTTTCTTCAAAATCACTGAAAGTGAGATTGTAACAATGACAAATAATGAAGTTGATGAGTCACCCTGGAAGATGCCTCTCCTAATGTTAGCAAGCCCATATTTTTCATTTCCAATCCCCAATTCTGTCTTCTACTGTTTCATTATTTTTCTGTAAACATTCTACTGTTTTTACTGACAACAGTTGTTTCCAAACATTTGGTGATCTAACTTATATGATCATGAATCACAGCCTTTTTATAATCAATTCACACCATATATAATTTTTTTGTAAGGTTTTGCAATTCTCCAAAACCATTTTATCAATCAGAAACTGATTATTTGTACTTCTGTTTTTCCTTTTATTTCTTTCTGTTCTACTGGAAGTTATTTTCTTCTAAATAATCTTGAATGTTATGTACTATTATGCCTGTGAGTAATTTAAACATTATAGGCAAGCAGGTTATTGGCCTATAGATTCCTGGTGTTGCCCCCTTCACTGATTTTTTTAAAATCAGATAAAGTTTGACAGTTATTAACCAGTCACTGATGCTTCCTTTATGTAATATTTCATTAAACTGTTTAGCTATAATTGAATAGAAGATAGCCAGATATTTGAGCAAGAATCCATGTAATCAATCATTTCCAAGAGATGTCCAGCTTTCAATACTTTCACTCTATTTTTAACCATTTCTACTGTTATTATTAGTTCTTTCTTTTGATTTTTATTAAATTCATCTTCTATTTTTTTTAACCATTCAGCATTTTTATTATAGTCTTTTTTTAGTTTTCCATAGGCATTTCCAAAACTAGATTGTTTCCTTTTTGTCTGGTTTTCCAATTTTGGAAAATCTGTACTTTGATAAAATCATGTCTAGTCCGGTTGATATAGCTTATTTTGCTTATATTGGGATGATTCATCTCAAAGCATTCAATTTTTCGAAGCTACTGATGTTAGTTCTTGTTTTTTGATTTCAAAAGTTTCTTCAGTTTTGTTTGGTGCTAAGCCAATATTTTTGTAATTAGCCTTGTTTTGATCCTTACACTCATCTGATTTCATCTTTATGTTCTTTAAATTACTTGTCTCTGAACTTAATTTTTTTATCTTGGTCTCCAGTCTGATCTTTCACTTTGGGATTGAATATTATTTCGTTTTTGGTTGGTTTCCCAATTCTGATACCCTTCTGTAACCAGCATTGGTGCACTAATAGACAAGCTGATTTGTGTGTTTGATAGATGTTTTTTAAAAATTCTTGCAAGCATATTATTCACATTCTTCATTATAGGTGCTAGGTCTTTCTTTGGGCACTACTTTCAATGCTGGCAATCTTGTCTTTCTACTGGTAATTCTGAATACATAATAATTTTCTCTTTTAATTCTTGTTGTCAGGGTGAGATCAGATCATAGGTTGTTTCAGTGATGAACTGCATTGGTTCTGCTGTTATTACTGTTGGTATGTTATTATTTCTGAAGTTCATATCAGCTGTGTCCTCTACATTTCCAATTGTTGTTATCTGAGTTTTATGTACAATTCTACTATTGTTTTTGGGTGTCTCGTTTTTTGCAATTTTTCTGACCCCTTCAATTCTGAAGGCCTGAATATGTTATTCTCACAATATGGTAATGAATCTCCTTGATCTGCTAATTGTTGTTCAGTGATATTTGAGTCTGGGTAAAATCTTTTCCCTAGTCAAACATTCACTTTTAAGTAGCCCCGTTTTTTGGTTCTAATTTATAATAGCAGGCCGATTTTATAACAGTCCGATTTTCAAACACAGTATATTTTTGTCTTGCCCTGCTTGAATTTTATCATGGAAGATTTTCAAATCCAGAGTGGGGCGGCTTTAGAAGCCCTTTGATCCTGGGACTGAAAGTTTTCCGTAGATGAAAATCCTCCTTGGATTTTGGTGCAGAGTTTTTTCACCCTCCCATGTGCTCTCTTGCTCCCTTCTACACCAGGCGGCTTCTGAGCCTTGCAACCTGTTTGCCAGCTTCCCCACTAACTTGATTGTGGGAAGCTGGTTGAAGTTGCCTCACCTAAGGATTGGGGCATCCACTGAATGACATCAACCAACCATTGCCTGGATTGCCATTGCTAAGTAAAGCAGTCACACTTTATGGCCAGTTCACTTAGTAATGGAAATTCTAATTCCTATTGCATTTTCAAGCTAGATATCTAAGGTTATCTGCAAAAGAAATAAAACAATTAGGTATTTTTATTTGGACAAAGGCACCAGAAGAGACCTTTTAGAATCATGTTCAGGATCTGTGAAAGCATCCATGTTGCTGGTCTTTAGGAATCTGATATAGGATTCCTAGTCTTTCTGTTTGAATTAGGTGTCTGTTTTCAATTAGTAAAAAAGCTCTCATTAGATGTTCTTTTTTGACAGATATTTAACATTTACGTTTTGTCATGCAACAGAGTAGCCAACATAGTTTCTAAAATAAGAGATGTTGATGATTTATGATGAAAATCTGAGCTGAAATTAAGCTGATGGCATTTTTTCCTTAAGTGAAGAATTTTAGTACAAATTCAGTTAAAAGATGCTGTTACTACAAAGATCTCTTTAGTCCAATGATAGTATATTTAACTGTACAAGTGCAGAAGATGCAAAAATACTCTTTTAAATTATGCAGAAAAATTTCTTCTCTATTTATTTCTGTCAGTTTTAATTTATTTGATAAAATTCAATTTGCTTTTGCAAATTCTATAAAAGCAGAAGTGAAAGCCTCATAGCGGGATGGTATTTCAACACTTATGTAATTATATAGCCAAAGATGTCTTTCTTTGAATGTTCTTTTTTTCTTTCTGCAAACATATATACAACATCCTGGATCTTCCTTGTCTTATCATGCTTAAGGTAACTCTTCTCATTCTAGTACCAAACTCCTTGAAAGTTCTTGCATTGTTAGGAATGACAATGAGAGAAAGTGTGTATCAAATTCAGTTGAGCTTGAGTAAAATCTTATGTCACAGCCATCATATGTTTTGCTACAATCTAGAGAGTCTCTAGATCAAGGATGTCAAACTCAAGGCCCGCGGGGCGGAGTGCTTAAATCTGGCCCATGGGGATGGCCTGGAAATAGCAAAGGACCAGCCCGCGGTGCCTCTGGCAGTCAAAATGGGCCATGGGGAGGTGCGGCCGGCCCCCGGGTGGCCCATTTTCAGCCTCAACAGCCTCCTGAAGCACTTTGCCGGCCAAAACAGGTCGTGCAGGGGGCCATTTTGGCCACAAAGTGCTTCAGGAGGCCATCCAGGTGACCCCTGTGTGCCCCGTTTTGGTCAGCAAAGTGCTTCAGGAGGCCATCCAGGCCAAAAACGGGCTGCAAAAATGCCCCCCCCGCCAGACCGTGGAGGAGAACTACAATGCTGATCTGGCCCTCGAAGAAATCCAGTTTGATACCCCTGCTCTAGATTTTTGCAGCCAAGATATGATAGAGGTGCTGTGTATATAACTAAAAATTTACCCAACATTCTTTTTACATAAAAGGAAACACTAGGTGATAAAACAAAGCAATTTTGTTAGTAATTTTCCTACCATTGTCAAAGATACATTTTCTTCATCAAACATGAAAGAAGCATCATTTAAGGGCTAGTCAATGCACCATTAAAGGATATGTAAACATTTCTCATTCCCTAAATGTTTTAACATTCTCTGCAATATTCCATTTTCTCCCTGGAATGCACCAGACTGTTATTTTGTTGGTATTGTATCCATTCCAAAATATGAAACAGAAAGTGGTTAATAATAAAACATGAATTCTGAAAATAAATATGGTATCATGGTTGGAGCAAAATATTGCAATTTTGATCAATCAATCTTAATCATGTTGTGTCAACTATGGAACCCCTTCTTAATATCATAAAAATTTAGTAATTGCAAATGAGAATATATGGTTGATTATTTGTTCAACAGTAATAAGTGTGTTCTAATATAGAAAAGACATAAACTTCAATATTTGGGGACATCCCGTGATAAAGATATGCTATACATATTTTGTCATTGTTAACATGTTCTGACAATGAAATGTTTTTGTTGTCAAATCCATTAGCTTTTAAAAATGATTTCTATCTAGAAATGTCTAGACTTTAGCATGATAATAGGGATGCGTTTATATGATGTCACACTAATATTTTATTTCCTGCTATGCAAATGTTTATGTCCAAGGCAGATAATATATTCTAGTTTATATTTTATGGGAATGGATGATTTAATTCAGTTTTATGTTTTTGCACATTTTGGTCCATTTGCATTTTATAAACAGTATGAGGTTTAATGTTGTTAACACTGTATCATCAAGACATTTTTTGATTGCATCACATTAATAATGCGGTTGTCACAGCCTATATTTGTGCACTTCTTATGCCTTAATTATTTACAATCTCTCCAACTACTGTGACTTTGAGTACAATTTTGTATATCTAATGTCCTATATTGTAGTTTACAATTATTATATCAGGTCCAATATGGTACAAATAAAAAAAGCAAATAGAATAGTCTAGGACAGTCCATGTTTCAACCTACCATAACTATTACTATAAGATCAAATGAGCCAATGTAATATAGACAACTCATAGGGCAATTGGATTTCTTATTATTATGGTTAGTCACCCAGGCAGCCAGTTTAGACTGGATTTGGCATTTTTATTCACTTATTGAGTCCTTCCCAAGGATCTGGAATAGGCAGATGTCCCTTCCCTTCCCCTCCCCTCCCCTCCCCACTCATTATCCCAGATTAAACTCTACATCATTTTAACCAGTCCACGCTGTGGACTGATGATGTGATTTCATGAACATTTTTAATAAAATTTGTTAGTTGGAAAAAGTGCTACCAGATTCCTTCTCTTTTTTTTTGGCTACCATGGACATATGTCTAAAAAAGGTTGAAAAGCAGGCAGGTATTTTTGCACCTTGTCAAATGAAGCTTGTATTGAATGCTTTGAGATGCTGTGATAAATACTGTATAATGGCACTGGCTTTTTAGGACTACACTTATTGTCACAAAAAGCCTATATTTTCACTTTTCTTTGGATATTTCATTATATAGAGAACACAATTGGATCCTTATCATGTAGTTACAAGTTTATTGACAGAATTGATTTTATAAGTTGGAGAAAAATGAGGTTTTATTTTTTTTTAAAAAGCCCAGTCCAGTTGCCTAGTGCACTTAGTGACATAAATAGGATGTTTCAACTACAGTATTAGTTCAGGACTATGTTGGCTATAAAGGCAAGTTTCTATGTTCATTCTGTCTCACGAGCATTCCTTTCTTCATATGTTTATGTATTTAGTGGGTTTTTGAAAGCATCTAGGATGCTTCCCAGGCTGTACAGAGTCAAAGAGAAAGATGTCATGGGTCTGTAGACTCCTTTGCACGTGGCACAATGAATATGGATGCATCATATTGCATTCATTGAATAGGCAGAGAAGTTTGAAAGGGGCTATTTGTTCTACATATAAACTCTTGGTATTGTGTCAAGTGCTATTCTGGCTTGAAATCAGTAGAGAGGCAGCGTGCCACTAATATCCAACAGCATGAAATATAGCAGCTGGATTAGTGGTAATGTGAAAGGAATACAAGCAATGGAAAGCCATCAGTACTTGTCATCATCTCCAAATTGCACTGCTACTTAATATAGCATTTTAAGTTCAGTGCAAAAGGAAAACCACTAATGTTATTGCATACACTGTCTATAGCAAAATGCTTTCTCTTACTTCTAGATCCAGTTACCACATGGGGGATTAAAATATTGTAAATGTCAGCTGCATAAATATTTAGTTACTTGAAATGTTAATTACTCAAATCTGCACAGAAAACCAGTAAATCTGGGGGGAAAAACCCAATGAAAATATGAGGACCAGATATGAAAGAAACATTATCATGTTTTTTTTTAAAAAAAACCTTTAAAATATAAATTCGATAAGACAGTTTAAATATAATCCTTGACTTAAGACCACCATTGGGATCAGAATTTCCATGACTGAGCATGGCAGTTAAGTGAATAGTTGTGATTCAATCACACGGTCGTAAAAATGAATCCAGCTTCCCACATTGACTTTGCTTGTCAGAAGCTGGCTGAGAAGATCACAAATGGTGATCACATGATTCCAGGAAACTGCGACCATCATAAAATATATGCTGGTTGCCAAGTGTCCGAATTCTGATTATGTGACTGTGGGAATGCAATGGCCCTAAATGCGAGCACTGGTTGTAAGTCACTTTTTTCAGTGCCATTGTAATGTTAAATGGTCACTAAATAAATAGTTACAAGTCCAGAACTACATACATACATACATACATACATACATACATACATACATACATACAAACATACATACATACATACTAGAATAGAATAGAATATACTGTAGAACAGAATAGAATTCTTTATTGGCCAAGTGTGATTGGACACACAAGGAATTTGTCTTTGGTGCATATGCTCTCAGTGTACATAAAAGAAAAGATACATTTCTCAAGAATCATGAGGTACAACACTTAATGATTGTCATAGGGTACTAATAAGCAATCAGGAAACAATATTAATATAAATTGTAAGGATACAAGCAATAATTTACAGTCATACAGTCATAAGTGGGAGGAGATGGGTGATAGGAACGATGAGAAGACTAATAGTAATAGTAATAGTAATGCAGCCTTAGTGAATAGTTTGACAGTGGTGAGGGAATTATTTGTTTAGCAGAGTGATGGCATTTGGGAAAAAACTTTTCTTGTGTTTTGGTGTGCAGTGCTCTATAGCATCGTTTTGAGGGTAGGAGTTGAAACAATTTATGTCCAGGATGCGAGAGGTCAGTAAATATTTTCACGGCCCTCTTTTTGACTCGTGCAGTCTACAGGTCCTCAATGGAAGGCAGGTTGGCAGTAATTGTTTTTTCTGCAGTTCTGATTATCCTCTGAAGTCTGTGTCTGTCTTGTTGGGTTGCAGAACCAAACCAGAGAATTATAGAGGTGCAGATGACAGACTCAATAATTCCTCTGTAGAACTGTATTAGCAGCTCCTTGGGCAGTTTGAGCTTCCTGAGTTGGCGCAGAAAGAACATTCTTTGTTGTGCTTTTTTATGACGTTTTTGATGTTAAGTGACCATTTTAGGTCTTGAGATATGATAGAACCTAGAAATTTGAAGGTCTCTACTGTTGATATTGTGTTGTCTAGTATTGTAAGAGGTGGAAGTATGGGAGGGTTTCTCCTAAAGTCTACCACCATTTCTACGGTTTTGAGTGTGTTCAGTTCCAGATTGTCCTGGTCAAATGAGGCTAGTTGTTCAACCTCCCATCTGTATGCGGATTAATCATTGTCTCAAATAAGACTGATCACTGTTGTGTCATTTGCGAACTTCAGTAGTTTAACAGATGGATCATTTGAGATGCAGTCATTGGTATAGAGAGAGAAGTGGAGAGAGCACACAGCCTTGGGGGGCCCCTGTGCTAATTGTACAGGTATCTGATGTGATTTTGCCTTGCTTCACCTGCTGCTTCCTGTCTGTGATCCACTTCCAAGTATGTTCAGGTACCGCTAGCTGATTTAGTTTAGTTAGAAGAATGTCCGGTATGATGGTATTGAATACTGAACTAAAGTCTACAAAGAGGACCCTTGCGTAGGTCTTTGGAGATTCAAAATGTTGTAGGATGTAGTGCAGAGCCATATTAACAGCATCATCTGTTGATCTATTTGCTCGGTATGCAAATTGCAGGGGGTCTAACAGTGGATCCATGATGGTTTTCAAGTGGGACATCATTAGTCTTTCAAAAGTTTTCATAACTACAGATGTTAGAGCAACTGGTCTGTAGTCATTCAGTTCCTTGATGGAGGGCTTCTTCGGCACTGGGATGATAATGGAGCATTTGAAGCAAGAAGGAACGTGGCATATCTCTAGTCTAGTGATTTGTTGAAGATTTGGATGAAGATGGGGGCCAATTGGTCAGCACAGACTTTTAAGCAAGAAGGGTGTTACACACACACACACACACACACACACACACACACACACACACACACACACACACACACACTTATAGATGTATATGTAAATTCTTCACAAAACACTTTATACATTTCTTATAGGACAATATCTGCTTGATTTCAGTGGTACTTACTAAAGTTAATCTTTGTCACCTTTATGCAACCAGAGTACTACAATGATATGCATGAATCATTCACTAAATCTGAAGGCATGTAGTTAATATAGTCTTCCTCAACTGGCTGTTTTCTTAATTAATTGGTCTGCAACATCTGATATTCCACGGCTAGTAGATATGTTTCGAGAAATCTGAACTAATTAACACTGAAACCAGGGTACAATAGCATAGTTAATGGATGAAATTAACTTGCTATAGAGGAATAAAATGCATAGGCTATTTTGATTTTTAAAAATAATTTTATTAAACTATGGAAACATCACAATTAACATTTATTTAAAAAGTTTAGTTATTAGTATACAATATTGTCTTTGGTTATGAATTTGCCTCTGCATATAATTGAGTGTGCTGATTGTCACCCATAAGTATGGCTATTCCTTGATACTGCTTTGAGAAGGGAGCCAAAGCCAGGAGACGTTGTTTCTCAGGGGTAGCATCAGTGCTTTGAAATAGTCTTCTGGGGAAGATTAGACTAAGCTTCTCCCTAATAACTTTTAGATGTATGTTAAAAACTGGGCTCTTTGGGAGAACATTCTGGTTTGAGTTCATGAGTGTGCCATCTTCTATTCTCTCACTTTTCATTTTTAGTTTTCCTTACTTTTTCCCCTTGTAATTATTGCGGATAATTTTTGGATTATGATTTTATGTTGTAATTTGGGACGGGTTTTTTTTGCTGAATTGTACTGGGAATATTTAATTTTTCATGTATTGGAGGCTGCTGAGAGTTTTTAGAATTGGCAAGATATAAACATGAAAAAATATTGTGGTGTGTAGTTTTAATCTTGGTTTAGAGGTCTATGAAGTGTTCAAAGTTGGCTAAGATAGGAGTCGTGTATAATAACAATAAAATTAACAATATTATATTGGTATAATAACAATAAAAATTAAAACAATATATACATTTATTGAGCCATATTTGGGGCTACAGAACATAGGTTAGCAGTTCAACTCACATAAATAGGTAACCATAGTTTTTTTAATTGGCTTGCATTCTGGTAGCTCACTTGTAACTGCCATCCTATTCTTAACATTAAGGTCAGTCTAGGGCTATCCATCAGTAAATGGCAAACATTGGATAAATATCATTTCTGCCTCCTTCAGATTATGATCTCATTTTAAGAAATGGGCTGGATAATTGCAGTAAACTCTGAGTATGGTGAACTATCTAGCTTCATGTTTAATGGAACAGTAATAAGTTCAGAGCAGAAGGCCAATGCCAAAGCACTGGTAATGAAGAGGTGGCATCAAGAAGGACCATCTAGAAGCACTTGTGGAAGTAGTTCAGTGCATTAGTGGGAAATGGCCAAAATGGAGATATGCATTAGTGCAAGAAGTACATTAATGGAAGCTGGTATAGGCAGTCCCAGAAATGCTATGGGATAAAAGTGAAAAGAGTTGGCAGCTTCCTGGAGGTAAGTGAACTAATACAGCAAAGGGTCACCTGAAGAACCAAAGGGATAATCTGGGCCATTAACGCAAATGGGACAAATCAGAGTATGTGAAGGGATAATTATAGACCATTTCTCCCAGAAAGGTTGAAGATGTGCAACTCATAAAATCAGAAATTGTTGAAAACATAAAGGAGCATGTTTAAGAAGAAAAATCTTGACAGGAATGGAATAATTGATCTGGTGACAGCCTGGTTATAAATATCAGGTCAAGTGGTAATATATTTGTAATTATTCTGCACCATTTAAGACTACAGGTAGGTTTCATAGGATTGAATGCTTCTTCTTAAACATAGAAACAAATCTCTCACTATCAAACTATTCATTAAGGCTGTGTTACTATTACTATTACTATTAGTCTTCTCATCGTTCCTATCACCCATCTTCTCCCACTTATGACTGTATGACTGTAACTTGTTGTTTGTATCCTTACGATTTATATTAATATTGATTGTTTCCTGATTGCTTATTTGTACCCTATGACAATCATTAAGTGTTGTACCTCATGATTCTTGACAAATGTATCTTGTCTTTTTATGTACACCGAGAACATATGCACCAAAGACAAATTCCTTGTGTGTCCAATCACACACGGCCAATAAAGAATTCTATTCTATTCTATTCTATTCTATTCTATTCTATTCTATTCTCACATATGGAAATCTTTTGCAACAAAATGAAGGTTGGGTTTTTTTCATACAATCTGAAAGATATGTTACTATCAAGCCTCCCACTTCATTTGCTTGTGAAAATTAGAGGAGGATGTTATGGCTTGCAAGTTAAAAATAAAAAAAATGTAAGCATACCATAGTTTATCCCTTTCACATCAGCCTTCAGATGTCTGAGAAGCATAAAGATTCAGCAAAACCATCAATCATTAGAGTATTATTACTATTGATTATTCTGTCCATTTTGCTATGAATAGAAATGGAGAGAAGAAAAACCATTGTCTCAAGTTAAAACAATGTTTAAATAAGCCATACAAATGCCAATATTCATATTTATGGAATGATTCTTAACCTTTTGCATTAGTCTTTATTGTCTTCACTATTGTAGTATTCTTCTCAAAGGATTATAACTTAGAACTGGACTACATACAGTATCTGTGCACTTGTTTTATTAATAACTTTAGGTTTTCTATCAACAGTTCAACATTTTGTAAAACTTCAGAAATTTGTCTCATTCTTCTGTTTTCATTTGCTCTATAATACAAGATCAGGAACTTAGATTGCTACTAGTTCAGAGGAGTGTTGGTCAGAAATAATTTAGTTTTTCATCCATTTAGTTTTTAGTTATTGGGTATTTAAAACTGATGTTTGGGCCTTCACTACCCTTTTACAATTTGGTAATTTTTTTAAGAGAGTGTTCTTGCTGGGTATTTTTGGTTGGCTCTATAGTTTGACTTAATGAGGCATTACTAAAGGATGTATGTGAATAAATAAAGTACACCCTGGTCCTTTTTATGAGACTTGATTTGTTCTAAATTTTGCTACTTCTTTCTGACTTTCTTTGTGACCATCCAGTCCTATGAAACTAATATTAATTTATAAGCAAAGGCAGTTGGTTTCAGCACTAATGCCTGTGTCCAGTCTAGTCCTCATCTGTTCTGGGACTAATCATTTGCTTCTTTTAGCTCAAAGGTTTCTTTCTTTTTAAACAGTTCTTCTGGTTCCCCAAATACGAATGCCCATTTGTCCTGGAGTATCATGGGTAAATCAGGCTGAGGAACAGAAATGGAAGTATACCATTAAGAAAAGGCCTCTTTCAATCCGCAACAAGCCATTTAAAGCAAAGAACAGAGTAGAATGAGAGATGGTGGGCATATCTGCAGATTGCTTGAAAAAGCTAGTGCCCGGTAGTTTCTTAAACTACTATATAATCTAATCAGATTATATTTTGACAACGTCCAAGAATGTTTGGGTGTGTGTGTAAGAGAGATCATGTCCTGCATATTTGTTGTCCTTGGTCTTCAAAAACTGGAGGAAGAGATACTTCAATTCTAACGTGGGCGTCTAACGTGGGCTTACAATATTTAGTTTGACAAGGATCTGTGCTGCCTGCTCTAAATGTGGTTTTGCTTAGACCGCTTCTTCAAGGAGACTTTCATGGGTTTTATCTATTGTAGTTAAACATTCAGTCCTGCAGCACAATTTTTTTTCCTAATCATTATGGTTGCTGCATCCTTGGTAGCAGGCTGTCAGACAGTGAAATTCATTATGGATTCTGGCAGCAAATCCAAAACCAGTTTTGAAGAATTTTTAAAATATGGGCCTCAAAGAAAGTCACATAATAAGCTCGAGTATACATCCGGAAAGTGGGGGGGGGGGGAAGCACAATGCAGCTGAACATAATGATCGGTGGTTTAATTTCAGAACAAAATAGGCCAGATTCTTATTTCAGAAGGCATGTCTTGATGGGATTGCTTTCGGTAATGTTAGCTGGCCGCTGTTACCCAGGTGACAGTGTGATGACTCATGACATTACAACAAAGGTAATAACATTGCGAATTGCACAAAGCCCTGGGAGACTGTGGCTCTCTTAACTGATGATACTTGCAACGTGGTTAATAGCTTGATCATCACATTATGTGGCCCAGGATATTGGAGACCCTACTCTCAATGAGCACCGGGAATACTTGTGTCGAAATAGCTACCCTTTAAGTAATTAATTGAAATGCTGGAAAAATTATCTTCATATATTCCTTTCGTAGTACTCAGGATATGAGTCTAATACCTAACCCTTCACTATATGGGTGCTGCTCACTTAGAACTGTGAGTGAAGGGCTGTAACTACAGCACAGGGCCACAAAGAGGGATACTTGAACAGAAGGAATTGTTTCAAGTAATCCATTACTGTTTTCAGAGAAACTAGATATTATAAATTAATATACTTTTATATATTATAAGAATAAATAATGTTTATAAGTCAGACGTGCAACTCTGACTAGATCTGTAACTGAAAAAATGATTAATATCCCCAGCTCAGAAGTCTATGCAGCTCCTAAGATGGCAGCTAGAAGTTTTAATGCTTTAATTCTTAAATGTTCTCAGGACATCATTTAATCTTCCAGACCGAATACTGTCACTCACTCACTCACTGAAGGGGAAAGCACTGCTCTAGTCTAAATGTAAGAGTGTCACAGCGGATGATGTCACAGCAAGCATGTGTTCTTCAAGTTTCCAATTTGTAAATTCAACTTCCATTCTTTTAAACATATACTGGATTTACAGCCATGCTCCCGTTTTCTAACAGATTGACAAAAAGTGTGATCTTCCTTCATCAGAAATGTTAAGTCTTTTTTTTTTTTTAAAAAAAGCTTCCATTTTGGTGCACTGCAGTGCAGACTTTGGTTTAACTGGCTGAATTGATATTCTGAGCAGCAAGTAAGCAAGGATGACAGAGCATCCGTACAGCTACTCCTATTAGTGCTCAGAGAGGTATGCTGAGTCTGCTCTGTTCAAAATGCAGCCTAGTCACGAAGCACTGCTGTCACTAAGATGCTACAAAAGCTTGTAACTTGGAGCACAGTAGTATTTTGCATTTTTAAAGACACAGGCTTCCCTTTGCATTTGACTCTTTCAAAACAGACGTTTCAAATGTCTAAAAGTATCTGAAAATAAAAAGGGTCTGAAAATCAAAATGTTATTCTATAAAAATAGACTAAAATAAACCCTGCAATATATGGCCATTAAAAGAGAATGCTATTTAAAAAAACTTTTCTTTCATCCCAAGTTTTTGACAAAGGCTAATTCTAAGATATTTTAAAACCTGCAATATACCACAGTAGGAAATCAAACCAAACCATTAATTAATGTGCAAAAAAGGTGTCCATTGTTTTAGGTTTAATTTTTTTTAAAGAATCGAAGCATATCTTTCTCCCGCCTACATTTCACAAATGGCAATGCCTTACATAAAAACAAAACCCAAAACAGCACTTCATATGAAATCTAAGACTATGTTTTATTTGGCTGTACAGAAGCATATGATTGACTACGTTCTTTTTATTGTAAATCTTTCCTTTCCAAAAAGGGGGACGGGCAAAAGTTGTGCAGCTCGCGGAAGACAAGAAAATCACACTGAAGACAAAAATCGTCATAAATTTGCCCCCAATGTGTGAGTTGCAATACATGCATTAACGTGCGTGCGTACGCGCGCGCGCGCACACGTATGTGCATATCAAAAAGGCATTGCGCTCTTTCTATTTTGATAAACACGAGCGTATTCGGTGTCTTGAGAAAAATGCGTTACAGCTAAATTGAAGAAATATACTGCTGAATTTGTTTGCCTTCTGCCTCCCCCCCCCCCCCCCAATACAATATACAGGGAAGACTAGAGTCCGCAATCACTTCTTGCAAAGATGCAGTCCTCAATCGTCCCCCCCCACCTTCCCTCCGTTGCATCAATCCATCCCACGCTCTCTTTCTTCCCTCTCCCTCCCCTCCCGAACTTGTGGGTCCTTGTCCTTGAAAGGTTTCTCCCATAAGTGGCATATTCCTGGTAGTTTGCCATCTTCCGTTTTTGTCATTATCTCAAGGGAGGTATTAAAACAACAAACAACAATATGGAGGCTGGGTCCATTCTCTTTACAAGAGAAAGCCTTCCTTTGGGTGCCACATTTGCTGCTTGCCCCCCACCGCCCCTCCTCCTCTTCTGGCAGGCTGCAACGCCAACATCCCCTTTCCCGGAGCCTGCTGTCTCCTTCAGCAAGATGCTCGGTCGGAAATATCGCGCTTCCCCCCCCACCTGCTCGGGTTGGATGGTACAGTCTGTAGTGGGACTCGAGTAATGAAGCTCAGTTGATCAGTCTCTTACAGATGCCGAACGGTGATTGCTCAGCTATGTAATTTTGGATTTGTGATATCTTAGACAAGTAAGTAGCTGCATCCGAAGCGTTACCATTATTATTACGATCCATTATTACCATCATCCCTCCTTCTATTTTGAGACTGTTTATTGGGCAATTTGCATTTCGAAGGCAGAAGCTGACAGAAAAATGGTGTGGACATTTGGAGGACTGAGTGATGCGCTAGATTTAGTTCCTGTCCTTGTGTCTATGGGAAGGTAATGCAACTTCTATAAGAAATGCAGCTGATATTAGTAAAAACGAACCACAGAACATAAAGCTTTACTATTTCTGTTAGGAGCACGCCAAGGATATATACCTGTTTTGACAGATACCTTTAAAAGTCAAAGCAGACTGTAGAAATCAGGAGTTTTTTTTTTAAAAAAATCAAAACCGGTGTAATTAATGGTATTAATACATAGGGTATAAAATTTGTAAAGAGAACTTTTAAAGATTTCGTATTATTGTATATTGCATACATCTATAGATGTTAGTGGGATATATGCCTGGAATCAATTGATTATGCATTTGCTATAGGATTAAGTTAGGGATTTGATAATCTCTACATCTTTTTGAGTTAAAATATGCTGCTGCATATGAAGGAGAAGAGTTTGAGGGTTTTTTTTTTGTAAGCGGGAGATGCTGCTCCATTTACAAAGGTAAAACTATCTGATACTTTATATAGTTCAGAATATTCTAAATAAGCTGAAAGTTCTCACCAAAGTGCTCATGACTTGTTCATGAAGAAGCTTTATCTCTTTCCTATACAGAAAATGTGTTCAAAAGGATTACAAGAGCAAAAAAATTTTTTTTCTAGCTATCTGATCTCTGGTTCAAGAAGTTGTACATCATATGTCTGTTTTGTACCTAGTCAGCAAGTCAGTCATATCCTTTTCTTAAGGTTTGGATTTATTGACTTAGTTTGTTCTATGCAACTTAAGCCAGTAACTTTGCACCACACATTTTCTCTTTGACTTGAAAGGTGATTTACTTAGAGCTCCTGGAATCATCAACTAGCGGTTCATGTCACCTTCAAGAAAATATAAAAGGACAAAATAAAAAAGGGATCCCACTGTTTTGTAATAGCACTGAGTAGATGGTCGCAGTATACATTTAAAGGCAGCTTTTATTAATTTGACCTTTGATTATTTGCCTTCGTGTTATTACAAGCTAAAGACAGTATTAAAATGTTAGAGCACCAAAAGATAAAATGGATATTGTGTCTTTTATTATAGAAAAGAGTTGACATAATATTGGTAAAAAAGGAATGTGTGTAATGGCTCATTTAGTTTTTGTAAAATAGAGTACATGTATATATTTGCTTTAGAATAAGAATATATTTGATGCAAGAGGTTCCTGGGACCTGTATTTCGTTTGAAAAAAGTGATCCATATCTTGGATTTTTAGCACTCTCACACTGCTTGCAAGTAAGTGCTAGACCTGGATACTCAGCTGGTTTTTTTTGCTCACATTCAGCTTTTACCTTGCTTTATTTTGTCTGAATGGCTAGCTGCAAATAAAGTGTTGCGCATTTGCCCTTAAGTGATGATAAAACATACAGGATTTGCAAATAGCTGAAATACTGAGAATTCTGTAGGGAGGAAAAACATAGTAATGCAGCATCATTGCATTTTCACTGTGCCTATATTCTTGAGTAGAATTGATTTTGACCCGGCACATCACAGTTAAATATGCTTACATTTCAACAGAAGAGACAATTATTCACTCATCAATAGAAGATGGTTGACATCTTTGAATTATGTACTGTACCTATAAAAAGGAGCCATGCATGTACATTGGTGCAGTATTTGAGGGCAATTTTATTCTCTCTACTTACAAGGGTAACATAGGAGAAAACACTGTATGTAGCACACAGTGCTCTAAAATTCTCTCAAGAAAATACCTTTAGAAGTATAATACTCTTAGATTTAACTTGTTTCCAGAAAGCATTCAGAAATTTAATTTCCACCCCCATGCATTTGCACGACATTTTTGAATACCTTATATGCTGTGACATTTTATAGTGATTGATGTTAGAATCTGTTTCAAATAATCATCACTATTTTTCATATGTTTTGTTTGAAAAGCTGAGAGAACATTTTGTCTCTTTTTCATTTGATTTTTCTTTACTTTCCTAAGCTCTTTTGTCTAGGCACAAATATAAAGATTTCAGAATCTGATGGGACATTATTTGAGATATGACCTTGGAAGTACATTTCAACCTTGATATAAGGTTCATTACACTGCAGTGTAACCTGAGGGTTTGATATTTATGAATATTGGGAAATTGTACAGCAGTAGAAATGATCGCATATGAATGCCTTTGCCTCATCTTAGCATATAGTAGTAGCTGAGGAATGAAGTAATAACTAATTAATCCTAGAGTGGTACCTTCCAGTCCAAGTTGCATAATCTATGCTTTGATGTTAAACTGGAAAGTAATGCCTTCTCAAGCAGTGAACCTATGTTTCAGGAATAGACAGCCATGTGAATTATTGTGGCATCTTTGCTAAGACACTGTAAATATTTTGTCTGTCTGAAAAAGACTAGTTATTATATTATTTTTTTAAAAAAATCTTTGTTTTGGGGGAGAGAGGTAAATCCCAGGAGAAACTTTGAAAAGCTATGGCTGCAATCCCACACTTTTAAATCTGAGTGTGTATCTCATTATTCAATATAACTTTCTTCTGAACAAATCTATGTAACATTTGGGTTATTTGATTGCAAAACCATCTATATGTAGTAGTAAATCCCCAAAGAAATCAGGAGGACTTCTTCTGAGCAAATATACATTAGATTGAACTACATTCTAGATTGTCTGATAATTTAGGTGTAATATTGCTAGACTGAATTGAATGCAGCATCTTTTTAAATGATGTTAAAACATTTCATTCTTTAGAACATAGGGCAGCAATTAAGTTGCAGACAAGTTATGTACTTGCTAAATCTGAAATGTTACTAATCTCAAAGAGGACTTACTTTTAGGTCTGTACACACACACACACACACACATACACACACACACACACACACAGAGAGAGAGAGAGAGAGATTGTCAGGTGCTCTTTGAGATTGGTGTCAACTGTATATCAGAAACAAGTTTCAATAGGTTAAAAGTGGAGGTTTGGCATCCTTGATGCATTAACAGCAGATTGATGAGAGATACAGTTCACATTCTAGGTGAACATTTCCATTGGTGTAGCATGCTATCTATGAATGTGTATGTGTGAGAGAGAAAAAAATCCCAATTTGATCCCAGTTCTAATGTAAAAGCACTAGGTGGCCTTAGCAAGCCACATTCTATCTCTCCTGACTTTTTACCTGGAAATTATATTTTACCTTCTTTATTTCCCTGTAGTATGTATTAAAATAATGTCTAATGTGTATTGAACAGGTGAAATATATGAACTGTTATTGTAATGATTAACAGTTGTGTGATTCATTATATTAGTCATAATTATGATAAAATATAGTACGATACTTAATGTTACTCAATGTTATTTAAAAAAAGATAGGATGATTAACCATATCACATTTCCAGAACAAAACAAATAGAAAAGAATTAAAAAGAATGGACATTTTTTACTTGGACATTTAAAACAATTAGTCATATTGATAACATTAAAATCATATTCATTATGACTAAAATAAGTAAAAATGACAGTGGGTTAACTTAGAATAATTCAAATATATATAAACACAAATAAATGGGCTTCAGAATGTGGAAAATATTTTAAAAATATTCCTTTTATACTCAGTTTAATCAGTCTGCATTTTTTTAGTTCACTTGACCTCACAATCTTAATCTAATAATTGATCATTCCATATAGTAATTATTAAATTAAATTTCTCCACACTCCTTGCCTTAATGTATGTATGGCTTCAACAAAGATACATATCACCTGCATTTCTGAAAACTAGAGGTTTTAGTTTTACTTCAAATCAAGATCAGATCTGGTTACGCATTGTGGTTTAGGGGAACCAGGAGGTTTGTTGAAGTCGGGTGCATGAGGAGAAGGAGGCAGAAGGACAAGGTAGTAACCTTCAGATACATACGTCTGTCATATCAAGATTGCGACAATTGAATCAACTTGGCGAGTCTTATCTTGAAGTCATTATTGTTGACTAGACTTGTGTATGATTGTGTTGTTAATGAATGTCATGGCAGGAAGATAGATATTATTTATGCTGCAGGAAAGTAAGATCTGAAAATTTGTGGTTATTGCTGGCAAGATATTACAGCTATATATGGAAGAGTTTTTATATATATGCAAATCGTTCGATGTTGTAGCAGTGGGCTGGTCATATTTACGTGAAATTTAAGACTATCTCAATCTTCCCCATCCCTTCAAGAAAATTTAATAGAAAAAAATCAGCTAGTTCCTTTACAAATCCTTTACAAATATTTCCCAGGTTTATTATTTGGGGGGGGGATACTATGCAGTATGAAAACCAACTGTAGGAAGAGATACAATCCCATTCTGATTAGCTTCTTAAACAATGGCAAAGAAAATTGCGATTTGCTTTGAAAATGGTAAAATAAGTGCGGAAGAGGTTGGCTTCACTTACTGGTGCAGTGAGAGGACTAAGTGCAGGAGGCTGGGATAGCAATTGTATTGGCAGCCTCTGAACAAGATAGTTTCACTGTTTTGTTGTAATGCAGTAAAATTGGCAAGGACCGTGTCACCCAACTTTTTTACTCTGTATTTAGGAGCTAACAAATTGTCTTGGCATCTATGTAACATTCAATATTATGCAAAATCCTTATTTATATTCGCAGTTGCTTGAATTGGCATTGTATATCCTCCTGTCAATTCACTTTCTGTGAGCGGAAAAGAAAAACAGATCTGTTCCAAGATGTCTCAATAGCTGATACATAGTTTTTATCTAAGCTTTTGATAAATTCTAGCCAATACTTTTCAGACTGTAAGGAAAGATATGAAAAGCGTATCCTCAAAAGTACTAGAAATTGTGGTTTTCCTGCTTTTTACTCTGTTAGGAAATGGTTTATGTACAGATAGTCTGTCTGAACATGCTGCTCCAGAGTGGGGAAAAAACTTCATATTTTTGAAGCACTCATAAATATACATAGGAGCTTGGCATTTATAACTTTACAAAAGAGTGGAATAATGCATTGAGGTCTGTAATTTCTGTTCAGACTAAAGAAAGGTATAGATTCAAATTCATCCTAGGGCCATATACTAACTGAGCTAACATTCAAACTTGTTTCACAAAACAAGCTACATGATGCAGTTATTAGGCTCAGCATGATGCCAAAACCATGATAGTAGATTAAACTGTGGCATAAGTGAACTAATTCAGCCATTTTTATTTATGTTTTTCTTTATTTACATTATCACCACTGTACGGTTGGATGTATGTGGGGATGAGTATTAATGTATGGTTCTGGCGTACACGTATTGAGCCAGGAGCCTGGAAAGACTGCAATAGAGGATTCCTTTAGCTGCAGTATCTCCAATGCTTGCAGCTCTACTTTTATTTGAGGGCGACTCGAAGAGGTTCCAGTTGAGGCTTAATACTTGTTTTTCCACACATGGGGTAAAGAAATTACAGGACACTGGTGAACAAGTATGATGATCAGCTAACCATGGCTCTATTCATAGTGAAATTTTATTTCATTTACTTGTTAAATTTATTTGCCGTCTATTTTTCCGTGAGGCTACTCTAGGCAGCTTACAATAATGCAATAATAAAATGAGAGAAAATGAAAGGAGTATAAACAGAGCAGGAATAAAATTATAGAACAATAAAATAAACAGTGCAAAAGGAACACAATGAAAATATATCAATATGATAATAAAAAGGATGGGTGGAGAGCAGAGGATGGTAGGGGCCAATGGGGGCCAATCTTACCTTAGAGGGTAAGATCTTCCAAAGGGAAGGCACTGCAGCTGAGAAAGCTCTTCTTCTGGATCCCGATATTTTGGAGACTGACGGGATTCAAAGTAAGCCCTTTCTACTGGCATGAGTAGGATGGGCTTGTCCTAGCAGGACGAGATGGTTTATCAAGTACTCACAGAACAGAGGTGTAATATGGGCCATCCTTGGGCCCCAAAGACTGCTCTCGCTGCTGCATTGTGCACCACTAAAGTTTCCAAATAGATTTTGAAGTTAGCCCCATGTAGGTCAGATAAGAGATGACCAGGGCTTGAGTAACTGAGCATGTGGAGTTATGATTCAGGAAAGCTTGCAGCTGGTGCACAAACCGGAGCTGCTCAAAAGCTCTCCTAGTCACACCCACCATCTGGTCTTCGAGCAGAAGACATGAGTGAAGGAGAACTCCTAGGTTGTGAACTGGGTCTGAAAGGGATAGTAAAACTCCATCCAGAACTAAGGGTGACAAACTCTTGGATCTTGAGTGGCTCCAAAGCCACTCAATCTTGCTGGGATTCAGTCTAAGTCTATTGTCCCCCATCCAGATCCTTTTAGCCTCCAGGCATTGCAAGAGGGCAGATACAGTCTTACTCAGGTCACCAAGTTTAGACATGTAGAGTTGAGTATCATCAGCATATTGATCATTTCTCAACTCATGGTGATAGACCATCTCACCCTACAAGCTTGTGTAGATGTTAACAAGGGAGGAGATAGTACCGAACCCTGTGAGACACCACAAACGAGAGGTCCAAGGCTGGATGTCTCACACCCTATCAATAGCAATTGGGAGTGGCCTTGGAGGAAGGAGCTGACTCAACTCAAAACTGTGCCATCCCCAACTTGCGTAGCCAGTTCAAAAGGATACCGTGGTCAGTGATATTAAAGGCTGCTGAGAGGTCAAGTAGAGTAAGAATGGTTGCACCACCCTATCCTGCTCCCTTCAAAAATCTTCCGTGAGTGTGACCAAAGCTGTTTCTGTCTCTTAGCTAGGCCTGAATTCTGACTGAAAGCAATCTAGGAAATCTCTTTCATACAGGATCCCACGGAGCTGCTGAGAAACCACCTTTTTCACCACCTTACCCAAAAGGGAAGATGGGAGACTGGATGAAAGTAGTTCAGTAGGTGTAGTTGAGTTATGTTTTTTTATGGAGAGAACAATCCAGGGCCTCCTGAAAAGGTCCTGGAAATATCCCCTCTTGCAGTGAGGAATTTATCACTGCAGGAACCCAACTGGTGGCCACTGTCCTGGAGGCTTTCACCAGCTAGTAGGGATGAGGGTCTAATTGACAGATGGTTGCAGAGGACCCTGTCCACTTCCTTGGGTCCAACAGGGTCCAACTGTTCCCAAATTATTGGGCAAGATATCTTTCTAGGCATCTCAGAAGGACCAGCACCATTCAAGGGTTCTAACTGGGAACATATTTGAGAGATTTTATCCTACAGATATTCAACAAATTCTTTCAAATTCAAAAGCACAAATTTGAAATACACAGGTGTTCAATAAATTCAACAAATGCAGAAATGTCTGTACTGTTCAATTTTTGGCTATGCCTTATGCTATGGTTTACATTAAATCCGGCTTGGGGTGACTTGCATGTGTATCCACACAGTTCTGGTGAGGATTATGATACCATGGAATCATGACACTACCCTGAGGTTTTTAGTTAAAGATTATACTTAGTGCAATTGCCACATTTTAGGTTTCAGATTTATTTTTTCTTCGCTGTTTCTATTCCTGCTTTGAAATGTCTGGTGCTAGTTACCATTGCCTCCACATGCTGTATCTTGCCTGGTATGTTAAAATTGGCTTCTTTTTTCTTTCAGTTTTCAATTTGGTTTTCCCCCATTTCTTTTCTCATATCTGAAAAACAATGTAAAGGGCTATAGGAATTTAAATAAATACTTGGTGTTTGTATATTATCTGTGCAGTTTTCAATTCAGGATATCAGGATATTTTGAAAGACCGCATACGTAGATGTAGCAATAGAAGCCCTATCCCTGCCCCAAACCTCTTGAAATGGTGATGAAGGTTGTGGGGAGAGGAGAAGCAGAACGGTTATTCAGTTATTCTTAGCTTGGTTTACTTCTGATTGGATGAGCACATGGCCAGTTTTATTTAATATTTGCCACCGTTTAGGAATTCAGCAGTGAGTACAGATTTCACGATCCCCCCCCTCCCAAGAAAGTACAGTTCTCTAGAAATAAAATTCACAAGGCACAAATTCACAGCATCTCTCTTGCCTCCTAGGACTCATATTTAATTCCAGATTTTTTAAAAAATGTATATATGACATTTTTAGCTCTGCAGTATAGTACAGTAGTGGAAAAGAACGGAGTGGAATGCAGCTTGCCTGGCTGATTTTTGGCAAAGGAGAGCATTTGCTTCCTGGTTTCAGTTCACAGGACAGAAAATGATGTGTGAATTTTAAGGTTTAAGAAGTGTAACAGCTGCATTGGGTCAAATCAAGGTCCCATCTGCTGCTCCATCTGGTTTGCAACTATGGCTAGAGCCGCTTCTGAAAGCACTCAAATAGCAGATAAAAGCAATGGCTGAAATAGGGTTTTTTTTGTCTCTCTTAATGGCGTATTAATTTTGTCTTTGTGCCTCTTCTTCTGTTGGGTTACCTTTTCATATGTGGTGTTCGAATCCCTTTCTGGGCCCAACTTAATAAGCAGGAAGATCATGGCTGGAAAAGGCCACCTTCACTCTTTTGATCCAGATTAAGCAGGAGAAGGATTGTGCAGTATTCCCCCACCCCTTTTTTTAAAGCTTCACCTTTATTTTGAGCTCTTTTTTTCCCTGTGCTAAATCTGCCCCACGAGGAGGCACACAGTAAGGAGCGTGGCTCGGCTGTAGTCTCTAGTGACTGCATGAATAATTCATTGAAATTATTTTTATGTTAAAACTAAATTCTAATTTTATTGCACATAGACAGCTTGGAAAATGCTTTTGGCAGTAGCTGCAGTCTTGAGATTTCACTAACCTCGATAACTCAGTGCCATGTACAGAGTTAGTTACTTCATTCGCTCCTTCCAAATCTTTTAATATAACTGTCTCTGACTTTAATGCAACGATGAGCAGAGTCAGAGCAGACAATTAAAACTATGTATTTGCCATATTTGACATAATTTGGGTTACGGTCCGGTAGATCTTTTTTTTTTTTTTTGGCAACCCATTCTATTTTTATCATGTCCATCCAAAAAGGAAGAGTATGAGAGTATATTTTTTCATTTGCACAAAATCTTGAAATTGGAACTGTAAACATGTTAATTTTGTGGACCTGTTCTCTTTTTGCACAATACAAAATCAGAACGCAATTGTTTCTAATGGTGAAGAATTAGAAATTATTTATAGATGTTTAATATTCCATAGCGTCAAAAGAAAGCACCAGCTAGTAAAACTTCAAAATATAAGCTTCGTAACTACTGCTTTCAATTGGTGTTAATGGTCTTTCATGCTGCATGTTTTGTTTTCTTTAGAAAAGGATCACAATGATGCACTCTGCATGTTCTAAAAATATTCTTATTGATGTTGATAATAGCATATGCTTTCAGTATCCAAAATGTCCACTGTAAATTCTCAGTGAAACATTATTTTCTTCCAGCCCTTTGTTTGTCCAGGGAATTGTATGTAGTTTTTGCTATGCCTATACTTAACATTATTATTATAACGATGCAATAGTAAAAACAACTGCTGTACTTTGTGTGTGTTATGATAAAAACTGAAAGGAACCAAACTGGATGCTGGAATAATGTGTGTTTTAGGTTGGAGTTTCATGGATATATACATTTATGGAGTAAATAGTTCTATTTATATGATAATAAGCTCCATTCAAATAAAGTAAGTATGAGATAGTGGCTAAGGCAGGAGTGTCAAACTCACGTCGTCACAGTGGTGTCATGTGACAAATCGGGACTTTTTCCCCTTCACTAAACCGGGCATGGGCGTGGCCAGCATGTGATGCATCCGGCCCGTGGGCTGGGAGTTTGACAGCCCCTGGGCTAAGGCATCAGTCTAGAAACCAGAAAAGTAGTTCCACCTTAG
Organism: Diadophis punctatus similis; assembly: GCA_023053685.1. NCBI lineage: Eukaryota > Metazoa > Chordata > Lepidosauria > Squamata > Dipsadidae > Diadophis > Diadophis punctatus. The sequence continues at coordinate 195,368,936 of JALIGW010000002.1, forward strand.
GTACAAAGCCAACCAGATGACCTTGAGCCAATTCCTCTTTCTCAGCCCTAGAAGAAGGCAATTGCAAACCGCTTTCAACACTCTTACCAAGAAAATTACAGGAACTCATTCAGGCAGTGGCCAGGAGTCAACACCGAATCAAAGGAACACACACAGAAAATGCATTGAACTCAATAATAGAATAGAATAATAGAATAATAGAAAATGCATTGAACTAATTTCTAAGAAGCTTTCCATAATAATTGAACAAATGAGATTTCACACCTAGAACTAAAATAATCTTTCCAATATGGTAAAGACAAAAAGTTAATTTTATCAGTTATGTTCTAAATTGCAGGTATCTGTCCTACGAAAGGCTGGAAAAAGGTTGACAAAATTAGTCTCTGAGGTCATAAGTAAGCAGTTATTCCTTTTTAAAAAGTGTTGTAATATTACTATATAAATAAAACGTTGAGTAACTTAACTTAGCTACGTAATTAATTCATTTGGGTTTACAGAATACATAAACTAACAAAATAAGCAAACTCTAAAATAGCAAAGCTAACTAAGAACTAATCAGTCATAGTGTGTGAATATACCTGATATGTCTTTATCTGACATTGGTTGAAGAAATCGGAGTGCAGCTATTAGTTAGAAATGTTAAATATCTGGCTGTGGAATTCTGGGAGTTGAAGTCCACAAGTCTTAAAATTGCCAAGGTTGGAGACCCCTGGCTCTAGAACAATAATAAAGCAGTCTTTAAAAAATAAGTCTAATAATTTGAACATTCTACAGACATTTATAGTTATTCACTTACCCCCTTCTATCCAGTTCAGCAGAAAATGAAAATCTGCGTGTCTCTCCCAGCTATTTGCCTCTGCAGCTAGTTTCACTTTCATTTTAGCACGTGACAAATCAGCTGTAGGTCAGGAAGCTGCTAGTGACATGCTTGGCTTTACAGGCTCTTCCCTCTTTGCTGCAAACAGGTAAATTGCTGGAAGACAGAGGCCAAAGGGTGGGGGTGGGTGGGTGGGTGGATGGGTGTGACTGGGTGGATGGGGCTACATTCGGTGTATAAGACGCACCCAAATTTTCACCCTCTTTTTGGGGGTAAAAAGGTGCATCTTATACTCCGAAAAATACGGTATACAGATACTGACTCAACCTCTCCCAGACAGCTACATTGAATCAGGGTACCACTATTTTAATTTAATTTCCACTATTTTACCACTATTTTATTTCGCAACATCATATCACTGAACACTGTTCTAGGAAATTAAAATAGCAATGTTTAATATGTATCAAGTTAATAATATTATTTGCTGTGTCCATCATGTACCATAATAGATATTCATGCTTCATTATGTATGATTTCTAAACTTCAAACTAATTTCGTTTCTTTCTATTTGATAAACTATAGTTGGTATCAAACCCACCACTGGCTACTTTTGGTCAAATAAAGTTTGATAATTTCACTTTAATATTTTTTTCACTCTTAATCCTATTTTCATAGAAATTTCACAAATTGTGCTTGAAAATCATCTTCAAATATACATATAAGTGTGTGGTTTAGCTGGCATTATAAAAGTTTTCAACTTCCTGCAATTACAGCTTATTGCATTTTGAAGAGCTGCAAACTTTGTTGAATATAACTTGCATAATATATTGGTGGCTGTGGAATTCTGGGATAAGGTGCGTCTTATACTCCGGTGCATCTTATACTCCGAAAAATACAGTACTTACTGGAAACCAGTAAGAATGTGAAACTGCTCTCAGCAGACCAATATAGGAACCACATAAATACAAGGATATTTCTGACCTCCTCCTATAATACTAAAAATCTTTCTATTCACGCCATTTGGAAATGATATTTTATATTTTGCCAACATCTCTTCTTTTTCTTTTTCTTCTTATGTAAAGTTTCATAATGTCAGATTATATTGTATAATCAGAATATATGTTTGAAAATTCATAAGATGGCAATTCGCCAGCTGATTATCTAATTGAACTGCAATTAGTCTTTGGATTCTTGCAGTATATAAAAGTGAGAAATAAATAAAGTAAGTAAATAAAAATAAATGCCTCTCTTAGAAATCTACTTTATTCACTCAACTGCTCAGTTAATATTTTGTCATGTTTTTATTATAATTTTGCATATTTTATATATTTATATATTGGTTTGTTCAAGTTTAGGCGATTGCTACAGGAGGATAGATGGTGGGGAATTACGTTCCTCCTCTCTTTATAAGAATAAGAAATAAGAGGAATTTCTAACAGCGACCTGTCTCAATAATTTCATTGGAATGAAAATATATAATACATATTTTATATTTGCATCTGTTTTTACCCTATATATAATAGCATCATGCCAGATATTTACTAAATTCAAATACCAAACCATGATTTTGTTTAAACTTTGTTATTTGTTAAAATGGAAAATGTTAAAATGGAAAATTTCTACAGGGAGAAATATTAATTGTAGCTCTAAGAAAATATGTAATAGGCCATCCCTGCTGAATAATGAGAGTATTTCAAAAGTGATTCCAAAGGAAATGTTAAAGAGGAAGAAAAACATAGCTTGAGGAGCGTGTTAGGTGTATATGTGGTATGAAGTGGACTGAGAAAGATTTTAAAGTATCTAATGCTGTTTTGGTTTCTTCTATTTTATATCTTAGAATATTATTGAAATGTAATGTTTTTAATACATTTTATATATACAGTCCACAGGTTATGATAGCAATTGGGAACAGAATTTCCATTTCTAATTTTCATTCCATCAGGTGACTGTATAGCTTAGCAGCAGCAATTCTGGCTGCCACTGTAACCCGAGAACTGTGCACATTGTTAAGTGAAGACTACACATTATTGTGACTTCTGATTTCCTGCTGGTTTCCCCATTGATTTTGCTTGTGGGAAGCTGGCAGAAAATGTTTGAAATTATGATTATGTGACCTTGGCTTGCTGCAACATAATTGTGATAATATGACCATGCAACGCTGCAACTGTTGGAACTCTCAGGATTAGTTGTAATTCCTTCAGTGCCATCGTAACTTTGAACATCGTAACTTTGAACAGTCACTGAACAAGTATCATAACTGAATTATGACTGAACTGCAACTAATGATTACTTATAATTCATTAGTTTCTATTTTTAAGATTTTGTTTAGAGTCTAAAATGAGATAGTGCAAGAGGAAAATATATACATAATTAGATTTTGTAATTAAAACAATAATCACAGTATTGTTGCTAGTAACAATTTCTATTCCAGGTTATTTGTTCATTTATTTGTTCATTATTTTAAAATGAATTTGTACTAAATTTATATAAAATAGGCAAATGGAGCAAATTTTTTTAAAAAATCATATCTTAATAAAACTTTTGGAAACTAATAAAAATAATGCTACATAGTAATTATGATGCAACTGTGCCGCCAAATCATTTCCCATAGGATGTTTTCTAGTTCTGTCACAATCATTGCAAATCAAAAAGAAAGTGCAATATGATAAAAGGGAAAAAATAAAGTGTGAAGAATTGGTGTCAAATGCCTATTCAGTCATTGAACCATTTATTTTCTCTCAGTCTCAAATGATTCACTGAGTTGAATCTCAGTGCAAGTCAAAAGTGTCAACTTGTTTTAACCTGAATATCACTGAAATAGAAAGATTTGACTGATTTTCAAGAATTTATTTACTTATTTGTTAAATAACTCTAGAACAGCCTGTATTGGAACTGCAACCCTGGGCAGCTTACAAAACAGTATGGAATGAAGGGATAGCACTCTACCACAGATCCATGTATCTTGCTGGGCTCCAGCCTGACTCTATGCCAGTGGTGGGTTGCTCCTGGTTTGGACCGGTTCTTAGAACTGGTAGTGGCGGTGGGAGGCTCCGCCCACCCACCCAGGACACTTCTGCACATGTGCAGAAGCGGTGTGCATGCGAACTGGTGACAATCTAATTTAGAACCCATCACTGCTCTACGCTAACAGTTGCAGGAACATCCAGTTCCTCAAGACTTTTCAGAAGGCTACAACCAGTGATGGGTTCCTACAGGTGCGGTCCACTCTATAGCACCGGTAGCGGCCCACTGGTGACATCACAGTGCCGGTGCGGTCGGTTGCCGGTGCCTGGGCGCCACCATTTTTTTTAAAAAAATTAAATTTTTTTAAAAAAATTTCTTCTGTGCATGCCCAGAAGCCGAGCTTCCGGCACTGCGCATGTGCTGCCTTCCTACCCCACAGTGAGTCCAAGCAGGGAAGGATGGCTGAGGGAGTGCGTGAGATGCTGAAAGAACGGGCGGCAGGAGCTATCTCCATTCCCCTCCCTTCAGCAGTCCGAGAAGCCACGAACGTGCGGTGATGATCCTAAGCATTTTCGCACATTTGAGGCTTCTCGAGCTGCTGAGGGGAGGGTGAATGGGCGGCAGGACCTATCTCAGTTCCACTCCCTTCAGCAGTCCGAGAAGCCACGAACGTGCGGTGATGATCCCAGGCATTTTGCACGTTCGAGGCTTCTCGAGCTGCTGAGGGGAGGGGAAACGGGCAGCAGGAGCCTAGGATCATCGAATGGGGAGAAGCATTCAGGCCAGATGGAGCCTCCTAGAAGAACCGCTGCCGCGGTCTTACTGCTCCTGTTGCAGGGGGCTGTGTTGCGGTTGGGCAATGCCCCCCTTCTCCGGCCACTGCCAAGCTCCCGAGGCCCACGCCCACCCAGTCACATGGCTGCAAGCCACACCCACAAAATAAGCCACACCCACAGAGTGGTAGTAAAAAAATTAGGAACCCGCCCCTGGCTACAACGATAGAGGCCTGCTGGATCTCTAGGCAAAAAATTCTTCCACAGGGCAATGATCACCACAGAGGAGGCATGCTTTCTAGAAAAATTTAAGGGAAGGTCCAGGAACAGTTCCATTTATCGATCTAGTAGGATGGTCTAATACCCTCAGGAGAGATAGGTCCACAAATAATTCCTCTGTTTCTAATCTTAAATTGGGATTTGCATGGCTAAAATTTATACTTTAAGAAAAGTTGTTTGATATTGTAATATTTTCCATTTTCTCATTTTGGGGAATTTCAATAACATGATTGCAGTCCATTCTGGGGAGGGTGTGTTAATTTTGGCAAGTAAAGAAAGTCAAGCTTGTCACATGAAAGCTTTTGTAACAACAATTATGCCACCAAAAGATAGACATTTTGTGGCCTAATTTTGATGATGCAATGTTGGTGTCTTTCATGGGAGGAAGTAAGATTCCATCCCTGCATGTTATAAGAATAAAATGAAGTGAAACATCGATGTTCATAGCTTTAAGCTCTCAGGATATAAATGCAATGAAGAACTAAACCCTTCACTGTAAAGGCATTTAACATCAAGGACAATGAGTTGGCTTCTCAAAAACATAGCAGCCTAGTTTGTTCGTAAATGATACTAAACCTTTGCTGGGAAATATGCAAAGCTAAGTGCCTGTGCATTTAAATTGCATGTGGAAACAGCTGGAAGCAGCTTCTGAATCAGTTACACAAGCCTAGAAAAGAAATGCAGTTGCTTAATGGTTCAAAAGAGTTGCTTTATTAAGTGTTGTGATGCAGTGCAAAGTACTACTTTGAAACAATTAATACTGCTCTGATATGGACTAAAATGACTTTAAAGTTTTATTCGATACTATAAGATTGAACAAATTTTCTTTCCTGATATCCTTTTATTTCAATTTCCTTTTATTTGAACAATCATTGTAGTAATACCTGCAGAGGAAGATATATATTTATAGATCATTTGAATTTATTATTCAATCTTTGTGCAGTCATAAGCTGCTAAAAGTTTACAGGCAAGAATTTTGGGCTCCTTTGGACTTCGATTGGTCTAGTTGAAGAGAGAAGCGTATACTTTTGTGGTTTGTGATAATTTCTGCTTTAAATCATCATTGTAGGTGAGTGATCTTTGGGTTTTTGAAAAAATGTTTTCCATTTGCAAATTTTTTGAATAGATTTAGCAGTCACAAATAGTTTGTCTATAGTATAATAATGATGACAGTGCAGGAGAAGTAGGAGAAGTAAAAAAACAATTCTCTTGATAGAGGAAATCATTAAAGTGGGATTCTATAAGGATCTGTGGTAGAACATCGCTTATTTAATGACCTAGATTACAAAGGAAGAATAAAGCGGTAAATGGAAAGATTTTGTAAAGAGCTCCAAAACAATCTCTTTTAAAATGGACAATATTATTTACAGAATTTGTCATCTTGCTTTTAATTATAAAATTATCCCTGGAAAGTTAGAGCATATCCATAATATATAACCAATAAAATATGTAATAATCAGAACAGATTTAATGCAGTATCCCTAATTTAGTCCACTTTGATCAATAGTAACATGATTGGAGAAAAGGCTTTATTAAAAAAAAGTTTCAACTTACCAAAAATGGAGCCAAGTGGCCATAAGTTTAATTTTCGATTGAGAATGCATTTTAGAGTTGAAATGTTTTAGAGTTGAACTTCTATAACAGGTTTTAGGGTGTGGCAAATTCTGGATCTCAAATCTTGGCAGTAGATTGTGATACAGGGAGATACATTCATTTAGATAATCACATTTAGGGTTTTAAATATTAAAAATCTAAATTGGAGTTGATGACAGATAGACAACACTTTAAGGACAGGTGAATTTGGTCTTCATCTTGAAACCTTTGAAACCCTTGAGAATTATTTTTGCTATTATTATTTATGAAATTAATAGTTATATGCCCTCTGATTCCCAATAACCAGGACATTGAGTTCGCACAATCTACAGCTTCCAGATCACCTCCAAGAACATGTCTATGCATGCTGTGTTTCCACAACACACTATTTATTTATTTATTTATTTTGTTATTCTTATATGCCGCCCAACTCCCGAAGGACTCAGGGCGGCGTACAACAGGAAAAAAAATACAAGAATAATCAAAATGCAAGTGATTAAAAAACAAATACAAATTATTAAAAACAATATTAAAACAGCAACATTCATTCGATATCATACATACTTGGGGGGTGATCTCAGGTGGATTAAGCTATCCCCCCCACCTGCAGGAAAAGCCATGTTTTAACGGCTTTTCGGAAGGCCAGCAGAGTGGGGATGGTTCGGGTCTCTGGGGGAAGTTGGTTCCAGAGCACGGGGCCAGCCACAGAGAAGGCTCTCCCCCTAGGGCCCGCCAGCCGGCATTGTTTGGCCGACGGGACCTGGAGGAGGCCAACTCTGTGGGCCCTAACCGGTCGGAGGGAAGTATGAGGCAGAATGCGGTCCCGAAGATATCCTGGTCCTAAGCCATGAAGGGCTTTAAAGATAGTGATCAACACCTTGAATTGGACCCGGAGACCGATGGGCAACCAATGCAGCTGGCGGAGTATTGGTGTCACGTGGGTGTACCTTGGCACACCCACCACAGCACGCGCAGCCGCATTTTGTACCAGCTGAAGTCTCCGGATACTCTTCAAGGGTAGCCCCATGTAGAGCGCATTGCAGTAGTCCAAACGCGAGGTGACAAGGGCATGAGTGACCGTGAGTAGAGCTTCCTTCTCCAAGTATGGCCGCAACTGGTGCACCAGGCGAACCTGTGCAAAGGCCCCCCTAGCCACAGCAGAAAGATGGTGATCCAATTTTAGCTGTGGATCTAGGAGGACCCCCAAGTTGCGGACCTGGTCTGAGGGAGTCAGTTTCGCACCCTCAAAGACCAAGGAGGGATAGTTGTCATGGTCCTTAGGAGGCAATATCCACAGCCACTCAGTCTTGTCGGGATTGAGTCTGAGTCTGTTCCTCCCCATCCAGATCTTAACGTCGTTCAGGCAGCGGCACATTACATCAACTGCCTCCCTGAAGTCAGACGGGGTGGTGATGTACAGCTGGGTGTCGTCAGCGTACTGATGGAAACACACCCCATGTCTGCGAATGATCTCACCCAACGGTTTCATGTAGATATTAAACAGGATGGGCGAGAGAACCGACCCCTGAGGCACCCCACATGATAGGGGCCTAGGGGACGATCTCTGCCCACCTGCCAACACCGACTGCATCCGATCGGCGAGATAAGAGGAGAACCACCGCAAAACGGTGCCTCCCACTCCCAACTCGCCGAGCCGATGCAGAAGGATACCATGGTCGATGGTATCGAAAGCCGCTGAGAGGTCAAGTAGCACCAGGATGGAGGAATTTCCTCCATCCCGGGCTCGCCAGAGATCATCCATCAGGGCAACCAAGGCAGTTTCTGTACTGTAGCCGCGCCTGAAGCCCGACTGGTAAGGATCTAGATGGTCTGTTTCATCCAGGAGCTGCAGAAGCTGAGTCACCACCACCTTCTCCACAACTTTCCCTAAGAAAGGTAAGTTGGAGACTGGACGATAGTTCTTCAAATCAGCTGGATCCAGGGAAGGCTTCTTCAGGAGGGGTCGCACCACCGCAGCTTTTAACGACTGCGGTACGGATCCCTCCCTCAAAGAAGCGGTGATCACCGCCTGGATCCAGCCGCGTGCCACCGACCTGCTGGCCGAGACCAGCCAGGAGGGGCATGGGTCCAATAAACAGGTGGAGGTACCCATCGCTCCCATAGCCCTGTCCACATCATCGGGAGAAACAGGCCCAAACTCCTCCCACAATGATGGACTAGGACTTGCCCCTGTCACCTCTATGGACTCTGCCCTGCCAGAGTCCAAGTTTGACCGAATCTGAGCGACTTTATCCGACAGAAACTCAGCAAATTCCTCAGCTCTGCCTTGTAAGTGTTCCTCGCTCCCCCCTTTTCCAAGGAGGGAGCGAGTCACCCTAAACAAGGCGGCTGGACGAGAATCTGCGGACGCAATAAGAGCGGAAAGATAGGATCGTCTTGCCGCCCTTATCGCCACTAAATAAGATCTGATGTAAATTCTTAATAGTGTTCGGTCAGATTCGGCCCTCTTGGTCCTCCAGCGGTGCTCCAGACGTCTCTTTTGGCGTTTCATCTCCCGGAGCTCCTCGGTGAACCAGGGAGCTTTCCGGGATCCACTGCCACGGAGAGGTCGCTTAGGCGCAATTCGGTCTAGAGCCCCTGATGCTGCGGTGTTCCAAGCAGCCACCAGGGAGTCAGCCAAATTGTGTACCAGGGTTTCAGGTATCTCCCCAAGTTCCCTCTGGAATCCTTCCGGCTCCATTAGGTGCCTGGGGCGGAACCACCTAGTCGGTCCCGCCTCCCTGCGGGGGAGGAGTGGGGTTGTGAAATCCAGCCTCAGTAGGAAATGATCTGACCATGACAGTGGGGTGATGACTATATCCCTTATCTTCAGATCATCTCTCCACTGCCCCGAAAGAAACACTAGGTCAAGCGTGTGACCACCCTCATGAGTCGGACCCTGAATTACTTGGGTCAGGTCCATGGTTGTCATGGAATCCATGAACTCCTGAGCTACCCCAGAGGTTTCGCCAGCAGATGGCAAGTTGAAGTCCCCCAGTACTATAAGCCTAGGGAACTCAACCGCCAAGTCGGCTACTGCCTCGAGCAACTCAGGCAGGGCCTTACTTACGCAGCTGGGAGGCAGGTACGTTAAGAAAAGGCCCACCTGAACCCCTAAGTCCAACTTCAGAAGGAGCGTCTCACACCCAACAATCTCCGGGGCAGGGATCCTACGAGGATGCAGATTTCCACGCGTTATAATTGCCACTCCTCCCCCCCTTCCCTGGGGTCGAGAATGGTGCTGCACCGAGAAACCGGCTGGGCATATCTCGGAGAGGGCTACTCCCCCCTCCTGCCCTAGCCAGGTCTCGGTAACACATACCAGGTCTGCCCCCTCCTCTGTGATTAAATCACGTATCAGGGGGGCTTTGTTGATAATTGACCTGGCGTTAAGCAGCAGCATCCTGAGCCCAGGGCCCTGAAAACCCTGGTTGCCAGGTATCCGGGTTGAGCAAGATGGAACCAGATCAGAGGGGCCGGAACAAGGGATCGCTTGTAAACAGCGAGGTCTTATTCCCCGAGAGCGGCCCTCCCCTCTGCTCCCGCCATATCTGCCTCTTCCCATTATGACCGAGATGGTCCGGCTCTCATCCCCACCAGAGATCCCCTCCCCCTCCCCGCTGGTCCTCCTCATTTCCTGCAGGTCATACATGCCATTCTCACAGGCTGGGGTCACTGCGCCCCCGCCCCCCCGCTTCTGTTTCCACACTCAGCGAGGGGGGTCAGGATCGCAGCCCCCGGCTTTTCCATTTCTTTTTCGTACATACGTTCATTAACAATCAGACACTCAACTCACTCATCCCCATAATCAATCATACCCATACCACGTCTCAGAAGGGGAGGATAAGTTAAAAGATTTTAAAATGAAGGCAAGTTCGTCCAGGTAAGGGTGTGCTGGGGAGGCAGGTTCCCTGGTTCTGCTTAGCCTCCCTATTGATCTATAGTCCCAGGATGACGGAGAGCCTCCCTTACTCTGATGACATTGGGAGTATATAGTCCTACCCCCCTCGGTATGTGATCGATTTCTATCCGAGGGGGGATTCAGCATCTTCTCCCTGCATGCAATGATCTTTAAAATAAGCAGGGACATCCGTGGGAATAGGGGTAAAATTAAGCACAGCATCCAGGCAAGAAAAAACTCCATGGATGTAAAAAAAGTCTCTGGATATAAGCTAGGAGCAACAAGGGGGGGGAGGGGGTTGAAGCCCTCAGGGGCAGTTTTGGCGCTGGTTGTCCTCAATGGGTACCAGTTCCAGAGTTCTTTCACAGGCTCACCAAACAGATGGTAATAAAGGGCCACTCCTGATCTTTTCTGTTTCTTCGGGCTTCTCCGAATGGCACTGGTGCCTGGAAGCGTGTCCTCCCTCTCCTCGTAATGGCGGCGGGAGTCTCAGGGTTCAAAGTTTCTAAGCCGCCAGATGACCACAAAGCGCACCCCAAACAGTCCTGATCTGTCCACTCCAGAGAGGGACTCCACGCCGCTTCACCCACGATCTTCTTGGTGGCAGTTGGTAAATTAGCGGTTAGCGTAACTTAGCGGTTAGCGTAAATTAGCGGTTAGCAGTGAACGTAACTGTGATTTGCTCAATCCAGTTTTATGGGTTGCCATATGTACTCCAAACATAACTCATTACATAGGTCTGTTTGTTATGTGAATATTGGTTAGTTTATGGGTTGATTTGTTATTTGAGGTGTGAGAACTAGAACTGGCAAGGCAGGAAACATGTGCCATTAACAGCTTGGCATGAAAAATGAGGAGCAAGTGGTCTATTATAATGAAAAAGTGGTTAAACAAAATCAGGATTTAAAATTTGTGATATACAAATATACAGAGTTATATAGTCTTAGCATCTGCCAATTTTTTTTGAAAAGGAAGTAATTTTATTTTAGCCATGACCTTGATTTTTCTTGTGGGAGCTCAGGAGTACCATTTGAATTCCTAGAGAGAGAGGGGGGGAAGTCGGCAGTGGTCTTGATGTAATACTTGACACAAAGTATGCCATAGGGTACAATACAGGCTCTATAGCTGGGAACTTATCAGAGCATAAATGATTTTAGATTCTATAATCTTATGAATATAGCTAGAATGAATCATGCATTGAAACAGGTATCTGAAACCTTCAATCGTTCCTAAGTGTCTTTGTTGTTGATATTGTTATTTAATTGAAAATATACCAACTTTATTACTGCAAGTCAAATAACATTCAGGTCCAAGGGATTCTGGCCACTTTCCTTTTCCCACTCTACTCTGGCAGTCTTGCTATAACCTCCTTATGTAAGAAAATAACGTTATAGGAAGCTGTGAATCATCATAGCTGATGCCTTTTCTTCACTGACCTTTCCTGTAAGATTTTGGCGAGACAGGAATCCTTTCTCCAATCTTAAATGATGAATGGGCAATCAAATATTGGACCGGCTGCAATGGTCTGCCCAGCTGAAAGGTTAACAGGCAAATCAGATCGTGAGCAAATAGCCTTGTATGTGTCAGAATTTCACTTTGACACAATGTAGTGTTCATTCCGATAAGCTACTGATCCTCACAGAAAAAAGAAAATGTTGCTTGAGAATAGGTTCAGTATTACAAAAATGTATTTTTTTTCTTTTTTGAAAAAAAAAGAAAGAAAAAAATGAAAAAAAACTGAAACCCCCCCCCCCAAAAAAACCCAAAAATGTATTAAACGGTATGCGTGTAGAGACAAGAAGCAAACGTGGCAGTTTTGGGCGTTAACATTTGAATATTAGATTATATGCTAAGTGGCTCAGTTTTAGATATTTAGTCCTAAGCAGTTTGTATGTATCTATCAGCTTTATAATTAGATATCTTATGCCGTTGAAGATGATCTTCAAGGATTGTTGGGGTCTTTTTAGTGGTGAGGGTGGCTACAGATGGATAATATAATCAGAAAACCTAATGGGAATGTTGAATAGCATATCACGTTATAAAAATTAGACATGATGTTTAAAAGCAATAAGATTGCAGTCCTGTTTTTCTCTCTATGGGAGCATCTATGGGAGCAAGCCCCATGGATTCCATGGGTATACAAAGGGCTCTGCTGAGCCCTATGTTATTTATACAGAGAAGACGTACGGTAGGTGTACCTCACCTAAGTAGAAGCCTTTGGGAATTGACGTCTATTCATTGGACATCTGTTTATATTAGTTGAGTGAAAATGAAAAAAAGTTTCTATTTTACAGAACAAATATGTTGAAATAAACATAAATGTAAAGTTACACATAGATGTAAAGTTACATACTGTACCTCCATTTTGGCTTCAACAGATTTACAGATTTTATTTTTGCATATTATTTTAACTGAAACAATGAATTAGAGTATATATTTGGAGGCTTTGTTGATGTCCTTGTTTTCCAAAGAATAGTGTGAATAATGTTTTCTATTATTTACCCTGTTTCTTTGAGCAATGCAGCAGTTTCATCTGAGGATGAAGGAAAAGCTTATGGGAATGAAGATAAAAAGATCCTTGGCTGCATAATTTGGTCAGCCACTTAAAATTTTTTTTTTGTAACATTGCAATTTGCACAAATGTATACAATTCTAACAACCATTTATCTTTTCTCATTAAAAACAGTCCAGATCAGAGGTGAGTTCCTGCCGGTTCGGACCAGTTCTATAGAACTGGTAGTGGGAATTTTCCCCTGCTCGCCGAACCGGCAGCAATGGCCAGCTGGACACGTCCCTGAACCCGTCCTCCGGCTTGAAATCTGTTCACTGGAGCCAAATTTACGCGAAAATAACCCTCTGCGCATGCGCAAAGCCTCCTGCACATGCACAGACCAGTGATGGGGTGCACGCGCGAGCATACTTCCGGTGCAACCCCGAACCAGTAGGGAAGGTAAGTAGAACCACCCCTGGTCCAGATCATATATTACTTTGCCAGATGAACTTCAGACTATAGGTATTAACAAATTATCAAAACTTATTTCCTTTGTTTGATTTTTTGGAGTTTTTTTGAAACATTTTGCACTGTAGTAGTAGACACTGTACATTGCTGCTTTTGAACTTGGATGCTTCATTTAATTTTTATATTCCACTTGGTTAAAAATATTTCCTGCAATTTGATATTTGTTATGGACAAAGAGTTTTTCCCTTCTCTTCTTATTTGAATCCTGAATTCAATTCAAGATCAGGGAAATAGATTGTGCTGCTGGTCCTTCATAGAGTAATCCCTGAGCAGAGTCGCTGGTTGGAATATGATTTGTAGCCCCTTTCCTTTGATATTCTACTTGCTTTATTTAAAGTAAAATGGGCTGAATCTGTTCATTCAAGACACCACATTAATTCATCTCTATAGGGATGGTTAGGAATAATAAATATCTGGCAAGGTTATCCTATCTCTGTTCTTTAGGCAATACATTTCAGTTCCAGACACTTTTAACGTAGTTTTCTATATTATACCAATATGTGAGCCCACATTTTGATATGCTTATATAAAACTGAACTTGAGTTCTAAATCCTAAATAGAAAGAAATTTACATATCTCCAGAAGCAAAAGCCTTGTTTCATGACATATGTTAACTTAATTTGTGTTTTAATTTTGCCTTGGTATGTGGTGTGAATTCAATGACTGTGATGTATTGGATAAACTATGGTTACAAAAATGGCATAAAAAGATGTTCAACAAAATCTAAAGCTTGGAGGCCTAGGTACTTATATTGCATCCTACTTCTCCATTACTTTGCTTATTGGCTTACTTAATCATTAGGCCCATATTTCCATCACACTCTGTTATATGATAGTTTAAGAAAACTGATTATTATTGAATGGAAACATTATACAAAACATAATTCTAGATAATAATACTACAGTAATTTAATTTTCTATGGATATTGGGTTGATGTATGCCCCGGTGTTTTGTAACTTGTGATAGATGATATCAATAGTTTTACACATTAGAGATTTTATGCTTAAAACAAACAACATAGGATAGGAAGAGAGTTTGAAACTTTGATGTCCCTATAAATTACACATTTGTTTTCTAGTGCTTTTATGAAATTTGAGTCCAAATTATTTGCACATTAGAAGAGTTTAATTTTGCTGAAATATGTAATTTAAAGAAATATATCAAATCTAAGGGATTTCTCTCTCTTTAAAATGCTTTCTATAGTTTGAAACTATGTTGATTTTATCAGCTGCTGTAAATGACAGCAATACAAACTGTCCAGCTAGTTTTTCTCAGCTAACAATAACAAAAGTAACCAAGTCATATTTTTAAAAATAAGATTATGGTTTGTGGGTTTTCGCTTAGATAGATTTTTTTTCAGTACAGTATGAAATATTAGATGGACTTGGCAGTGTTTCTTTGCACTTGGCAATAATGTAGTAATCTCATTCTTGGCCAATATTTTTTGAGGTCAAGTACCCCGGTTCAATAAAACTTATAGTTATTTCCTTTGTGTCATATCAGAAAGTGTTCTTATACAATCAGTGTACTTTTTTGGGGAAAAATAGACCTATGAGCTTAAGCTAAAGGACATCAATCATACAATTTAATATATTTAAGGCCTTAAATAAAGGAAAACTACTTTATTTAATATTTGAAAGTATTGATGGAATTATGACTATTTTTAGGTTATGTAATTTAAGCAATGTCTAAATCATTTGGGCAGGAGTGGGATTCAAAAATTTTAGCAACCAGTTCTCTGCCTGGTTGCTGGGTGGGCGTGGCCACGGTAGGCATGGCCAGCCGGCCTCCTGCACCATGGGGGGGCTTTTTCACCCTCCCAGGTGAAAACAACCTCTCCCAGGCTCTGGAGGCCCTCCGGAAGCTGGAAACGGTTCCATTTCCAGACTTCCGGAACTTCCGGGAGGCCCGTTTTTTGCTCTCCCAGAGCTTCCGCGCAGGCTCTGCACTTACCTGGCATCCAAAAGGGGCCGCATGGAGACTCCTGGGAGGGGCAGGGTGGGGTGGGCGGGGCCAGCCAGTCGTTACAACTACCGGTTCGACGAACCAGATGTAAAATTAGCATCCGATTCGCCCGAACCAGTCTGAACCAACTAAATCCCACCCCTGACTTGGGGGGTTTTATTTGGGGAATTAAAATTCTGAAATACGCAGAAATCTATAACCTTTGCCTCAAATATCTGAACATTATAGTCAAACATTTCACTTGTTTTTATGGATTGAGGAATAACAGATACTCTTTTCGGTCAAGAGATTTTTAGGTCTGTACTTGCAGCTTTTGCTTTCAATTCACACACAAAAATTGAAAGACAGTCACATATAGCTGTAATTTATTTATTTTAATAATTATTTAATTAAATTCAGCAAATTTTATCCTGAAACAGAAACAACCTTTCTTAGGCTTCTGGGGAAGAAATTAATCAAGTATTGAAACAAAGGGTATAACTGAACATAGAATTAAATATTATAAGATATTGAAAAAATGAGAGGGATCTTGGCTAATCCTGTTTCAGAACTAAGAATGTTGAACTAGATGATCATTTTTTAAATGCCATCCATATAGTTGAGTCTGTGGTTTATGAGAAAATCCTTATTTAGCCCTCCTGTTCCTATTCACTTCCTGTTTCTTGAACAGTCAACTAACATATACAATTCCATAAAGGTTGAGCCACTTTTGGCATGCGATGGTTTTTATTGAAGTAAGTTTCTGTTTTTCCCCCAAAAGCGAGTTTTCTCCACAATAGTAGCTAGCAATATATCTCATTCTAGCATCTCTAATTTTAATATCTGATTTTGATTTCTTTTTAATTTCTTTGTTCTTGAATTGGTGTCTCCAACAGACATCACCCAATCTTGCTAAGGTTAAGTTTGAGCCTGTTCTTCTCCACTCAGATCCAAGCAGCCTCTTGGCAATGATACATGACATTGACAGCATTGCTTTGTCATCTAATGATCAAAATATGTACCTGAGGATGATGATATTTGATCCCATGTCACTGGATGACCTTAATCAGCTGGTTGATATAGATGTTAACAGGCAAGGCACAGGTGTAAAGTCCAAGAGAGTCCACAGACCCAAGGTTCAACCTGGACCTTTCTCCATCTGACAGCACCAAATAGACCACAGAAGATAAGAGAACCACCGCAACACTGCACTTCTCACTAGAACCTGTAGGTGGGCCTGACGTTTACAGGTTTAAAACTATTGAAAACCATTGAGAGGTCAAGAAAAACCATGATGGTTACAATCATCCCCAGAAGTTATTGACAAGTGAAATCAATGCTACCTTCAAACTCTGCCATGACCTGAAATCTGAATGCAGAGGGTCAAGATAATCTATGTCCTCCAGCTAGAGTTATAATCAGACCACCTTCTCAACAACCTTATCTAAGAAACAAAGATTGGAGACTGGATGAAATTTATCTAGACCAATAGATTGAGAAGGTCTCTCACATTGAGAAGGGTGCACACATTCATGGCAGAAGACAAACCCTTCTTTCAAAGATAAATTAACCACCACATGGATCTAAACACAAATTGCCTCCTAGGAGACCTGCACCAATTCAGACAATAATCTAAAATACAAGTAACCAGACTAACAGGTTCAAGGTTCCTGTTAATTTCCTCAGGCATTAGATGGTTAAATGCTTCCCATTGTGCATATATTACAGAGAGTATTCGAAATTAGACTTGGTGATTTGTGGTTAAAATCCAGGTTTTTCTTAAGCAAAGGACTATGTTCACATATATTTATATGTGAGAATGTATCATCATTATCATCCCAAAGTATTCTACTGAAGGATAAAGCCCTCTTCATTATGGAGTCTACAATTCTGGTTACACCCCCACAAACAAACACAAACAAAAGAGACAGGGACGTTTATTAATCACATATTCTTTAGGCATAGTTATGCCCATTTGTATCTTCCATTTTCAAATTTGAAAAGATGACCAAGGAACTAATTCATTTATTTATGCAACATAGTAGTATTATTTTGGAAACTGCACAGCCATTTTCAAAGTTTCCTTCGTGTCTAACAATATTCAATGACAATTTAATTAAGAGTTATAAGTTAAACATTAACACAATCTGTACATGTTTCTTCACACGCATAATACTACAATTAACTTCTGAACTAGAACAAAAATTATAAGGGAGGTGGTCCTTGATTCATATAATACAGCTAAGTGTTATTAATCGACATCACTCATCCAGATTTCTCATAACAACGACAACAGCTCTGTATTTATTGTATAATCTGATAATGAACTAAATTTGTTTTCAAATAATTTTTTCATTAAATTAATTTGATGTTTTACTAAGCATTCTTTGTTCACAAATAGAGGACACTTGTGTTTGAATTGACTCTACACTTTACATACTTTTTAAGGTCACAGTGCCATTTTGGCTTTGATTAATTATAGCAAGTATTCACTGCTTTTATTTAACCTTTTTCTGACTGTTTTCCATGACATATTACACATACGCATTACACTTTTTGTATAAATGAAGAAGACAATGATGCTGTTTGAGATATATTAATGCTTACATAATTTATAAGAATGAAAAACTGCTATCCATCCAGTTATTTCCTGATTTTTCAGACAATTAGTGATCTTTTAATGTTGGACCACAACAAAGTAATATATATCCTTAGATATATTTTTGATTATATTCAGGTTGGCAGCAGCTAAGTAGTTTTTACTGTTCCATGGTGTGCAGCATATGAAGGAATAAATGAGCAACTACTGAAATTTTGCCAAGTACTTGTTTTGTGAAAAAACATTTATATAGTACTTTTGATCCTTTGATATGCCTTTTGACAGTCAGGACAATGCATGTTGTTGTGAAGGAAAGTTCTTGTAGACATTGACGCAGAAAAACAGCCAAGAGATAGTTTAATCCTGAGATATTTTCCAAATCATAATATTCTTTTCACTTTTTCTGTGTGGGAGGCATGGATTTATAACTCTATACTATGCATATTGTCACACATTTTGTTTCCTACATTTATTTGTTGTGCTATCTCTTACTGTGATATTTATTGACTATATTTCAATATCATCATGTTTCCTGATGACCTATGATGGTTTACAGTTACAATAAAAATATTTAACTCAATAACTCCATATACTATAAAAAAACTATATAGCAAGAAAATTCAACAGATATAAGCAAGCCTCTAAGACACAGATATCACCCACCCACCTACCCTTCTGAATTGTTCAGTTCTTAATATCTTCTGAAATTCAGGAACAAAGGTACCATCTGGAACTTTGGAGGAAAATTGTTCTCAAATGGAATAGTGTCCCGAACTCTCGCTGAGAAGGAACTCATACGATGTCTACACAAAGTACTGAATGGATAGATTCCATTTAAATTGGATAGTTCTGCAGGTACTCAGGTATCGAAGAAGACTTTATAAATCAAAATTCATTTATGAATTGTATTCAGACGTTTATTGATAAACAGCAATGCAGTGCCTGAAAATAACATAGACATGTTACGTATGAGTAATGATGTCAACTTATTTCATGGTAAGTATGTGATAACTAGTTTCACAATAATATTTTGATCAGACACAATTGCCTATAACGTATCATCCATATTTCAAATTCATATTAATTTTCAGTAATTAATACCATATTTTTATGTTATCAATGTTGAAAATAATTTTGAAATATCTTAAAATATTGCTATTTTATTAATAATGTAGGTCATAATTTTAAATAAGTTATGTTGCATTTTTAAATTATTGAGTCAGTTAATTTATAAAATTAACTATTCAGATTGAGATTTTAAATTGAGATTTTAAAAATATGAATCCATCATAAATTTGTACATAGTTAACAACTCTATATGCGAAATTCAGATCACTAACAAGGCATAATTTCAAAAATGAGTTTTTTTCAGATAATCTTTTAAATAATATAGGCCAGTGATGGAGAACCTTTTTCTTGTTGTGTGCCAAAAATGGGAGTACGCACGCTTTTTCCGTTTTTCCGAACTTCCGGTTTGCCAATTGGGCCATTTTTTGCACTCCGGAGGCTTCAGGGAAGCCTCCTGAAGCCTCAGGAGGGCAAAAACGGCCTTCCGCAAGGCCAAAAATCACCTGGCCAGTGCGCACATGCACGCTGGAGCTGACATAGGGCAATGCCTTGCGTGCCCTGAGATATGGCTCCGTGTGCCACCTGTGGCACGCATGCCAGAGGTTCGCCATCATGGATTTAGGCTATTATGGAATATGAAGTTTACATTTCTGCCAGTGTTTTAGAAGATTTAATGTATTTTGAGGTGTTTGGATTATATACACAGAATGATTAACAATAAAATGATAAAACAAATATATGAAAGTAGAATGAATGAGCTAAGTGAGAAGGGCAGAAGGCAGTTTATAACTTTTTTTATTGTAGAAGCAAATATGCTATGCAAGTTAGAAAATATGAAGAAATAGTATAGAATAGAATAACAGAGTTGGAAGGGACTTTGGAGGTCTTCTAGTCCAACCCGCTGCTTAGGCAGGAAACCCTACACCACTTCAGACAAATGGTTATCCAACATCTTCTTAAAAACTTCCAGTGTTGGAGCATTCACAACTTCTGGAGGCAAGCGGTTCCACTGATTAATTGTTCTAACTGTCAGGAAATTTCTCCTGAGTTCTAAGTTGCTTCTCTCCTTGATTAGTTTCCACCCATTGCTTCTTGTTCTACCCTCAGGTGCTTTGGAGAATAGTTTGACTCCCTCTTCTTTATGGCAACCCCTGAGATATTGGAACACTGCTATCATGTCACCCCTGGTCCTTCTTTTCATTAAACTAGACATACCCAGTTCCTGCAACCGTTCTTCATATGTTTTAGCCTCCAGTCCCCTAATCATTTTTGTTGCTCTTCTCTGCACTCTTTCTAGAGTCTCAACATGCTTTTTGCATTGTGGCGACCAAAACTGAATGCAGTATTCCAAGTGTGGCCTTACCAAGGCATTTTAAAGTGGTATTCTATCCCTCTGTTAATGCAGCCTAGAACTGTGTTGGCTTTTTTGGCAGCTGCTGTACACTGCTGGCTCATATTTAAATGGTTGTCCACTAGGACTCCAAGATCCATCTCACAGTTACTACTGTTGAGCAAGGTACCACATATATTGTACCTGTGCATTTTGTTTTTCTTGCCTAAATGTAGAACCTTACTTTTTTCACCATTGAATTTCATTTTGTTAGAAAGCACCCAATGTTTAAGTCTGTCAAGATCCTTCTGTATCTTGAACCTCATCTTCTGGAGTGTTGGCTATTCCTGCCAGTTTGGTGTCATCTGCAAATTTGATGAGTTCCCCATCTATCCCCTCCTCCAAGTCATTGATGAAGATGTTGAAGAGTACTAGGCCTAAAACAGAGCCTTGGGGTACTCCACTGCATACTTCCCTCCATGTAGATGCAGTTCCATTGAGCACTACACGTTGAGTGCGGTTGGTTAGCCAGTTTTGAATCCATCTGGTGGTGTTGCTGTCCATCCCACATTTTTCTACTTTATCTAGTAGTAGGTTATGGTCTACTTTATCAAATGCCTTACTGAACTCCAAGAAAATTATATTGACAGCATTCCTCTGGTCCACTAATTTTGTCAAAGAATGCAATAAGATTAGTCTGGCATGATCTGTTTTTGACAAACCCATGTTGGCTTTTGTTTATTACTTTGTTTGCTTCTAGGTGTTCACTGTTTCATTGCTTGATTATCTTTTCCAGAATCTTCCCTGGTATTGAGGTCAGGCTGATAGGTCTGTAGTTTCCTGGATCTATTTTTTCCCCTTTTTGAAGATGGGAACTATATCAGCTCTTTTCCAGTCCTTTATATAGTGAATAGTGTTGATGTAAATTAGATTTAATTGTATTTTCTTTTTTTATGCTTCTAATTTTTTTAATTTATTAGTTTTTACTCTTTTTTGTGCTTTGATTGACACTTTTTATTCCAGAAGGTATTGTTATAATGGTTGCACAGGTGTGTAATATTCCATCTGTTCCTTGTTTTAGTAATGAGTTGATCGGAAAAACTAAACTAGTTGTTTAGTTTTTCCAATGAGACAACTAACTTTGATGAGTGATACATTTTGCTATCATTGGCATTGGAAAAATTGTGAGCTGATTAGAATTCCTGCCATGAATAGAGAAGCCATATTGGTCAGTAAAGAGTAAGGGAATTATATACCATGGCTACCATTTCAACTAGAAGTATGGTAATTTCTTCCCTGTTTGGTAGAAAGTTGTTAAATGAGTCACACCCAATTTTGCAAGGTTTTTTTGGCATTGTTGTTAAGTGAATCACTTCAGTTACTAAATTAATCATACAGTTGTTAAGCAAACCTGGCCTCTCCCATTGTCTTTGTTTGCTGGAAGCAGGTTGGGAAGGTCCCAAATGGTGACCACATGACTGCAACTATCGTAAATAGATGTTTATGATGAGATAGGTGCCAAATACATTTAATAAATAAAGCTGATTGCCAAGCAACTGAATTTTGATCATGTGACCGTGGGGATCCTGTGGGAGTCATAAATTAAAGAACTGGTCACAAGTCACTTTTTTCACTGCTGTTGTAACTTTGAATGGTCACTAAACGAATAGGACTATCTGTGGTGAAAGCCATTGAGGGGTGAAAATGTGAAGTGCTCCTATCCCCCAACAGCCTTTTCTATGTCTTAAAAAAGACATCGCTTTGAGTTATTGAAAATAGTGTCTGCTGTATCTTCCTAACTGTCCTCATAATACTTCCACAATTATAATTCTGAATTCTGTCCTTCAAGGTAAAAACATAGGGAATCCTGGAAATAGATATTGGGAACTGCCCAAGAAAAGCTTTGTAGCTGTGAAATGTTTTATTAAAATGAAGTAATTCAGCCAGTTTTTCTAGGTTATTCTCACATTACATTACACCTTTGATTATTTATTTTATTTATTTTGAATGCTGCCTGATGCCAACCAACTCTTTTGTTTTTTGTATGTAATTTAAGAACCTATTTTATATTTCCTGGAGAGTGAACAGTTAAAAAAAAAGGTAAGAAAGGGGTGGAGATCAAAGAGTCTCTTTTTAAATAAGTAAGGTGTGCCTTATAACATAGGCGGGTCACTATATTTGCAAAGTACATCCTAAGGTAAGATGCTGTTCAGTTGTTTAAATAATCTTACAAGTTGCTACCTGCTTTATCTGTTTTCACAGTTTCTCTGTTAGGTAAGTAGCAGATTTGGTTTCTTCAGTGTTCAATAGCAATGATTTTATAGCCAGCTATTGATGCTATATTGTAGGAAAATGCAATCATTTAACAAAACCATTTATAATATAAAGAACATTAATAAAGGAAAATTATGACACTCTCTATTGCTATTTCAATGTTTTGTCTAGCTTCATAGGTAAACAGATGCAATTATTTTGAAATAATTTAAGTACATCCAAAAGAACCATAATTGATTGTGATATTCTGACCACATTTTTATTTATTGGTATTGTTTAGAAATACTGTGCAAAATGTTATTCAGTATATTCTTTGGTTCATAACATGTATCTTTTTATAGCAAGGTAGAAATAAAATGCAATAAATCAAATAATATCAAGTATTTAGGGAATGAAAAACAAAGTAAAATAAAAGAATAATGTTAGTTTTCCATACATTTTTATATCCATAATAATTTTGTGAAGTAATAGATTAAGAATTGAAATCTAGAATGATGTTTGGTTACATGTAGCTATTCTTGTAAAGGTTCAGGACAATGTTATTCCAAAATGGGCATGTGTAGTCTGTAACAAAAAGTGAAAGCAACCCTTCATTTCCTAAATTCATTGATTTTAGATTCCCCATGCCTTCTTTTAGGATGTTATAGCTGATAATGTATTGAATACACCAAAATCTCTTTTTTCTTTTCCTTTATATGTTTCTGTAATTTTTGGAAGCTAGTGAACATTACAATTCTCTCAATATATAGAAACCATTAATTTGTTTTGATGCAATCCTATCAAGGCTATACGAAACTGATTTCCAATGTAATTTTATATCCAATTGCTAAACATTTTATTTGATAGTAAGGTCAGCTGAAATAATTGCAACTTGCTCTGTTGAAATCTTTCAAGGATGAGCCCATTTTCATTTAATCAAGAACTTTTGTAGTGATGGCGTTAGATAATAACTGTAAAGATCCTAGGTTGATGAAACAAAACCAAGCTGGAGAAAGACAGACAGACAGACACCCACCCCCACCCAAATATCTTCCATTAAGGGTCATATAAACACCTTTACACACACACACACACACACACACACACACACACACACACACACACACACACACACATACACACACACACATTTATGTAAGATCTAAAAAAAAGTTTTCTTTTATCAACCTAGGAAAATTTTGGGTGAACAGCTAATGTTTAATGACAGTTTCCAAAATAGGTCCACAGGGGGAATAATAAATAACTAGTGTAATTTGATTTAAAGCTATACCTTTGTACCTGACAATTACAAGTATTATCTGGTAATACTAAGTTAAATTCAACTATGTGTCTTTATGAACTAACTAAATTAATGATCCTTCAAAGTGGGATGTGCAGGTCAATCTCCAGCATGAAGACCAGGGGTGTCAAACTCAAGGCCCACAGGCTGGATCCGGCCCATGGGTTGCTTAGATCTGGCCTGCGGGGCCACCCTGGAAACAGCGGACTGACCCACTGTGCCTCTGCCAGTGAAAACGGAGTTCTGGAGGTCCGTGCGCAGCCGTCCCGAGCTCCGTTTTCAGCTGCGATGGCCTCCTTCAGCGTGGCCCTCCCGAGCTCCATTTTCACTGGCAGAGCACTGGAGGAGGCCATCACAGCTGAAAACAGAGCCTAGGAGGGGTGCCCCTGACACGAGTGATGTCGAGCTGACCACGCCCACTCCAGCCACACCCACCCGGCCCCCAAGGTCAAACACAACCCTGATGCGGCGCTCAATGAAATTGATTTTGACACCCCTGATGTACACTCTGAATAAATTCTAGAGTACTCTGCTGGATTTATGCTAGTGAAATGTACAAAGTATGCTGATTCTGATAACTTGTTGCTGTTGCTGAAAAAGAACTGGATTAAAGTGCCTACTGGCATGGAAGCAAAGTTGGTTATCTTTTCACTTACTATTAATGGATTTAATATATTTGAATGGTATTTAAATTATAACATACTGTAGCATTTAACCTGTTGCCTTGAACTACTTGTGCATATAGATACTGTAGGTGTTTGCATATATAGCATATATAATCTATCCAGAGAATTTTGTTATGGATTAAATGAAAAAAATATACAATAAACCTGAATTCCACACTCCTATTATTACTGTTAAATTTATAGGTATATTATATAGGTATCTATCTATTAATTTGCTAAATTAAAGGCAGCTTTCAGTCATTACATTACAAACTTTAATAAGAAAAATATAAGATAGCATGAAATAGATGGGTGCCATGCCATTGAATCAGGCCCAAACTCTTATGATTGTGAGGAGAGATGCTTCCCTTCTCAAATTGCCCTTTTGAGAATTTGTAGCTCTTCAAAAGACATTCCAAATATCTTTTTTGATCCAATTCAAAACTCTCATCTGTCCCATCTTCTTTTCCATCAATCTTGCTGAGCACTATAGCTTTTTCTAAAACATCTACTTGGATGAATGTCCAGAAATTGTGAAGTTCTAGTTGGTTCTTGAAATTGGTTGGAGTCAGTTGGCATATAAATTTAATAATTTAATTTTAATGGTATTATTGTTTCCAAAATCCACAATTCAAAAATAGCTGTCTTTTTTCTGTGGTTCATTCTCCATGTTCAGTTTTCAAAGGCATCCATTCTTTAGCACAGAGACACCTATTTTCTTCATAAGTTTCCTGTTGATTTTCCCTCTAAGGACTAATCTCCACTTTATTTCTACAGTACACTCTCATACCTATTCTTAAGTCCAAGAAAGTCATTTATTTGCTGTTATGTTAAATATTATGGATTTCTTAATATTGAGATGACAGTAGGAATCTAACTGAAGTTTGGAATTCTATACAAATAGTCTATGGAAGTTCTCAATGATCCAGGTCATGTTTGTCCCAAAGGAGCTTTTTGAGGAGGCAACTGGACTTTCTTGTTTTTTCTTTGAAGACGTTTTGCTTCTCATCCAAGAAGCTTCTTCAGCTCTGACTGGATGGTGTGGAATGGAAGGATTTATATTCCTTGCAGACAGTTGGTCATTTGCATCCTTTTAGAGAGTCTTTGAGGCATTGGGAGGTTCATCTGTGTCTTCAGTGTCACTGCACCATCTCAATTCATCATCTATGGGACAGAAGAGAACATGCCTGCATTCCCCAGCATTCTCACTGTGGAGGTCCACCACCCACTCCGTGGCCTCGCCCTCCAACGTTGTCATCACCACTTTGACCATAGCCTGCTGGGTGGGGTATACATGGGCGTAGCAGTCCAGGTGGCTTATAATCTGACTCAGGAACAGGGCCAACTTGGCAGGATCCCCATAAAAGGTGACCCTCAAATCTAGGGGTAGAAGAGGTGGATACCAATAGGCCAGTGATGGCAAACCTTTTTTCCCTCGGGTGCCAGAAGTGCATGCGCATGTGCTATTGCACATGCGCGAGTGCCCACACCCATAATTCAATGCCTGGGGAGGGCAAAAACGGCCTCCCACTCCCCCACGGAGGCCCTCTGGAGGCCGGAAATGGCCCATTTCCCAACTTCTGGTGGGCCCAGTAGGCCCATTTTTCACCCTCCCCAGGCTCCAGAGGCTTCCCTGGAGCCTGGGGAAGGCAAAAGCGCCCTCCCCCGTCCCCCGGAGGCTCTCTGGAAGCCGAAAACACCCTCCCAGAGCCATGCCACCCTCCATGCGAGCCAAAAATCAGCTGGCTGGCACGCACATGCGCGCTGGAGCTGAGCTAGGCAACGGCTCGCGTGCCGGCAGATATGGCTCCGCGTGCCACCTGTGGCACGCGTGCCATATGTTCGCCATCACTGCAATAGGCCGTTGGCCACCCGGAACCTGGCTGTGTCTGGGTGGCTGGCTGTTGTTCAGGGCCTGTAGGGGGTGCTTGCTGCCGCCCCAGGGGAGGACTGACTGGTTGAGATCCCTGCCTCTGGTCCACTAGTCTCCTTGTCTCCTCCAGAGCCAGTCTTGTGTGCATTCCTTGCTCCGCTAGTGAGGCGCTCATCACCACTTATTTATTTATTTATTTATTTATTTTGTTATTCTTATATGCCGCCCAACTCCCGAAGGACTCAGGGAGGACCCAAACCCTCTCCAGCTGGGGTTCCTGGGGTTGACTGTATCCAGCATCCAGGTGGAACCTAAGGGTTGCCAGGTGGAACTGAGTGGGTGGGGCCACATCCCTTTGATCAGGCACCGGCCTCGTCTTCCAGGTGGTCACTTACCCCCAGCTCCCAATACTGCCATGGGGCAGTGTCCCAGAAACTGACCTCTCCCAAGCGCTCCCTGAGCTGCTTCAAATGTGGGAGTATGAACTCAGTGTTTTAAATTAAATTAAGTTAAACAGATATGGAACAAATATACTGTCAACTTGCAAAGATTTCAAGTTGCCATGAAAAGGAGGGGGGAAAGCTGGAGGAAGGCTGTTTCCCTAACTGAAAATGCATTCCACAAATGTTTCTTTTACTGATTGTGTCCTAGGCTACCGGAGTCAGAAGGAGGGGTGTGTGGGTCACAACCTGCCAACGTGATTAATTGGACAATGTGATTTATGACATGGCCAATGGGAAACAGGGTCAAGATTACGTGCAGCCGGGTTGAATTCAGTTTTGACTGCATCGGAGTATTGCCGAGATTCGCTTTTAATAAATCTTTTGGACTTTGGCTCACGGCTCCTGAATTAATTAGGGTGTCTTTAGGAAACTTCACATATACATTTTTGTCTTACTCAATTTTGTATTCTGAACTTTTATAAACTCAGCATTTACATTGCATTCTTGTTCATTGTAAAATTTCCTCAGAAAAAGTAATAGGATGCTCTGACACATTCATTTAACCTTTGTATATTTCTACAGTTTGGCATAATCTACATAATCGGAGGTCTTGCTGTAGTCAGTAAAAAAGGAGAACTCTATTCTTCAAAGCTATTGATTATCCATCTTATATGGGTTATCTGACCTTACCCATCTCTGCCTTTTCTTTTCTCACAAATTCTTTGAGGAATTTTTGCAAAGGTTTGGTTATTTGCAAATTCTCTTGCCTCTCCCTTCTCTGCACGGTATACCAATTTTTCCAATCTCTAGACCATGTAGTTTTGTTTAATATGTTTTGATGTAGAACTTTTCACACTTAAACTGCATTTTTCCTGCAGCTTTAAACAATTCAGTGGTTATTTAAAGAGCAACTGGTGCTTTCTTATTTGACAGCTTATTTATTGCTAGTCTGTTCGCTTTCTAGTAGAACTGGTTTCTAAATTTATTCTTCTTTTGAAAATATCCTGATACAATTCCAATACTTGAAAAAGTGCCAGCATAGGTTTTTCCACTTTTCTTTAATATTATTTGTAAAGATATGCAGTAATTAAGATTTAGAGTGGATAAGGAATTTCAGAGAGGGCTTCCATGTATGTGCTCACCTGTTAGTATATCCTTTTGCAGAAGCCATGCCTTTTTGTGAACTTGCATGGTAACTGTATAGTTCCAGGAAAATACTTGATTGAGTTAAGGAGATACCAGAAGGTTGTGACACCTTGTTGCTATCTCCTTGACTCAGACATATGCTTCAGACATGTACTTTTCAAGGAATATGCAGCTACCTTAAGCATCCTGGAAAATATGCAGATTTAAGAAGTTACCAGCAGATGCAGTTAAGTGTGACATCATCCCCTCCAAAACACATTTCCACTTAGGAATAAAGTAGCTGTATATCCCTGTTCATTTACCTTAGAGCATGTTCATGATTATGCTTGAACAAGTCTATCTTAACCCTATGTTTTCCTGTGATTTCATTTATTTGCTTAAAAAACTTTTTATTTTCTTTTTCTTATTATTTCTTCTTATTTGTGGACAATCTTAACTGAGATTTCTTCCCTTCTTTGCTTGATTGATTCTGAAAGCCTTCCTTCAGGCTTTTATCTTCCTTTCTTTTACTATCATTTTACTTTCTTGCTCTGAAAGTCTCTTTGATTTTTGCTTTTGGGAAGTTTTCGGACTTTTGTTTTCTCAGTGATTTGCATAAAATATTGGTTCACTTTTACATACATTACTTTCATTGTACTTATATTTTGACTATACAGTATGTTCTCAAGGTCAAATCTTGCTGGCATACATACTATCTTTACTCTTCTAATTTTAACTATCACAATGAACATCTTAATCTGATGTTTGAAAATAGTAATTAATGGTCTATACTATTCTATATCATATTTCTAGAAACATCATGGTTAACTAGATTGCAGTTCTGAATTGTCTATTTCCTATTATTTATTTAATAAGGTTTATGTATTGCCATCATTACTCTTAAGTAGTGTTCACTGGATGGGCTTTTTAAAAGAATGTTCTGCAGAACCTCAAGTTTTTACAAGAACTTGATGAGGTACCATCAGAGACTAAGGGCAATAATGGACAGCAACACCACCAGATGGATTCGAAACTGGCTAACCAACCGCACTCAACGTGTAGTGTTCAATGGAACTGCATCTACATGGAGGGAAGTATGCAGTGGAGTACCCCAAGGCTCTGTTTTAGGCCCAGTACTCTTCAACATCTTCATCAATGACTTGGATGAGGGGATAGATGGGGAACTCATCAAATTTGCAGATGACACCAAACCGGCAGGAATAGCCAACTCTCCAGAAGATAGGCTCAAGATACAGAAGGATCTTGACAGACTTGAACATTGGGCGCTATCAAACAAAATGAAATTCAATGGTGAAAAAAGTAAGGTTCTACATTTAGGCAAGAAAAACAAAATGCACAGGTACAGTATAGGTGGTACCTTGCTCAACAGTAGTAACTGTGAGAGGGATCTTGGAGTCCTAGTGGACAACCATTTAAATATGAGCCAGCAGTGTGCAGCAGCTGCCAAAAAAGCCAACACAGTTCTAGGCTGCATTAACAGAGGGATAGAATCAAGATCACGCGAAGTGTTAATACCACTTTATAATGCCTTGGTAAGGCCACACTTGGAATACTGCATACAGTTTTGGTCGCCACGATGTAAAAAGGATGTCGAGACTCTAGAAAGAGTGCAGAGAAGAGCAACAAAAATGATTAGGGGACTGGAGGCTAAAACATATGAAGAACGGTTGCAGGAACTGGGTATGTCTAGTTTAATGAAAAGAAGGACCAGGGGTGACATGATAGCAGTGTTCCAATATCTCAGGGGTCACCACAAAGAAGAGGGAGTCAAACTTTTCTCCAAGGCACCTGGGGGTAGAACAAGAAGCAATGGGTGGAAACTAAACAAGGAGAGAAGCAACTTAGAACTAAGGAGAAATTTCCTGACAGTTAGAACAATTAATCAGTGGAACAGCTTGCCTCCAGAAGTTGTGAATGCTCCAACACTAGACATTTTTAAGAAGATGTTGGATAACCATCTGTCTGAAGTAGTGTAGGGTTTCCTGTGTAAGCAGGGGGTTGGACTAGAAGACCTCCAAGGTCCCTTCCAACTCTGTTATTATTATTATAATTAAATAACTTCAGTGCAGCCAGCGTATCCATAGAAATTTTTCTGAGGATTGGGATTAAAAAAAAAACTAGCAGGATGAACTGTCTGAAAAAGCTTGAAAACTGCACTAGAGCAACAGTGCAGTACATAATATACCAATACACTATATTAATACAGTAGTCTATTTGGGTCCTGTGTTGTCCACATGTAGAGTTTTCATTTATGTTGATTGACAATAAAGAAGAAATTCCTTTGTCCATTTCTAATCTATTTCCTGCATTGTTACATTACCAAACCAAATCATCACATTCAGTGCTCTGATGTATGAATTTATACTCCTCAAGCGTATATTAGTTTTCTTATTTTGTTCTATGTTGGTTGAGCTTATTGAAACTTGTGGTGTTTTACAATATTTATCTATAAATAAGTAGATAGAACTGTAATAAGTGCATGTCTTTGAGGTAGGTTTTGCTCCTCCTGTACAAATAGCCTCTCCAGATTCCTTTCTCATTTGGTTACAGATTAAAGTCTAATGTTGACTTTCACTTTTAGCTAGGCAGAGGACTGTGATATTCTCGTCACAGCAATGAATGAGTTCATTGTTTGTGAGCATCAGTGTCAAGAATAAAAGGAGATTGAATAGCAAGACACCATGGCCCAAGACACTCAGTACAAAAAAAAATATCCCAATGACTTATAAATATGTTTAAATTCATGCGTACTTTGAAGTTTCTTACCACTTCTGTGATTCAAAGTGAAAATCAAGCAGGATCTCTGGTTTTAACTATTTCCAGGCTTAAAAATATTACTTCCAAGGACTAAAAATGAAGCATTAGAGAGTCATTTGATTATTAAATAATCATTTTTTTCTTTTAATATATTTATAGCTTTTCCTCTGTTCAGAGGATCCTGTGGAGATTATAATACACAAAAAACAAAGAAAGATTGATGAAATAAAATAAAGACACACAATTTAAAAGACAGAATAATAATTAAAAGAAGTAAAAATTTACTTAAGGGACAAATTGCATGGCCAGGCTGCAGCTGCTAGGTCATAAATGCAAGAGTAAAAAGTCAGGCACTGATTTTTATCTGGCACTGAAAGTCAGATAGTATCAGTGCCCTGAGGAAGGCATCTACAAATCTTAAGTTCTAGACAAGAGAGAGAAGTCTATGTAAATTGTGTCTATTGCAGGGGTGGCCAAACCGTGGCGCATGCACCAAACGTGGCGCATTGGATGCTTACAAGTGGCGCATTGCATCCTTGCGCCTACTTAGCTCGGCTTCTCTGGGCTCTGCCTACGGCAATTTAAAATGTGCTTCTGCCCGCGAGGAAGAGGGGGCGAGCATCAATCCCTGCCTCCGCGCAGGCAAGAGCGGGTTTCAAAACGCTGCTGAAGGCAGCCCAGAGCAGGCGAGCCAGTCCAGCAAGTGAGGGAGCTGTCGGCAAGAGGCGTTTCAAACTGACGTAGGCAGAGGCCAGATGAGCGCAGGGCTTGAGAAGCAAACTTTCTTGTCGCTGTCCCTTTCAGCTCCGCCTCTTGCCGCCACCTCCCTCACTTGCTGGACTGGCTCGCCTGCTCTGGGTTGCCTTCGGCAGCATTTTAAAACATGCTTCTGTCTGCAAAGAATAGGAGGCAAGCATCGGTTCCTTCATCGCAGGCAAAACGCATCCCTTCAAAACACTGCCGAAGGAGTTTGGGGGTTTCCGGCGGGAGATAGGGCGGGGCGGGGCGGGGACAAGGAAGTCGCCGCCACCTTCCTCACTCGTGCCGCGCCGCGCCGTGCCCCGCCCCATCCCCTGCCCCAAACCCCCAAACTCCTGCAGCAGCATTTTGAATCCTGCCTGCGATGAACCCAGAGCAGGCGAGCCAATCTCCTGTAACATCAGCTCTTCGTCTCGTGCTGGGGCTTGGCAGGGCAGGCGGGGCAGGGCGGGGCGCGCGTCCTCCTCCCTGCCGCTTCTGGATTTGGAAGCCGAAGTTGTATGGCGCATCTGAACTCATCTAACAGCTATAGAGCTGTTAATTTCTATAATTTGTTCTACGGCGAGTATATGTTAGCGATATATTTTTATGTATTTTCCAACTTTTATCTTGTCTTTTATGTGATAGATTTTATAAATCAATCGTATTAATATTAATATTAACAATAGTATTAATAATAGTACAACGATAGTGATATTGATGATAGTATTGATAATAATAATAATAGTTCATAAGAAATAAGGCACTTTCAATTTTGTAAAATCATAGTATACATATATATTATTATAATATAACTATTTTCTCTATTAATTCCTTATTCTAATTTCTATGTGTCTTATTTAACTTATATTTACATTTATTACATTGATGGTATTTGTTTTCGTTTTTCGTACCAATTGTAAAATAAATTCCAAATTTCATAATAGTCGGAGTCTTCCTTTCCTTTCAATTCCATAGTTAACTTATCCGCTTCGGCACAATCCAAAATTTTTCTGATTACACTGCTTTCCTCGGGAATATCATTTAATTTCCAATTTTGTGCTATCGTTATTCTTGCCGCTGTTAGTATATGTAAAATGATATAGTAGTGTTTTTTTTCCATTTTTTGGTTGATGATTCCCAATAAGAAAATTTCCGGTTTAATATCTAAGTCTTGTTGTGTGATTTCTGTTAACCAGTTTTTGATTTTATTCCAGAAGAGTTTGATTTTTGGACAGGTCCACCACATATGATAATAAGATCCAGTTTTACACTGACATCTCCAACAATTTGGTGGTAGATTTTTATACATTCTTGCCAATCTCGCTGGAGGGAGGTGCCATCTATAGAATAGTTTATAATAATTTTCTTTGTATGAGACTGATTTTGTGATTTTGTAGTTCTGATTCCATATTTTTTCCCATTGATTAATTGGTATTTCATGTCCAAAATTTTTCGTCCAGCTTATCATATTTCCCTTTATTATATCTTTCTGTGTTTTGTTTTTTAGAAGAAATTTATATATTTTAGTTATTGCTTTTTGTTCCTGGCCTAATAAGATTTTATCTAATTCTGATTTAGTTTTTTGTATTCCATATTTCCTCTTGTCGTTTTCTAATCTGTTCTTAATTTGAAAGTATGGCCACCAGTCAATCTTAATTCCTCCCTGTTCTAATTTTGATATAGATTTTAAGGCTCCTCCTTCTTCCAGTATTTCTTCGTATGTAACCATTTTTTCCAGGTTTGTTGTGTTTGGGTAAGTAATGGCTTCCATGCCAGAGAACCAGGGTGGTATCTTAGTATAATATTGTTTTTTGATTCTAAGCCAGATTCCTAATAGGGAGTCTCTGATTTTATGTCTTTTAAAATATGAGTGTGTTTTATGTTTATCATCCCAGAGGAATCCATGCCACCCTATATGTAAATCATAACCTTCTAATACCAGTAAGCGTCTATTTTTGATTTGTATCCAGTCCTTTATCCATGTTAAAGCAGATGCTTGATAATATAATTCAAAGTCTGGCAGTCCGAACCCTCCCTGATTTCTATTTTGTTGTAAATATTTTAATTTAATTCTTGGTTTTTTCCCGGCCCATATAAATTTGGTTAGTATTTTATTTAATTTTTCAAAATATTTTTTCTCTAATTTGATTGGTATAGTCTGAAATAAGTATAAAATTTGAGGTAGTATTGACATTTTAATCGCTGCAATTCTGCCTATTAGAGATATTTGTAATTTGTTCCAGTTATCTAGTTTCTTTTCAATTTGTTTTAAAATTCCCATATAGTTTTCTTCTTTTATTGTTGTGCATTTCGCTGACAGGTTGATTCCTAAATATTTTAT
Source organism: Diadophis punctatus similis (assembly GCA_023053685.1). Classification (NCBI taxonomy): domain Eukaryota; kingdom Metazoa; phylum Chordata; class Lepidosauria; order Squamata; family Dipsadidae; genus Diadophis; species Diadophis punctatus. The sequence continues at coordinate 195,402,742 of JALIGW010000002.1, forward strand.
TTTCTTTACAATTTGTATTTCTAATTTCCTTTCTAATTCCTTATTTTGTGTATCTGTCAGATTTTTGGTTATTATTTTAGTTTTTTGTTTGTTAATTTTTAGACCTGCTACTTTCCCAAATTCATTAATTTCTTTTAGTAAAATTGATCCTACCTCTAGAGGTTCTTCTATATTGAAAACCATGTCGTCTGCGAATGCCTGCAATTTATATTCCTGTTCTTTTATCTTGAGTCCTTTTATTTCTTTGTTTTCCCTTACCTTTTGTAATAATGATTCCAATGATAATATAAATAATAAAGGGGAGAGAGGACAACCTTGTCGAACTCCCTTTTCTATATTAAAATTTTTTGTAGTTTCTCCATTGATGAGGATTTTTGCAGTTTGTTTTGAATATATTGCTTTAATTGTTCTTATGTAGTTTTCTCCAAAATTCATTTTATCTAATTGATTTGTTATGAAGTCCCAGTTTAAATTATCAAATGCCTTTTGGGCATCTAGGAATATGAGTGCCATGGATTCCCCTGGATGAGTCTCATAATATTCTAAAATGTTTATAATTGTTCTGATATTGTTTTTGATATGTCTGTTTGGTAAAAAACCATTTTGATCTGAGTGTATAGTTTTAGTAAGCGTTTTTTTAAGTCTTTCCGCCATTATGGAGGCAAAGATTTTATAATCTGAGTTCAACAGCGAGATTGGCCTGTAACTGTGGATCTTATGTTTCGTATTGGTGTCTTTGGGGATGATTGTTATTAGTGCCTCTGTCCATGAGTCTGGAATTGCTCCTTTTTTTAGTACTTCATTGTATGTAATTAATTGTATACTTTTTAAAATCGTTTGTAATTCTTTATAATACTCTGCTGGAATACCATCCGGTCCTGGGGTTTTGTTATTTTTTTGGTTCTTTATTGCTTTTTCTAATTCAATCAGTGTTATTTCTTCATCCATCTTATTTTTAATATCCTCTGGTAATTGCGCTATACTAGAATTTTTTAAATAGTCTTGTATATTTTGGATTTGTATAGTATCTTTGCTGTATAGTTCTCTATAATATTCTCGTGCTATTTCTTTTTTTCTTCTATTGCCAACTGCATTTTCCCTAGCGAATCCTCTAGTTGTTGTATTGTTTTTTTTTCCTTTTCTTTTCTTAATTTATAAGCCAGCCATCTACCTGGTTTGTTAGCATGTTCAAAATGGTTCTGTTTGGCTGACTTAATTTTTAATGCGATTTCTTCTTGTGTTATCAGGTTTATTTTGTGTTTAATTGATTCCTTTTCTTCTTTTATTTCCTTATCTTGTGGTGTCTCTTGTAATTTGTGTTCTAATTCCCCTATCCTGTTTTGTAAATCCTTAATCTGTTTATTTTTATTTTTATTTTTTTTAATAGAGTAAGCAATAGATAGTCCTCTTACATATGGTTTCATAGTATCCCAAATGTTTTGTATAGATGTATCTTCGTTCCAATTCTCCTGTAGAAAGAAAGTTAGTTCTTTCTCCATATATTGTTTAAATTCTTTTTCTTTTATTATTTTCTGGTTCATCATCCATCTCCTTCTTGTCTTATTTATTCCTCTCATTGTAATTACTATGGGATTGTGGTCCGCCCACGTATTTGGTTCTATTTCTACACTCTCTATTTTAATAATTGGTTCTATATTTGACCAGGCCATATCAAGTCTGGACCAGGATTGATGTGGGTTCGAAAAGTATGTATATTGGTTTTGTTTCTGGTGTCTTTCTCTCCATATATCTTTTATTTTAAATTCATTCACGATTTCAAAGAAATTTTTGGGTAAAATTTTTCTTTCAGAATTTTTTTTTGATCCCGATTTATAATCTTCTTTGGCATCTACTACTGCATTGAAGTCACAAATTATACAGATGTTTTCTCTCTCTAATTTTATAATTTGTTGATATAATTTAGTATAGAATTCTTTTTGTCCATTATTAGGAGCGTATATGGCTATTAATAATATTTTAGTTTTATCAATTGTGATTTCTACCATAAGTATTCTTCCTTCTGTGTCTCTATATATTTGTTTGGGGCTTAACCAGTTTTTGATATATAGTGCTATTCCTTTTTTCCTTGAGTCAGCTAAGGATGTGAAAAGATTACCTATCTTGGGCTGCTGTAATAACTTATACTCTTCTTTTTTAATGTGAACTTCTTGTAAACATGTGATATCTGAACCTTGTTTCTGTAGTCTATTGAGTATTTGTCTTCTTTTTATTAGTGAATTGATTCCATTTATGTTAACTGAAAATATTTTGATTTGATTTTGCATTTTATTTTTTACTTGTTGCTCTTGTTTGTCTTACAGTTCTTATTTCTTTTGTTTTCATTCTCTTATCTCCCTCTCTCTCTTGTCTTTTCATTCTCTCCATTTCTTCCAACATTTCTTTTTCTTCCTGACTTTGTCCCTCACCTTCTACACTGCTCTCTCCTTCTTTTTCTAAATGTGTTTCAATAAATTGGTCTGCCTCTTCCATTGTTTCTATCTTTATTTTTTTCCCTTTCCAAGTCACCAGGATTCCTTCCGGAATCAACCATCTAAAAGGAATTTCTTGTCTTATTAGTTTTGCAGTGCAGTATTGTAGGTCCCTTCTCTTTTCTCTTATTCGTTTGGGAATTTGTTTTAATACATTAATTTCTCTTTCCTTATGTAGTATTTGTTCTGTTCTCGTAGTTTTATAAATTTCATCTCTTATTGCTTTTTTTGTGAATCGTACATGTACCTCCCTGGGTAACTTGTGTCTTTTGGCAAAGTTTGTTTGTACTCTGTAAATTTCATCTATATGTCTATTTATTTCTTCTTTTTCTACCTGTAGAGCTTCTGCTAGTATTTCTGCTACCTGATCACGCAACTCCTCCTCTTTCACCTCTGGTATATTTTGGAACCTAAGGTAGAATGCTGATTTCTCCATTTCGAGAAGGGCAATGGCCCCTTCCAATTCTTTGTTTTTGGTTTTTAGTGATTCTTCCGTTTCCTCTATTTTTTTATCAGTTATGTCGGTTTTTTCCTCTAAATATTTTATTTGTTGTTCATGTTTTGCTACTACTCCCTGAATTACCTCCATTCTATTATCTAATTTTTTGATGTTTCCCTTAACTTCTTCAAAATTTTCATTAGTCTGCTCCTGATTATTAAATATTGTTTGTTGCATTTTTACCATTGTTTCTTGCTGTGTCATCATGAATTCTTGTATTCTGTCTAGTGTGGCCTGCATGGTATGTAGTGATGGTGTTTGTCCTTGTTTTTCAGTAGTTGCCATTTCTGTGATCAGTTTTTGCCCTGTCGCTGAAGGTGTTACTGGGATTGGTTTCTTAATTGGTTTGGTTACAATAGTTGTTGTTGACATTATCACTCTGCTGAAAAAGTTATTCCACACTTTCATATATTTTTCCCTCTTCTTATCGTTATACTTTCTCTATAATCGGTATACTTAGAGTAAGAAGTAGAGGGTAAAAGATTAAACTAGCTATTAAAGAGTGAGAAAGGGGGGTATGAAATGGAGTAAAGGATTCTAGAGTTTAAGAAAATCCAAGGGAGGTCAGAAATTCATTAAAGTACAATAAAGGAAAGTATTGGAGAATATTATTCGTATTTTGAGATAGGGAGATAAGAAAGAAGGGTTAATTGTTAATCATTTGAACGTCAATTTTCTGTTTTTGAAAAAACCTGTCAAGAGCTTATTATTATTGTTATTGTTATTATATTCCCTCCCCTTCTTTTTTTTTTTAACTTATCTTATCAAAAATATTTACTAACAATTTCTATCTTTGTAAGTTCACAATCTAAACAGTCTAAATAGTTTAGTATTCAGTAATCATAGGAAAAGAAAAAAGAAGAGAAGAGAAAAAAAAATCTATATAAATATATAAGTTCACTTAATTCAGTATCTTAATATAAATTGTTATTAATATCTTTAAGAATCTTATTTCTTATTTCTTACTTTCCATAAAAAAGAAAACTAATATATAATAATAACAGTGATAGTTAATTATTTAGGTATCCACGTATTACTATTTTTAACTTTAATAATTTTGATAACTATATGTTAAAGTTTAAATATCAGTATATTACTAAATCAATATTACTAAATCAATATATAAATTAAAGTTTTCAATTTCAAGTTGATATGGTATCGTATATTATATCTTACAAGTGTCTTTTTGGGAAGGAGTCTTCAATCTTCTATTTCTGTTTTACAGTCTATACAAGATGTCTGCGTTCAGGAAGATTGCTTTGTCACTGTTCTTTCTCCCTTTTTTTTTTCCCCTCCTCCTTTTATTTCATAGTATTTCAAATGTGGTCTTCTCGTAAGTTCCTTTTTCCACTCTCAACTGTTTTTCCCGTGGTCCCGTAGATCTGTAGCTCTTTTGGATCGTATCCCTTTAAAGCAGTCTGTTAATTTTGTTTTATTCGTCTCGCCTTTCGCTCCTTTCCGCTAAGGCGCCGCTAAGTTCTTTTTTTTGGAGGCTCAATTGTCCTTCGAGGGTGCCGATCGTTCTCTTCTATTTTAGAATGTTCTCCGAAAATCAAAAATTGTAATCCAATTTGATCCGATGTTTCCAATGATCCACCAATATTTTGCCGTTCCTCTATCTCTCTCCTTCCTTGCTGTATGCTCAGGCGGCCATGCCTCTGGACCAGCGTGGTTTGCTGGTTTCTTCTTCGCTCAGATTTGGGGCTTCCATCTGCTTCGGCGGGGGTTTGCACCTCCTCCCGTCTCGCCCGATGTTCCCCTTCCTCGCGCTAACCCCTTCGAGGCTCCACGCTGCGAATTTTCGGCAGTCTGAGCGAAGAAAGTCGAGCTAAGTTGCAGCGGTTTGCCTCTCAGCTTCGCTCCGCCATGGCCCCGCCCCCGGAAGTCTCTCCTTCGGCAGCATTTTAAAACATGCTTCTGTCTGCAAAGAATAGGAGGCAAGCATCGGTTCCTTCATCGCAGGCAAAACGCATCCCTTCAAAACACTGCCGAAGGAGTTTGGGGGTTTCCGGCGGGAGATAGGGCGGGGCGGGGACAAGGAAGTCGCCGCCACCTTCCTCACTCGTGCCGCGCCGCGCCGTGCCCCACCCCATCCCCTGCCCCAAACCCCCAAACTCCTGCAGCAGCGTTTTGAATCCTGCCTGCGATGAACCCAGAGCAGGCGAGCCAATCTCCTGTAACATCAGCTCTTCGTCTCGTGCTGGGCCTTGGCAGGGCAGGCGGGGCAGGGCGGGGCGCGCGTCCTCCTCCCTGCCGCTTCTGGATTTGGAAGCCGAAGTTGTATGGCGCATCTGAACTCATCTATGAAAAAATTGGCGCATGGTATGCTTAAGGTTGGCCACCACTGGTCTATTGCTTTGCCTTGATCAATTTGTGTAGTCCATATATTATTACAGTGTAGAAGTTGTAGATTGCAGGATAATTTTTTTCTGAAACCAAATTGTTTGTGAGAGAGTAGGTTGTCTCTAAGTGGAGGGTAATGGATTGGTTAATGATTGATTCCATGACTTCGCAGGTGATGCAACATAAAGAGATTGGTCTGTAATTTTCAACTAGGCTGGGGTCTCCCTTTTTGAAGATAGGGATGACCATGGCTAGTGACCATAGGTTGGGTAGGGAGCTGGTCCTGAAAGATTTATCAAAAATTATGCTCAGTGGTTCTGCTAGGGCAGTGGAAAGGTTTTTTTAATCCATCTGGTTCAATGGATAGAGATGGTTTTAGTGCCTTTCCAACGTTGTGTTCTGTGAAGTCGGTGTGTATTAGATCATTGTAATTGTTTGTGGTTCGACTAGGAAATATTGGACATAAGTTGTTGCTGTTTACAAAGACTGAGCCAAAGAATGTGTTAAAGAGGTTGGCTTTAACGGTTTCATCATTACAGTCTTTATTGTTAGGTCTTTTTAGGGGTGGGATGGTTCTTGTCTCTTTACGTTTGTTGTTTACGAAATTGTAGAATGCACAGTTGGATTTCGTGTGCAGGAGATTTTCCTCTTGATTGATATGATAATTGGTGTTATAGTGGTCTTCAGTAATACAGCCAGTGAATAGGGTTTGCCAATCAAGAGATGAGAGGTCAATGTTTATGAGATCATAGTTGGCTTTTTTAAAATTGTAACTTTTTAAAGGGTGCATGTTGAGACAAAAGTCTATCATGCTGTGATTGCTGTTGGAAAAGGGTTCTTTTATTTGTAATCCATAAATTGAATTGGAACTGTTGCAGAAGATGAGATCAAGGCAGTTGTTGAGTCTAGTGTTGTTGGTTACTAGTTGATCCAGCCCCAGATTAGTTACAGCATTGTACAGGGTTGAATGTATAGGTCAGTGATGGCGAACCTTTTTTTCTTCGGGTGCCGAAATAGTGCGTGTGCGCGCTATTGCACGTGTGTGCATGCCCACACCCATAATTCAAAGCCCCTCACTTGCCCCACCCCCCTGCACATGCGTGCGCAACCCCCCCAACTCTCCCGTTCCCCGACTTCCAGTGGGCCCGGTGGGCCCATTTTTCACCCTCCCTAGGCTCCAGAGGCTTTCTTTCCCTCCCCAGGCTCCAAAATCGCCCTCCCAGAGTGTCCGTGTGAGCCAAAAATCAGCTGGCGGGTACGCACATGTGCACTGGAGCTGAACTAGGGCAACGGCTCGCGTGCCGGCAGATATGGCTCTGCGTGCCACCTGTGGCACCCGTGCCATAGGTTCGCCATCACTGGTATAGGTTCTGTTGTACATTCGTTAAGGGACTATTTAATAAGTGGTAGATTTAGGTCACCAAGAAAGATGAGAGGGTGTGCGCTGGAGGCTGCCCACGTTAGAAGTGAGGTTAACTTATTCACATGTTTGATGTCGTAGTCTGGGGCTCTGTAACACAATAGAAATTGTAAGGTGGTGTTTAAAGATAGCTCACAGATGATGGTCTCAGGAAGAGCAAGTTCGTTTGTAACTTGGATGTTTTTTAGATTTAGGGACTTTTTGAAAAAGATAGCAACACCGCCTCCTCTTCGGAGTTCTCGATCAGACATGATAGTTTCGTTCTACGATAATGGAGTCAGGAAGGGATGCATTCAGCCACGTTTTGCAGACAAATACAATGTCGAAAATGGTCTATTTAATAGGAGGAGGAATTCAAGCATTTTATTTACAAGATTTCTTGCATTAAGTAGCTTGCATCTAAGGTCAGTAGTAGTAGTAGCAGTAGGAGTGGCAGGTAGTGAGGTAGTTAGGTCAGTAGTAGTAGTAAGGTAGTTAAGGATGTTTGTGGCAGTAGTAGTGGCAGGTAGTGAGGTAGTTTGGGGCATGCATGCCTAGTTTTGGATGATGGGGGGTTGGATGTTAGGATGTGGGTTGTGAGATTTACTTTTGATACAGTCTGCACGGTAGTCTATATATATGTCAGTCTCACCATTGTCTTGACGTCTTTTTAGATCTTGGTGGAATTCACTGGAGTGGATTCTTTGTAGAATGGATAGGTCTGGTCTTGAGCGAAGTTTCTTGTAGTTAGTGTCGGTTTTGGCAATGGAATTTGTTGTGTGAATAAATTTACGTTTGCTGGTTTAGTTTTTGCAGATGACTCTACAGAATCAGGGCCCCTGAGCCATTTCTGTATTTAAACTTAGGGCCATCTCTTGAGATTTCAATGATTTCATCAGGGGAGAAGGTTGTTGTCTGAGAGTTAATGATAATGTCGCGAACTGTAGTGATGTCATCAGTTTCACTGTTGTTATCCAGTCCAAATAAAATTGTGTTTGGGCATTTCTGTTCATGTTCAACAGCGTCTTTGATCAGTAGGGGGATGTTGTTTATTTGGTTGATATTATTAGTTGGTTTCGTGCCCTGAGGCTGCAGGTTTGTGGATATTTGTAGTTGTGGTTTTGGTAGTGGTTGTTGAGTTGAGCTAGGATGTTGTGTTGTTAGGTGTTCATTTTTCTGAGTTGTTAGACTTGCTTGTAGACATGCTTCTAAGTGTGCTACTAGGCGTGTTTCTAAGGATACAATGGATGTTTCTATGGTTTCGACTCTATCTGAGAGGACTATTAAATTGTCTCGCTTAGGTAAGCATGATGGACAGAGAAAAGGAAATGTCTACTACAAATGCTGTTGGTAGTAGGCTGACTATGTGCTTGGTTAATTTTAAGCAGGAAAGGTGGACATGATTGTCACATAGGTGCAGTATTGCAGCCAGAAACTTTGCCCCCAGCCTGGAATTTGATCTGATGGGCTCGAGGTTGACTCAGTCTTCCATCCAGGTTGGTAAAATGAAGACCCAGATTGTTGGGGAAAATATACGAATAATGCTGACATTATAACCTGCCCACAGAGTGCTGTAAAGCACTATGGAGCGATATATAAGTCTAAGTGCTATTGTTATTTGCTTTAAATTTCATGAGTCTTTGGGACAGGCCATTCTAATGGGCCTTTTGCCATTATACAGATGATCTGAAATCTCAGAAGAAATTGGCATACCAATGTTTAAAGGGTCACATAAATCTCTGACCTTTCTCTCTCTCTTTTGCAAAAAACAAGCAAAACTTCCCTGTGCTTTTAATGTATAGATAATATAACTGCAATTTGAAATGTATCCCACTCTGGAAGTTTTGCTTGGAAGGAGAGACTGGTTTGATAAAAGTATGAAAATCTTAACCTGCTTGTGAATGTATTGTATGCAGAAGATGTCTTAATGTGTAAGTAGCAGCTCACACTGACTTTCATTGAATTTATAATGAAATTCTATTTCCGTGTTGCAAATTAGTCCCATTGAGTTCATCAAGACTTAATTCTGCAAAACTGAATACAAGATTGCAGCTTTTATCATTCACGTTTGAACTTGTTTGTGGCACAACATTTCAGGCTCACGGGACTTAGGTTCCCTCTATGTTGGAGCCTGAGGGATTTCTGTAGGTTGACATTATCATGAGTCCTTGAGGAAACTATTGAGACCTTTATTGTAACCTCTGGACAAAATTAAGTGAGCAGTCTTAAGTACATTAATTAATTAATTCTGTTTCAAGGATAAAGCTTAAAATAGCAAGCATAAAGAGAGGTACAGTACTGTAGTGACACAAAGTATTAGATAAAAGACTGTATTGCAAAATCCAGTTCTGTGATAGGAAAAAGAAATGAAAATACAAATAGATGGACACAAGCATCAGCCATAATGTGGTTTATGGTCTTCAAAGGCAGCAGCTGTGTAGAATGCATTGCTGTAATCTGGTAGAGCTACAATTAATATATTCCCTGGATTGGGGCAAAGGACCTCCTGGTCATAGCCTCAGGAAGGGCAGGGCTGCCTCCTTAAGAGACACCACTGGAACCAACAGAAAACTGGCATGAATAAATAACAACAACACTATCTTGATGCAGTTCAACTTTAGCCTGTTTTCTCCTATCTGTTTCCTGTCGTTAGGAGATAGACTTGACTTAATGGCATTTCCCTGAGTCACTCCATCTTGATATAGCATTGTTCTCTTATTAAACATTTTAAATGGCTTTCCATATCTAGTCTCTCCTACTAGATAAATTGAATTTAAAAGATGAGCAGATGGGCATGCATAAAAATCAGGATTTAGCACGAGTGGATCTTAGTGTCTGTCTAAAATGAATGCTCCTGTGTACACTAATACAGCAAAATATGCTGTTCAAAAAGAAGTCAGCTGTAAGTTTCTAATCATATCATTTACTAACGTTCATTTTAAATCTTTATTTCTTAATCTGAATAGAAGTATTAAGTCATTTATCAGAAATAAATTTGTATTTAAATAATCACTACAGATTATTTTGCTTATTAATTAGCACTAGAAACCCACTATCTTCGGAGAAATAAAATTTCTTATTTTTTACTTCTATTCATTATATTGTGTTGAAAAGTTGAATGAATATTTCCAAAGTCAGTGAAATTTCATGCAGTTCTATTATCATACATCAAATATTCTATATGAGATTTGATGTTTAGAATTAGAGATTTATGTTATGCATATTTGTTGATAATAACTATAATCTTTTTGTTGATTGACAATCAAGTTGTGATATGAATATATATTATCGTATGGTTTGCTGAAAAAGTATTTTTCCAATTTATTACTGGGATTCCAGTAAAGAATTCCACATGTGGTTGAAACAGAATGCAGTACAAAATGTTCTGCTTGCATTCTGTTCACACATTATCACAAAACAAATAATTTGTTAATTGGTATAATAAAGTTAATAATGACAATATTATGGATATGATACTGTGTATTAAGCAATGACAGCATATTTCATAGCAATCTAGTTAATACTTACCTGACTATTGCATATTTAACGATCATGCAAATTATTGTCTGCAGTTGCCAAGTATCTGTGGCAAAAAGGATTAACCAGTTTAGCAGAGTGTTGCTTCCCACACAGAGAACATAAATAATGAAATACTGGTTATTCCAATGCCTGTAGGTATTACTAATAGTAATACTTTGTTATTATACTAGAAAAAAAGGAAGCTTCCAGACATGGATAGTGGTTTGGTTTATTGAAGTTGGTTGGGTCTGCAAAACACAATAAACCATGCAAATAATAATGATTGGATAAACAAATGATTAAACCAAATAACATAATTGTGTGTGATATATGAACCCAGTCAGAAGAAGGAAGGAAGGAAGGAAGGAAGGAAGGAAGGAAGGAAGGAAGGAAGGAAGGAAGGAAGAAAGAAAGAAAGAAAGAAAGAAAGAAAGAAAGAAAGAAAGAAAGAAAGAGGAAAGGTATTTTTGAAACAAAAGCCAAAATGGTTAACATTATTGCAATATCCATTGAATCATCTCCCTCCCTCCCTCCCTCCCTCCCTCTCTCCCTCTCTCTCTGCTTACCCAGATAATATTTCCCATGTGCCTCACAAATAGGAAGGAGCAGCTAGTTGTGAAGATGCACAAGAGGATTCAAGGACCAAGACATCAGATTAGAAGCCATGTTGATGCTTAACTGAGACATTTGTTAGAAAGGTTTAAATACTTCTTCCTAACCTTAGTTTAAACAGCATTGCTATCGTAGCATTGGTTAGGAAAAATCTATTTGAGAAAATTGATCCTTGAGTTGTTATGATGGTAGTGAGGGATTTATATAAAAGGGCGGTGAATTTATATTTGTTTGTTTGTTTGTTTGTTTGTTTGTTTGTTTGTTTGTTTATTTATTTATTTATTTATTTATTTATTTATTTATTCATTCATTCATTCATTCATTCATTCATTCATTCATTCATTCATTTATTTATTTATTTATTTATTTATTTATTTATTTAAATGGATTTCTATGCCGCCCAACTCCTGGGGGACTCTGGGCGGCTATTTATAGAATTTATAGAAATTGAAGTAGATATAACAGTGGATGACATGCTGTTTTCTTTAACTTGCACCTCTGAGTTCTATGATATCTTTGTTCTTTCAGCTGATGTTCTTATTCTTCCCTTCAAGCTTCGCTTCAGAATAAATAAACATGTCTGAAACAACTTCTTCAAATTGTAACGATGTTTCCATCAAATTGAAATCTTCATAGCCTTAGTCCATTGGGCCATGATGAATCTGTATGGATGATATCATACATAAAAAGACTTCTGCTGGTAATTTTAAAGAGTTTAATGCTACAGTAAACTCTCTGTGGCAATTTTACTGAGAATGATATGTTTGAAATGCAGTATAGCATCTGTTGTTACTGAATGAGCTGCAAACCAGAAAAAATTCTGATAATGAATCTTTCACTGAAACAGTTGTCTAATCAAATGGCAGAACATTATGTAATATCAAATAAGACTTTGCACAAGAAAACCTACCTCTGGATCTAAGTTTTCTTACTTTGCTCAAAAATCTTAAGAAAAAAAGAGGTAAAAAAATGCTTGAAAGAGTTACAGTTTATGAAAGGCCACGTTTGGAATCATTATTTAAATGTTGGTTTGAAATAATTAGTGAGAAAACAAAAGACACCAGATGAGACCAACATAAAGCATAAACCATTCTCTGACAAAAAACTATAAAAAATGGAAAGAGGGACACATAAATAAAGCAGAATATCAACAAATGGCCGGAATTTTCAAGGAAGCTAAAAGCCAGAAAGAGCTGAAACTAGCAACTAATGCCAATAATAATAATAAGAAAAAATTCATTATGTAAGGAACAAGAAGAAAGTCAAGGAAACAATGGGGCCACTAATAGGAGCAGATGGCAAGAGGGTGACAGGCAGCAGGAAGAAAGAACTGCTTTAATTCCTTCCTTCTTTGTGTCTGTTTTTATGTAAAAGAAACAGCCCAACCTGTCAAAACCAGCACTAGGGGAGATAGAACAGGTATACAAGTTAACAGATTAACAGAGTCAGAAGGGACCTTGCAGGTCATCTAGTCCAACTCCCTGCCCAAGGAGGAGACCCTTACATCTGCCGCTACCTAGGATCTAACTCACAACCTCCTGATTGTGAGGCAAGAGCTCTACCTCTAGGCCACAGCAGCTGAGTTGTCAAAATATGCAAGGAATTAGTAAGAGAATGCCTATCTATCCTAGATAAGTACAGTCGCCTGGGCCAGATGGTTTTCATCCCAGGGTTTTGAAGGAGTTGGTAGATGAAATTTCGGAGCCACTGAATGTAATCTTTCATAGTTCATCTAGCACAGCGGAAATACCAGAGGACTGGAAAAGAGTTGATGAACAGTGCTGTTGATGTTACTTAGTTTAGATAATGAAACATCTGCAAGAAAACAACCAAGCTCAGAGAGCACCAAAGACCCCACATATTTCATCACACTTAAGTTTCTAAAATTAGCTGAGAAAGTAAAATGCAGTTGGTCCTGGGCAATCCTTTCCCTCAGTTTATGACCCAGATGTTGTGTGATGTATAACAGCAAAGCAGATTATCTTCAAGTAAGGATTAGGGATGGATTGAGGCTCAACTTTGTACTTCCGCTTTTCTTTATATATTGAACTCTTTATATTGTATATAAAAATAGATAAATATGTGCTTTAAAATTCAATAATTTTTATCTAGTGTAAACTCAGTTTTAAACTATACATTGAATTGGGCATCAGCAAGTACAGAAAATCAGTTTTCCTTTGTTTTTAATTTAAAAATAGAGCCAGCTGAAGAAAAACATAAAAAGAACAGCTATGTTTGTTTTGGGATACTGCTTTTGATGATGGAAGAGAAAAAAAAATAACAAAACACCTTGCTGTTTGCCATTGCTTGATATTGAATATAGTATTTATATCTTTGCTATTTTAGACATTGTGAAGTTCTTGGTGTTGTTGATTGAATAACTTTTTTTTTGCACAGAAATAATTGAGAAAATAATGTATTTTGTGGCTTTTAAAATGAAGTTTAAAACGTATTTTGAGTTGTATATATGACTAAGCAGTCAGAATCTTTTTTAAGCCATGTAGACCGGGTATTTTGCTATCTTTTTAAAACTATGTAATCTATTATACATTGTTGTGGATAATTTGAATATAAGATTAAACAATTTTTCTTTAATGTTCCTGAAATGAGAAAGCTTTTGGTTTTCTTAATCATACTTATGATAAACTATATCTGTTTTTTTCCTGGCTATTTATTTAAAATGCAAATATTTGCATGCTTTTAAAATTAGCATTTCCTGATTTTCTTCCATAGAAAATACCTAGGGCATTATATTTCCATTTTATGTTTGTAATTTTAGTAACAACAAAAGAAGCTTGTGTCGTTTCAGTAAGATTGGATTTAATCCCTAATAACAATAATAAAAGGGTCGCGCTGGCTCAGTGGCTAAGACGCTGAGCTTGTCGATCAGAAAGGTCGGCAGTTCGGCGGTTCGAATCCCTAGCGCCACGTAATGGATAACAATAATAAATTTCTGAACTTGCTGCAGCAAATACCTTTCTGGAGTATGGAACAGTAGATTAAACTTAGTTTTTTTGAGAACACGTAGAATATGCATCCAAGCTGGGAAAAACGTTCTAATATTCTAAAAGTTATATAATGCAGTTGGATATTACAGGACAGATTTTTAAAATCAGGAAAGAGAATGATTTAGCATTAGTTGGTCAGTTATTCTGAATGTATGTATAAATGTCACAATTTATGAAGTTTAAAAACCTAGCGATACTTGAATATAACATTCCTCTGCATAATAGAAGGCTTTTAATAGTGGGTTTCTTTCACAATTTCTATTTCCTTGTTTAGTGCATTTTTAAGGTCATTATGACACTCTGTGTGTTCTTTTAAATAAACAGCTTAACCATTTCTAGTATTGTATAAACTTAGCAACTCCTGAGGTGTCTCAGTCTCTGTGTCACTTGGTAGCAAGTTGAAATCATCAAGAATTGTCAGCCTTGATAACTTCATTGCTAACTCAATGATCAAATTCAGGGAGATATGTCAGCACACAGGACAGAGGTTGATACAGCTGCAACAAATCCAAATGCTCTCTAAAGTCCAGTCAGAGGATTGCTACAGAGCCTCTGAAAGCCAACACATATGACAATTGCTTATTCCCCCCTTATCCTCTCAGCAATCTCATCCACAGTCAAACCATGGATGAGGAAGATCTTGTACAGACTGGCCTGACATTCAATAGTAACAGCCAGAGTATAGAGCCATTGTCCTGACAGCAGGGGTGAGTAGTGAAGGCTGGAAAGCAGGATTGATCTTAACCATTGATCCTGTAACCTTGTGAGCAACCTTTCCTCAAAATTCCCAAAATATCTTCCTCTGCTTGTAATAGACATCATGATCTCCGAAATGTTTTAAATTTTTTATTAAACTAAGCTTTTGTCAGCCCCTGCTGACATCGTCAGAGTGTAAAATCCCCATTGAAGAGATGCTTGCTTTTATGTAATGCCGATCGATTTAGTCATTGCACGCGTAATAGGCCCACACCCTTGCCTCCCTCCTGTAATTGGATTTGTTGTTTTTGCCTTAGTCATGCTGGCAGATAGCGATGCGATTTCTGTTACCTCTTTCCCCATTGTGTATTGCAAATCCCCCCTTTTAGGCATAGAGATTGGCCCAATGAAGGTGTGACAAACCCTAACCAAGTGCAAGAGAGCACGTTAGAGCAGCATCAGAACGAGAGGGACGGGGGGGGGGAATGAAGAACAATGCAGGCCTATTACAAGAACATGGGCAAAACAGATGAATTTAGAGGAGGCAATGTGTGTGCCTGAAAGGGAGAGGAATAGTAATGAGGGGGAGGGAGCCGGGAGAAATACCTTCAAAGCAATGCCTGATAGCCCTGCTTTACTCCCCCAGGGAGAGAAAGAGGCAATAATGGGAGACAGTAGGACAGAGATGGTAGGCACGTTGGTGCGCTTATACACGCCCCTTACAGACCTCTTAGGAATGGGGTAAGGTCAACAGTAGACAGTAGACAGTCTAAGGTTAAAGTTATGGGGGTTTGGGGATGAAACCACAGAGTCAGGTAGTGCATTCCAGGCATTGACCACTCTGTTGCTGAAGTTGTATTTTCTGCAATTGAGTTTGGAGCGGTTTACCTTAAGTTTGTATCTACTGTGTGCTCGTGTAATATTGCAGTCGAAGCTGAAGTAGTCATTGACAGGTAGGACGTTGTAACAGATAATTTTGTGTACTACGCTTAGGTCAGACCGAAGGCGGCATAGTTCTAAGTTGTCTAAGCTCAGAATTTCAAGCCTGGTGGCATAAGGTATTCTGTTGCAAGAACAGGAGTGGAGACTCTTCGTGTGAAATATCTCTGGACATTCTCAATTGTATTTATTTATTAATACGTCACCCTGACTCCCGCGGAGTTGGACGGCCTATAAGAATGAACAAAATAAATAAATAAATAAAATAAATATTTATTACATTTATTTTTATTTATTTATTGCATTTGTATGCTGCCCAACTCCCAAAGGACTCTCACAATCAAAATATGATTAATGTCCGATATGCAGTGCGGGTTCCAGACAGATGAGCTGTATTCGAGAATTGGTCTAGCAAATGTTTTGTATGTTCTAGTTAGCAGTACAGTATTACCAGAGAAGAAGCTATGCAAGATTAGGTTAACCACTCTTATTGCCTTTTTGGCAATGTTGTTACAGTTAGCTCTGGCACTTAGATCATTAGAGATGACAGGAACACAGCTATCCAATTATGTAGGGGTCCAGCGATGCCATAAGATTTTAGTTTCAGAAGAAGTTTGTCGTGTACTACTATTATATAATTATTCAGACCCAATTTTTTTTTCCAGAAGAGCCTTTTTTTTTTACTGAGGCTGAATTGACTTCTCTTAAGGAGAAATTTATAATTTCTGGACCCAGCAAGCACTCAGGAGGTAATAAGCCACGAGGAACAAGAATTAAGCAAACATGTGATTGATGAAACTTCAGTAAACTTTTTGATCACACACTAAGGTCTTAATGCAATCCCCAATCTGCCCCCAAAATATCCTGGAAAACTTTGGATTCTGAATTGCCAAAAGGGCACAGAAAGACAAAATTAAAAAAATGGAAAGTCTGCCTTTTACTTTCCCTGTTGTAATTGGGATATGTTTACTTTGGGTTACAATATTAGAATGGCAACCACCAGAAAAGAAAAACAGTAAAAAGGAGAAGGGGGTTATTAGAGCAACTGGCAGAACTCTGGAATTGTACTTAAACATCTGAAAATATTTAAGGACTTAGGCAAAAAATTGTCTGAATCACTTAATACTCAATTGACAACTTTTGAAAAGCGAAAGGATGAAAGTATAGTAAAAATGAAAGAAGAGGTAAAAGAAGTTAAAAAGATGGAGAACTCTGTAAAACAAGTGTCTACAGATGTCAAATAAAGATAAAGTGGAAATTTTGGACAGTAAGAAAGTATAGATAGAGAGATGGAAAGAGATTTAGATTATCTGCATTATTGGAGTTAAAAGAGAAGGATATTTGCTTGAGATTCAGAATGATCCCAGAGGATTCTGGTGAAGACTTTATGGAAAAGGTGATTAAAGCTTTGCCAATTTTTGGAGAACGGAATGAAGAGGATACACGGCAGAAATTGATAAAGTTTACAGAATAAATACAAGATCTTGAAAATTAAAAAATGTTCCAAGGGATGCTCTCATACAATTTGTCATGAAAAAGACCACAGAACAGACTATAGCAGCATTTTAATACAAGATTGAAGATTGATAATACATATTTAGTTGTGCTTAAAGAAATTCTGATTAGAATACTGTGTAACAGAAAAGACTTCTTTCTGACTGATAACTTAAACAGAAACAGATTCCATTTTGATGAACAAACTGGAATAAGTGATTTTTTGTACTTTCAAACAGCAGAAGTTTCAACTGAATTCTATGCAGAAAGCAAGAGAATTTCTAGAAAAGCTTAAAGAAGAACAGAATTAGGTGCTATATGTATTGACCTTTTTTTTGTCCCGATTATATATTACAAATGCTTAACATGGAATATAAATGGACCAAATGTTCATCAAAAGAGTGCAACATAATGACCAGACTCAAATTGCTACTTTTTGGGTGCATTATATGAAGACTGAATTCTCTGGAGGATCTGTAATACTGGTGAAAAAAAAAGATTTTGGCCAACAGTAAGATTGATGAATTAGTTATAATAGTAATGGTTGCACCATTGAGAAGATCTGAAGGACCATCTTGGACACTGGCTATCCTGGGGAAAAATATATATGTGGTCATTAAAAGTTCATACTGACTTTTAGATTTAGATTTAGATTTTTAGATTTATTATTAGAGTTGGAAGGGACCTTGTAGGTCATCTAGTCCAGTGTTTTTCAACCTTTTTTGTGCAAAGGCACACTTTTTTCATGAAAAAAAATCACGAGGCACACCACCATTAGACAATGTTAAAAAAATTTAACTCTGTGCCTATATTGACTATATATAAAGTAATTCTCTTGAATAGGAATCAAATAAACAAAAAGAAATTATTGAAGGCTTTATGCCTGTGTACTGCCCCACTTCGGTGCTCGGAACACGGAAGGAGACGCGCCGCTGGTAACACTTACCAAGTTGACAGCGTGCGTCCTCCTCGCTGCTCCGGTCCTCCGCAATTGTTGCTATGGGCGCACGCATGGGACATCAGTGACGTCCCTGCGTGCGCTATCTCCCGGTGGTCCCCGCGTTTTAAAGTAAACGCGGGGCCGCAGGGACTTAATAGAGGCATCTCTGTGTCCCGAAAGCAACTTTTGGGACACAGAGATGTCCCGCAGCAAAAACACCCGGCGGGTGTTTTTCCCACGGCACACCTTACACTATGTCACGGCACACTAGTGTGCCACGGCACAGTGGTTGAAAAACACTGATCTAGTCCAACCCCCTGCTCAAGGCTTGATGGCACATGATCAATGAATTAAGAATCATTACAATTTTATATTGTACAAAACAAAGTTGGGAAAATTTGAAGTTTGAATGTTTGAAAATTGTAGGCTGTGTTAGGTTTTATGTTATTTCAGTGTTTGTTGATTTATTGTGATTTTATTGTGAGCCTCTAGAGTCCTAGGAGGAAGTAGATACAAATATATGTAATAAAAGAATAAAGCAATTTTCCCATATTTTTGAAGTGATTGTACTGATCAATGAGCAAGAGTGTTGAGGAATTTCAGTTGTAATAAACTGCAAATATTGGTGTAGAATTCACAAACTCTTCATACAGATTTCATATCAGGTTCCATAAGAACCTAAAATTTATAGTTAATAGCTAGTACTATTTGTGTTCTGCACTTTTACCATATGAGAATATACCTTACAAAACAACAGTACTGTATATTATCTTCCTAAGGTTATCTGATATAGAGAATTTCAATTGTTCCTTAAACATTAATAAGAGATAAATACCTCTTTTGCTTTTTGTTTGTTGGTTAATTTTTAATTGATTCTCAAATAAAATATTAAGCAGGCAAATTATTTTGTAGCATGTAGCATGCCTAAAGTTGGCTGCCAAAATGACATACTTTTATAAAAGATGGAACAAATATTGGTAGAATCAGGGTGCATTGTTAATGCTTATTTGCTGGAAGCATCACACTTAATCAAATAGCTACTTCTAAGTTTATCCCAGCAAGAATTTTTAATCAAAGAGAGTTCACAGTAGAATAACTTTTAAAATTAGTGAATTGTGGCATAAAAAGAACATATCTTAAAGCTGAAGTGAAATGCTAATGGATTTAGCTAAGGATCTAGTGGTTGCAGCCTAGCTTTCAGTAAAAACTCTTGTTACATCAAATATTTTTGACATCGATGCTGTCATTTATATCTAACATATATTTGTCGTCTGTCTGTCTTCTACATTGATTTAATTAGGCTTAAAAGACAGTGGAGGTTTTTTTTATGCTACAGTAAATATTTCAAACCTTCATGAAATAGTAAAGCTTTTGGATTTAGCGATATCTTGCAACCTAATCTCATTTAAAAAGATCCATTTAGAAGTATAAATAGATGACTGTCAATCAGAGATGACCTTACAGGGTTATCCAGTGTAAATGGTTGTCCAGTGTAAATTGTCAATGTAAATTGTTTCTGTAGTTTCTGTATACAAAAAGGCAGATTGGTCTCCCTCCCTCCCCCTCTCTTTCTCTGTGTGTGCATGTAATTTAGATCAGGAAAATGGCAAAGAAATAGGAGGGTAAAAGACCCATCCTTACATATTTTACCTAACATTTGCCAATCAGAAAGTATTTTTAAAATATGTAGAAGAATCTGATCATGTTTTCTCAAATTATGTCCCGCTGATACCTTCCCATCAACTATGCTTCTGGTGCTCCTCTCACTCCTACAGAATTCACATAGACATACAAGAACATTGGTCATGTTAAGAGAGGTAACATGTGACTTATCTGAGTTGCAGGAAATGTGAAGCCGAGCAACTAAAAGAGGAAATAGCTTCTGTAATAATTTCCAATTTTTGGATGAAATGTCCCAATGAAGCTCATCTTCATGCTGATCTTTGCTGATCTCAGAAAGTTGAAGAGAGTCAGATTTGGTTAGAGCTTGCTTGGAAGACGTCCAGATTCCCGGGCCAAAGGCTGAATTGGGAAATTTAAATTCAAGAAAGAAACAGTAAAGTTCTTACGTATTGTCACTAAGAAAATGGCATAAACCTATCCATAGAGTCTTTAGCAATCAAGATTAGTTTGAAGGAGACTACTGTATAAAAACATCAGGATTAAATGAAATAGTAATTTAGAGGTTTGTGCACACATTTCTTCAGCCTTTATATTCAGCCACTGATTTTTTCCACAGTTCTATTGCTGCAGATTAGGAAGATTAAACTTTCATGTCGTTTATATACACTTTAAAATGTGTTGTTTTTATAAAATATGCACAGACACATGGTTAATGTCTCTTATTAAAAATTTGTATTAGCTTTTAGAAAAGTCTGTTTTTCAATGAGCAAACCCTTTTCAATTTATACGCTGGCTTTAATCCACTTAAACAAAACAAAGCTCTAAGAGAGTTAAACTCTCAGTGATGAAGTGGAATAGCTGGCTATGGAGAATGTGTATGAAGCTCACTAGCAAGTATATCCCGGAAACATAATTTCATAATATGTTGTTAAATTGCTGCCTTTTGAAATTTACCCATGATTATTCCTGAATATTGAACATTAAAACCAGGTAGGCATGTTTGCCTATTTAGGATTTGTAGGAAATGTTCAGTTTTTCATGCTATAGGTATCAGATAAAAGTGGTGCTGAAAGAAAGAACTTTTCCTATTTGTCAAATAAAATGTACCTTAAAGGCATTCAGGTATTTTTTTTTAATGTCCCTCTTTCTGTTTGTTTTTACCATAGACTGTCAATATGGCAAGCTTTGATATGTTTAAATGTATTCGACATTGGAAATGTAAATGTTCCTTTTCCAGTTTTATTTGCCCTGCAATGAAAAATAGTTTCTGTAATGGATGAAATCATAAGCTTATAATGTTCAATTAATTTTCATGAGTCATAGTCTTTAGTAGGTGGTAGAATTTTTGTGTGTGTGTTTTTGTCAGATGAAAGATTGATATAGCAGTTTGAACAAGAGTCCCTACCAGAGACACATCTAGGCTGTTGGACTAATGCTTTATTTATTAATATTCATGAGCCATCTCATTTAGCTGGAGCTCTTGGGACTTGATTAAAGTAAGACTGTTATACTAGCTTCTGAAGCTGGAAAGAGTGCTCTGGGTGACACAGCTAGTATGACAGAAATATATGGAGCCATTTCTGTAAGACTGTTAGAATTTCTTCTGGGTTAAAGTTGTACTATTCAGCCACATTTCAGAATGATATGATGGAATGAATTTCTACAAGTCTGGCTTATTCTTTTAATGCATTTTTTGGATTTGTTTCTTAAGGCCTGAAAAAAGAAATGACCATGTAGATGCCAACTGCCCGGATACAACATAATGGGAAAGAGTGAATGGAGTGCAATTGGACGGCAATCTTGAAAACAGCCATCTTGTGGACTATCACCTGGTGGGAGACATTTCTATCACTTATTGCTTACTTTGCTCATGTTACTGTTCGCATAAAGTGGATTTGTTTTTAGGCTGGAATTTGAGTTTCTATCCTTACAAATTTTTAATTTGTACATAGCACACTGCCCAGAGCAATATTATCAGCAGCAATGGGTGACATGACAAACAGCGATTTTTATTCAAAGAACCAAAGAAACGAGGCCAATCATGCAGGAGAATTTGGGTGTACGCTTCAGGATCTGCGTTCTCTTATGGAACTTCGAGGAACGGAAGGAATGGTCAAAATTAAAGAGATGTACGGGGATACCGAGGGCCTCTGTAGACACTTGAATACTTCGCCAACAGAAGGTAAGTGATATTAATGTTTTTCTTTTCTAAACTAGCCACAGAGGTTTGGTATCAAAGTATGGTACAATGTCTTTTTAACCCTCCTTAAGACAAATTCATCAAATAGATTTTGAGATGTATATGTGTGGTGTGCCTAAATTGGAAAAGAAAATTGCAAAGGGGAGAAACTTCAACAAAGGGATTGCAGCACAGTGAGACAACTCACTGTTAAAACTTCTGTAGTGTGAAAATACAAAAATAGTATTGCTCTTGAAAGTTGTTAAAATGCTAATTTGAATTTTTTTTTTAGAGGAGGCTTATTTTTAAAGCACTACATAAGAAAAATTCTTGAAGATATTCCAGTTAATCCCAATGCCATATATGGTGGTGCATGTAATTTTGTGTAGGATATTCTTTTTTCATATCGTTCTTACAGTTCTCTGTTTCTTGATAGAGTTATATCATCTTTCTGTCTGACTTCGCTTTGTATACGTGAAACATTGCACCAGAGTCTGTGTTACACTGTCACTGGAGTCATATAAGAACCTCTCAGTGTTCATCTGTGCTTAAAAACTTTATTCAGGAAGCAAGCTTAATTAACAAATCAGGAAAGCTATAATGCCAAGTAGGCATGGGAGAATATATCTGTTTCATTTTTTAATAGCATAACCCAGTTCATTTCATGAAATGTATATATATATATTTACAAAAATATACACATTTCGTATTCATTTTTTCTTACATATATGTTTTTCAAGTGCTTTTCCCTAATATATAAGATAAAATATCTCTTGAAATTTTTACAATGTGCAGGGTAGATGGACTCAGTTACAGTGGTAATGAGTGCATTGTTGGGAGACCTGAAAAAAACAGATTAGGTCAGTTCATTGTCATGGAGAACATCTATTTGGTTGCTAAGAGCCAACTAGGACTTGCTGGTACATAATGAATCAATTTTATAATGTATGCATTTTTATCAAACAATTTTGCAAGTGTTAGAAGAATTATATATAACGTTTGACATGTACAATCATATTTTTATATATTTACACTTGTGTTCTAAGCATCTCCTGGTCCTTCAGGTGTAACATTTCTGAATCATGGGCATTGCATTTTGTGATATTAGGCTCCTGAAATGATTAACAATGATCAGTTACCGTAGAAAGTGTAAACTGATAAAATTGATTTCATATACTATATTACTAAAGCTAACTTTCTACAGGATGGTAAAATTATGGTTTAAAATTGTTAGAAAACAATTTCAAATTATTTTGCTTTATGGCTGTCTATAAACCTAATAAAATATCTGGGGAGCCATTCAGATTCCCAAAGTAACATTCATTCCAATGTACAATAAAGTATTATGAAGTGATACAAACTTGAGGATTTTAAAGATATTTTGAACAATTTAGTTTGGATGTGGAATTGTGCTCTGGAAATAAAGATAGGATGTCAAGCTTTTGCAGATTCTTTTCCTTGTGAGAATTCTGCTATAGAGATGCAAAGCAAAATAAGGACTGTGTTTGAAGTTAAAGATTAACTTCCCTGCATTTATTCTTAATGGAAAGTCTCTTGGTTCTTGATCCCTTTAGTTCATAGTGACTTTCATTAGTACAAAACACCATATTAACCCCAATCATTTCTCTAAGGCTTAAATACACAATTTTGTGTATGATAGTTTGCAGTGTAAGATGGTACACCATACTGATGGTAATTCAGTATCATCCATAAACCTTCAGATTTATCCATTTCTTATCTATTATTATTTTAATCATAGAAGCAATTCCTGATTTCACATTTCATGCCATTTTATGCCATCAGAGAAATGTGTTGCTGTAAAGAAAATATAAAGAACATTTATTTATTTATTTTTATTTTTATTTTTATTTTTATTTTTATTTTTATTTTTATTTATTTTTATTTTTATTTTTATTTTTATTTTTATTTTTATTTTTATTTTTATTATTTTTATTTTTATTTTTATTTTTATTTTTATTTTTATTTTTATTTTTATTTTTATTTTTATTTTTATTATTATTATTATTTTTATTTTTATTTTTATTTTTATTTTTATTTTTATTTTTATATTATTTATATTTATATTTATATTTATATTATTTATATTATTTTTATTTTTATTTTTATTTTTATTATTTTTATTTTTATTTTTATTTTTATTTTTATTTTTTTATTTTTTTATTTTTTTATTTTTTTATTTTTTTATTTTTTTATTTTTTTATTTTTTTATTTTTATTTATTTATTTATTTATTTATTTATTTATTTATTTATTTATTTATTTATTTATTTATTTATTTATTTATTTATTTATTTATTTATTTATTTATTTATTTATATGCCCTCAGCAGGGACTCTGAGTGGCTAACAACAATATAAACAATATCAATATAAAATAATTAAAAAAACAGGGTTAAAACACAATAAAAACATTAAAAACACTCAGTCATTCAAACACTCATGGGCCTACATCTATTGTCCATTAGGCCCAGGCTTGTCGGAAAAGCCAGGTTTTCAAAGCTTTCCTGAAGGCCAATATTAATATAAATTGTAAAGATACAAGCAACAAGTTACAGTCATACAGTCATAAGTGGGAGGAGATGGGTGATAGGAACGATGAGAAAAACTAATAGTAATAGTAATGCTGCAGCCTTAGTGAATAGTTTGACAGTGGTGAGGGAATTATTTGTTTAGCAGAGTGATGGCGTTCGGGAAAAAACTGTCCTTGTGTCTAGTTGTCTTGGTGTGCAGTGCTCTATAGCGATGTTTTGAGGGTAGGAATTGAAACAATTTATGTTCAGTATGCGAGGGGTCAGTAAATATTTTCACGGCCCTCATGCAGTATACAGGTCCTCAATGAAAGGCAGGTTTGCAGTAATTGTTTTTTCTGCTGATTATCCTCTGAAGTCTGTGTCTGTCTTGTTGGGTTGCAGAACCAAACCAGACAGTTATAGAGGTGCAGATGACAGACTCAATGATTCCTCTGTAGAACTGTAGAACTGTACCTGCAGCTCCTTGGGAAGTTTGAGCTTCCTGAGTTGGCGCAGAAAGAACATTCTTTGTTGTGTTTTTTTGATGACGTTTTTGATGTTAGGTGACAATTTTAGGTCTTGAGATATGATAGAACCTAGAAATTTGAAGGTCTCTACTGTTGATACTGTATTATCTAGTATTGTAAGAGGTGGTAGGATGGGAGGGTTTCTCCTAAAGTCTACTACTATTTCTACGGTTTTGAGTGTGTTCAGTTTCAGATTGTTCTGGTTGCACCACAAGGCTAGTTGTTCAACCTCCCATCTGTATGCGGTTTTATCGTTGTCTCAAATGAGGCCAATCACTATTGTATCATCTGCAAACTTCAGTAGTTTAACAGATGGATCGTTTGAGATGCAGTCATTGGTATAGAGAGAGAAGAGAAGTAGTGAGAGTACACAGCCTTGGGTGGGCCCAGTGCTAATTGTACAGGTATCTGATGTGATTTTGCCTAGCTTCACCTGCTGCTTCCTTTCTGTTAGGAAGCTTGTGATCCACTTACAAATGTGTTCAGGTACCGCTAGCTGATTTAGTTTAGTTAGAAGAATGGTGTCCGGTATGATGGTGTTGAATGCTGAACTAAAGTATACAAAGAGGACCCTTGCGTAGGTCTTTGGACATTCAAGATGTTGTAGAATGTAGTGCAGAGCCATATTAACAGCATCATCTGTCAATCTATTTGCTCAGTATGCAAATTGCAGGGGGTCTAACAGTGGATCTGTGATGGTTTTCAAGTGGGACATCACTAGCCTTTCAAAGGTTTTCATAACTACAGATGTTAGAGCAACTGGTCTGTAGTCATTCAGTTCCTTGATGGAGGGCTTCCTCAGTGCTGGGATGATAGTGGAGCATTTGAAGCAAGAAGGAACATGGCATATCTCTAGTGATTTGTTGAAGATTTGGGTGAAGATGGGGGCCAATTGGTCAGCACAGACTTTAAAGCAAGGAGTTATCTTGTTTGGGTCTGATGCTTTTCCCAGCTTCTGTCTGTGAAATAGATCTTGCATTTCCTTTTCTGTGATCACCAGGGGTTGTGAACCCAATGGGATGGGTTCAGTTGTAGGAGGTTTGGCTGTTGTTGGTGTGTCTGGGATGGAATTTGTGGAGATAGGTGGCTGTAGTTTCCTTTCAAACCTGCAGTAGAACACATTCAGGTCATCTGCCAGTTGCTGATTTCCTTCAGCTTGGGAAGGTGGTTTGCTGTAACCGGTGATGTTTTTAAAAGTTTTCCACATGTTTGCTGGTTCATTTGTTGAGAACTGATTCCTTAGCTTTTCATAGTAGTTTCTTTTTGCTGCTCTGATCTCCCTTGTTAATACATTTCTGGCCTGATTGTACAGCATTCTGTACAATACAATGGGTGGAAACTAATCAAGGAGAGAATCAACTTAGAACTAAGGAGAAATTTCCTGACAGTTAGAACAATTAATCAGTGGAACAGCTTGCCTCCAGAAGTTGTGGGTGCTCCAACACTGGAAGTTTTTAAGAAGAGATTGGATAACCATTTGTCTGAAGTAGTGTAGGGTTTCCTGCCTAAGCAGTGGGTTGGACTAGAAGACCTCCAAGCACCCTTCCAACTCTGTTATTCTATTCTATTCTATTCTATTCTATTCTATTCTATTCTATTCTATTCTATTCCATTCCATTCCATTCCATTCCATTCCATTCCATTCCATTCCATTCTATTTATAATGAGATTCATTCATAGGAAGAAACTTTCTTCATACTGTTATTCAATATTTATATTGGATAGTACAACAATACCGTTCATTTTTCATCAAATTCATTTTAAATTCATATTATTTATGTTTAATTCATATGCTGTATTTAAATCTGGCACATCAATTTATTCTCATTTTTCTGAAATAGATATTAGCATAACTTTTTTGTGATATTCTGCTACAAATTATAGTGTAATAATATTAGAAACAAGGGGTGTGGAAAGCAGATGACTTTCCGCTACTATTACTTTAATGTTTTGCTTTTGGATAACTTTATTCATGACACTATTTTTTTTTGAATTAAAAATTATGTTATACAAACTTTGGAAAGTATTGGCAGGTTTTTATGATGTGCAGTCTGATAATATGTTATCAAAATTCAGCAGCTATATACCTATATCCCTTTCTATGGCCAAATGACTGGAAACAAAATATAATACTGTTACAGTGACCAGAAAGAAAAATACTTCTAAAACAAAACAAAGCATTCAATAATATCCATGTGGTTAGCAAGAAATTGAGTTATAAATATGGAAAAAATATCTTGCATTGGCCAGAAATAGTTGGCTGCTTCCCAAAAATCTTGTCATCCAGCTCCTACCCTTCTGTGTAGGGTGTAACAAGTGTAGATTATAGAAATTTGGGTGAATCATCCCAACAGTATTTTCCAGCATAGAAATCAGTCTGGACTCCATACAATACTTGACCCAAATTTTAGCTTGTCCTCAGCAGTTGAAACCAGGAGCCAGGATAGAGTTCAAAAGCATGCAACCTATATACAAATGTGAAAATCAGAGAATTAATCATCATAGAGGTACTGCATGATATGTACAGTTAGGTGTGCGAACCAATAGAGATTGAGGTACAATAGAGTACCTTAGTACTCGACTGCTTCAAAACTCGTTGAATTTGGTACTCGACACATTTTGATGCAAAAATGTTGTTCTGGTACTCATTGTTTTTTTGATACTCAATGTGTTGCGATACGAAAAAGGGGACAGTTGCAGAAAGCAGACAGGAAGTTGGCCATGGTGGGAACATTGCTGACATAGGAAAAGGGAAACAAAGGGTCTCGTGGTAAGTCATGTGGTTTGTTTGGAACACATCATTTTTAGTACTCATCATGCCTCCTGGAACCAATT
Source organism: Diadophis punctatus similis (assembly GCA_023053685.1). Lineage (NCBI taxonomy): Eukaryota > Metazoa > Chordata > Lepidosauria > Squamata > Dipsadidae > Diadophis > Diadophis punctatus. The sequence goes on from JALIGW010000002.1 coordinate 195,430,373, forward strand.
GAGTACCAAGGTACTCTTGTATTTTACAGTGCTTAGAGTCCTTGAATCACAAAGAGCCTAATTCTTATTCTTGTTCAACCATGCAATTCACTGAGTGAGCTTGAGTCATTATTAGCTTGACCCAACTCTCAGTTACAAATAGAAGAATCCAAGTCTTAGGAGCCCATGTGTCATGGTTCCGAGCAATGAACCAAATGAATCTGGACTCAGAAGCTCCATTTAGGCTTGAAAGACCTTTTATTGAGTACATTGTATTAGCACTTAGAAAGTTGAAGCTAACTCTGGGTAATTTCCATGCTTCCGAGTAATAAAAAGAATAGAAACTTTCTACCCTCTCAGGTGTCTTGGGCCACGTTAACCAATCAGTCCAGTAGGATCTTCCCCCTCGGTCTCAGCAGATGTTCGTTGCCATGACCTTGGTTCACATGCTACGTCTGGTGGATGTAACGCATTCCAGTTCCTTCTAACTCCACCCCCAAAGAGTGGCAACTAAGAAATGAAGCAAACGTAGTGTCGAAGTTGACACCGTGTGAAAAACAAATGTTGTTAAATAAGTAATCTTCATCTTCCATTTTTATATCTGTAGGAGGGCAACTTCGGTTTCCATTTCTGGCATCTAAAACAATTAATCCTAAAAGGGAAAGGTTGGTAGCTCTCTCTAAATGGCTAGTTCATTTTGTATTTCTGACTTTGGCATGACTATATGTGGGAGCAGATGAAGAATAGAGAAGCATTTGTTTTTAATTGGGAAAAGTCACCACTGCTTTGTTAACCTATATACTCTAGTAGTAGATTCTAGCAGAACATTGGACTAGATAATTTTCAAGGTTAGGGTTACAGCCAACCTGATTTTCAACCCTTGCATTCTATGCTCTATCATTTGAAAGCAAGATGTTCCTCCATTATATTAATATTTAGATAATGGGTGAATTAACTTTATTTGCAGAATTAATCCCGACCTTTTGTTGTTTGAAAAAAATATTAGACAATTTACATTTAGATGCATCCAAATTGGAAAAAAGTTTATGTTAAAGTAAACTGAGGTCCTTAAATATTTGGTGCAATGTGCTAATAAAAAAACAGCAAACTAAGGAACATCATTTTTTTCCATAGGACTTAATTGAGATCTTTCATGAGATCCCAGTATTTGAAGAACTAATTAGGCAATTTGTAGCTCATTTTTATTTGAATTTTCAAGGATAATATACTTGAAAAGATGGTAATTTTGGGAGACAATACCATAAATGGGCCCTAGAAACAAATATCTTGAAAAGTGCATCAGTAGTTTCCAGGCAACAGTGAAATCTATCAGCAAGGCAAAATAGAATTTGATTGTATGTGGAATGGAATAGACTTTTATAGTAAAGATGTACTATACGTCTGCAGTTCTTACTTTTTATAAATTGGTTTTAAATATTTTATAGGTTTGTGTTAATGATAATCTTTTACAGAATTACTTCCAATTACTAATGTAAACTTAATTATAACAAATTATAAATAATCTTCTGAACAAAATTAACCACAAATAAAAAAAGAAAAAAATAGTTGCAGTTAAAAAACAAAAAACAAACAAACAAACTCAAACATTATTCTATTATAATGGAACAGTTTAGTATAGCAACTGAATAAAATGCTGTCCAGATTTAAATAACTTACTAATTATTAGTAACTAATAATTGACTAAATAAACTAAATTATTTGATTGTCTCTCCTCAAAATTAAAGCTGTTTTAGAACTCTTGTAAAGATTGTAATAGTAGGTTTGTTACTTTCCATTGAGACCTATCCATCATGCTGTAGGTAAAACCCTCTCCCATCTACTCTTATCATTAGCTTGATTTCGTGGACAAATGTGTGACCAGGTTCATATAAGTGAAAGGAATCCTTCAGGTAACGTGATCCCGTATAGAGCAAGAATAGGCAATCTTTTTAGTTTTAGGTAATTTGTCCCTGGACGGGTAATGTACAGGAAAGCAGAGATTCACACATGTCACCGAATTTTGTTTGGTTTTGGCCTACCATGTGTTTGTATGATTTTAATGTAGCTTATCATGTGAAGCTAATTCTGGTTAATTTATGCACCATTAAAAAAATCAATTTTATATGATTCTTGAACCAAATCAATGTGTAATCTGACCTGGATATAATTTTTCTAAACATCTGTGATTAGACTCACTTCAGACTTCTTTTTTCTTGATACACATGGCATCCAAAATAGTACTGAAGTTAATTTGCTTTAGTAAAACATTGCTGTATGTCACTTAATAATATTAAGCGTTTGTTCCATAAATTATCTTTTTATTGAGAAATGAAAATGGTCTTTTACATGGCTGAAAAAAAATCACTGGTTTTCATAATCATTTTAATTCATATAAAAGTATTTAATGTCAGATAACATTTAATTGGCAGATAATGAAAGATATGCTTTTTAAACATTGAGCGCATGCACTGGAAATAGAATGTGCCAGTTCTAATCTATTCTTCTACTCTGGCCAGAAGTATCTAACAGCCAGCTGGGATGAACACTAAGGCTAGAGTTCAAAAGTATTTGGAGGTCCAGGTATGTGATTTACCACACATTCAAAAACTATAAAGTCGGACCCTGGTAGTTTCTTTCAGATGCATATTATCTTTAAATGCAATTGTACTGCTAGTTTTGCAAAACGCAAATGTTATTCCAAAGGATGCAGCAGATGAATGAAATATTTTTCTCCCCACATTGACATAAGGAAACTTGGCTGCACATTGCATGCTTGCCTGAGTTATTATCCCATTATTTACTTTGACTTTCCCATAATTTTATCTATGATATAAGTTATATAAAATATTGCTTTACTTAATTTTATACATAACTGTTCAGTATGTTCAGTGAGATAAAATATTAGCTTTTCCTTCCGACAGTAACACTGCAGAGATCTCACAAGACTTTGATATAGGGCAATCATCCATCAAAACAATCCAGCTAGACTTTTGCATAAAAAACAGGAGTAGTTTGGAATAGGGTTGTTTATCACCTCTCCCAGGTAAACCTGACAGGGAACAAGACCAGATAAATTAATTCTACATTATGTAAGGATACAGTCACAGAATCTTGCAAGTCCAAAAACACAAATTTGCTCCCTGCCACTTTTAACTATAGATTCATTAGTGTAGGTCAGTGGTTCCCAACCTTTTTGTGATCGAGTACCACTTGGAGGTCCCGTACAGTCGCCGCGTACCACCTGGTTCCAGAGAAACTAAATTCGATCAGATATCACTTTATTTCCATAATTGTATCGTTCCTTTTTTGGCCCCGCGCATCCAGCAACTGGATTCTCGGGCTGCTGGGACCAGGTGGGTGGCGTGTGGCACCAGTTGCAAATCGTTGCCAGATTATCTTGTGTTAGGCAGTAAACATTTTTGTGAAGTAAAAAATAACTAACTAAAAATCGTTCATGACCCCGAAAGTGTTCACGTACCACCTGGAAGGCCCTCGGATACCACTAGTGGTACACGTACCACAGGTTGGGAACTACTGGTGTAGGTACTTCCTCAGTTTCTTTCTTTGACCGTTAACCAACTGCCGGCTTCTGCCTCTCTTGTCTGACAAAATGGAAGTAGAGCTGCTGCTTTCATGAGTGACTTTCACAAACAAGCTCTGCAAGGATATGCTAACTCAAATAATACAGGACATAATCAGCACAGTAAAAAACAGCCGTATTTTAAAAAGTTTCCTCTTTTCTTTGATACCTTCCATTTCTTCACAGAGAGTTTCATGCTCACTGTTTCAACTTGCCTCTGGCAAAATCCATAGGTTTTTCAAGGACAATCCTCTAATTTTTTTCTTTCTGATTATACATTTTGCTGACTTCTACTCTAAGAGGTCATCCTGAAACAGTCATGCCTTAAAGGACTAATACCAGGGGTGGGCTGCTGGGGGTTCTCAGGTGTTTGGGAGAATCTCTAGCTAAGATTCTGTGCAGTTTCCACTCCTGGCTGGCCCCGCCCACCCTGCCCCTCCCCTCCCAGGAGTCCCCACACATCCCGTTTTGGATGCAGGTAAGTGCAGGGCGCACACCGAGGTTCAGGGAGGGTGAAAAATGGGCCTACCGGAAGTTCAGGAAGGCTGGAAACGGGCCCGTTTCTGGCCTCCAGAGGGCCTCCGGAGCATGGGGAGGCCATTTTTGCCCTCCTGGAGGCTCAAAGAATGTCTCTGAAGCCCGGGGAGGGCAAAAATGCCCCCCACCGTGGTGCAGGAAGCTGACTAGGCCATGCCCACCATGGCCACGCCCACCCAGCAACCGGGCAAAGAACCCCTTGCTAAAATTTTTGAAGCCGACCCCTGACTAATATCTTACATTTTGCTTAACATGCAATTGGCAATAAGTGGAGAATCAGTATAGGTTTCATGTGATTCCTGTGCCCTGCACCAGTTAGGAGTTCTGGAAGCTGCATTAATTGCAGCTCCTGAAAAGCAGCCCTATACAACAATAGTATGGATAACCTGAGAAATGTGATTTAATGTACTACCGTAATTATAATCATACACATTTTTATCGCATTAATACTTAGCTGGCATCACAAATACTGAGGATAAAAAACATTTCAAATCCACAAACTAATTCTTTCAGGAATAATACAGTCCTGTCCAAAAGGGATAAAGTTCAATTCCCAAATCCATTTTACTGTTTCCTAATAGCAAGTGGTGTCTGAATGTAGTCTCAACATTTTGTCTCATAAACCCCATGTTCAAAGTACCAATTACCTCCTTGGGATCATATGGTAAGGATTGATAGGACTGTGATGTCATCACCATATATATCACATCTCAATTTAGAAGAACAGATGACCTCCCCAACAGTTTCAAATAAATATTTAACAACAAAGGAGACAAGAGAATACTTATGGGACATCATAGGTTAATAGCTTACACATAAAACAACACTATTTTGTTGACTTGTCATGTCAGGAAGGAACTCAAGCACTGTGAAATAGTGCCTCAAGGTCCAATATCCCCAGGCAGTCAAGAACGATAATACAATAATATCAAAAGCTACTAAAAACTTGAGGTGAACTACCAGAGTTGCATTCCGCTCCATCAATTTCACTAATGGGACCAAACAGTTATATATATATATATATATATATATATATATATATATATATATATATATATATATATATATATATATATATATATATATATATATATATATATATATATATATATATATATATATATATATATATATATATATATATATATATATATATATATATATATATATATATATTAGATACCACCTAGGCAGGCCCATGTTATTGGGAAGGACATGAAATTCTGAGTAGCTCTTGACTGAGTACTTTATGAACAAGCATTGAAATCTTCTTTAACAAGAAGCATAGGGTAATCTAATGCCATATTGGACTTTAGTCCAGTTAGTGACTTCCTTGATTAGGCTAATATGTGAAAGGAAAGAAGGTCTAATCACCAGCCTGTTCATCTTTCCCTGCAATGGCCAGGTTGCAGTCTCTCACACACATATGTTCTCCAAGTCAAATCTTGTTGTTTTTAATTTTCTAAGTTTAGCCAATATGTTTGACACCAATGGTCAGCTCCATAATCAGCACCTGGCCGTATGCTTGCCAATTGGACTGCATTTCTTAATCTTCTGTTTTCTATTATGTAGTGAACTTGACTTTGATTTTGTCCATCTGCTAATGTCTATGTGTAGAGTCCCCATTTCTGCTGCTTTAAACAATTGGCAATACATTTTCTGTTTGCAAATCCTTATTACAGTAATCTACCTCCTGAATTACTGCTTTTGCCAGTCCATTTTTTTTCATATCTAACATTTACATTCCTATTACCTATTACCTATACTATATACCTATAGTATAACATCTGATTTAAGGTGTCTTACAATTTGTCATAGGATTTCTCAGTGACTTCTACCATTGCAACTGTAGTAGGTAATTTCGCTGAAATCTACTTGTTTTAATAGATGCAATCCTGTCATATACAAAGTTACAGCTGAGTATATTCCTTTTTGGTATTTTTGAAAACATGCTCTCATCATGTAATCATATGATTTAAATTGGCCTATTCCAGTCCTTCTAAGTTCACATAGTCCAAAAATGTTCAACTGAGTACATGTGATTTTTCTTTTGAGGTTTTCAAATTTCCCTTAATTCTTGCTTCTCACATTCAGTATTTGAATTGCTTGTTCTCTTGTAACATGACAAATTCTTTTAATATTGATACCATCACTGACAGCTTAATCTGGCCATATCATTTCCTTCAGATGTAATAGGTAACGTTTATATTTCCCCCTAATTGAAAGAATTTCAGCATCTGGCATTCAAATCTTGTCCAAATATTTCAGCAATCTCAATATATTTTCTTTGCAAATATAAAAGTTGTTTTCTGGTGTCTTCTAGATTTTATTTTGAGTTACTTAAACCAAAATTATTTGATTTCAGTTGAACGACTTATACATTAGTTTGTAAATTACTCTTAATTTTGCCCTTCCCTTTTTGAAAAAGGTGATCCTACCAGAAACTCCTCCTTCCTTTTGTCTTGTATTTAGGATCACTGAAGCTACATCAGTGTATCCCTTTCATTTTAAGTTACTAAATCCTATAAAGGGTATGGAAAGTAATTGTTCAATATATATTCCTCACACATCAATGACTCGTTTTTTGTTTTTTATCTCATACATTTCCCTAGGGAAAGCTAGAAAAATGCACATAAAGTGCTTAATTATATTGTGCACCATAAAATAATAAATTTGAGTGTTAGTAATGGATATCAAGTCATCTTAGTCATTGCTGACTTTGTTATTGTTACTTACTTTTTCAGTTTGCATATATTCCAAGTGGTGACCTATTCTATAACAGCAGATCAGCATTTTGGTTTCATTGTACATTTATGTACACTAGATGCTGGCAGTGTTTATTTAGTTTAGAAAAATGTGTATTTCATTTTAAAAGAATAACTACAAAAAACTCCACAGAGTCTCATTTAAATTGAATTACTAATTGTGTTTGCTTAAAGGGCCTACAGATTTCCTAAGAACTCTGGCCACTCTATGATAGGAAGATAAACTCATTGTGAAATATTTTCTCCAAAATGGCATTCCATATTTCTTTTTGGAATTTACCAGAATTCCTTTTGTTTTTAAAGCTTTTTCTGTCTTTTCATATTTTTAGCCTCTTATCTTCTGCTCATTTTCTATATTGCATTTTATTTTTATGTATTTTACCAATACAAAATTTCACTTTATTTTTAGTCCTGATTGTAAGTTGTTCTTATTGTAATTATAAATAAAAATAATTATGATAATATTATATATGATAGACCGATAGATAAATCGATCACTTGATAGGTAGACAGACAGACAAACCATGTATACATGTATTCATAATTATAAATGTATTCAGTCAGGTAGATCATTAAAAAGAGAAAGAAAGAAAAAAGTTTGGTAAAGGTCATTGGAAGAAAAGCAGTTTATCCTGTGTGCTGCTTGGAGAGTCCAAGCATGGGTTAACTTCTGTCTGATTGCCCAGGGACTGAGTTAAGAAAGATCTGGCCATGCCTCCTCTGCTCCACCGAGTCCAGTTTTTCAACTCAGTTGAGCCTAGAGGGACGTGTTCTATCTTTCTTAGCTCAATTACTGGGAAAACAGAATTTTTGCTTGGATTCTTCCTTTTCGAACTCTCTACAGCAGCTTGAATTTCTTAAGAGAAAGGAGCGGGCGATAGCGGGAAGGCTTCCTCGCCGCCAAGTGGCTAATTTATATTTGCTTTCAATGTGTTTGCTGGTTTCCCTGGCCCGCCGCAAGAACTGCCACCACCCCTTTCCAGTCAGCTCAGGCAGCCCGGAGTCACTGCCCGATCCTCGGGTCACACTCCGAAGACCATGGATCAGTGTGTCGGTGCTGGGAGAGTTTGCTCCCCTTGCGGGTGCCATTTTTGCAGCCTTCAGCGCCGGGAGAGTTCGCTCCCCCTTGTGGGTGCCATTTTGAAATCCTCGGCACCGGGGGAGTTGTAGGCCTTTCAAGTTTTAAACAACTGTGTGTGCTGCGAGCTCAAATCGTGCCGCGGTGAGTGCAGTGGTTCCTCCACCTAATTCCTCATCATCAAGGCGGCACTGGAGTCCCTGCCTGATTCAGGTTATACTCCAAAATTTGCATAAGATCTCCTGAGTGCCTGAGAGGCTTGGAGCTGAGCGCTTGACTGCTAGCGGCGCGAAATGGGGTGAGTAGAAGGGCCAGTGGTCCTGCATCGAAATCCTTTGCCCCAACTTGGCCTATCCACTGAACTTGTGGCCTCCTTTAGACTCTGCCACCTGAGGCCAATTTACCCAATTTTTGTCCGAAGCTTAACCATCCCTTGGAGCAAAAATGACACACTTTAGATGTCAGGAAGGTTCTCTGAATATACATTAAAAGGACTGCCTCATTTTGAAAGACTCATTTCAACCAGTCTCAATGGGTTGGAAAGTCACCCCATCAACTGTAGGCCGCTGGCTGAAGGCGTGCATCGCCAAAGTCTATGACTGTCAGACTAGGCTGTTACCTGGCTGGATCATGGCACACTCAACCAGAAGCATGGCTATGACAACAGGCCATGCAAGCCTCAATTGAGGAAATTTGCAGGGTGGCGATGTGGTCCTCACCGTCACTGTTTATTAAGCACTACAGACTGAATGTTTTTGCCTCTGCATAGGCATCCTTTGGCAGGAGAGTGCTACAAAGGGTTCTTCCCACCTTGGGGACCCTGGACCAACCTGTTTCCCACCCTTGAGACATTAAGCTTGGGTACATCCCATGTTTGGACTCTTCAAGCAGCCCACAGGAGAAGGAACATTGGCTTACCTGAACGTTCTTTCTATGTGCGTTGCGGGAGAGTCCAAACCCGCCCAGGTGACCGTCTTGGTCCAGGGTTTGTGGATTACCAGACTTACCAATGTATTGGATTTATTGTAGGTCTATGTCTTCATTGAAAAACTGGACTCAGTGGAGCAGAGGAGGCATGGCCAGATCTTTCTTAACTCAGTCCCTGGGCAATCAGACAGAAGTTAACCCATGCTTGGACTCTCCCGCAGTGCACATAGAAAGAACGTCCAGATAAGCCAACGTTCCTTCTATGTGTTCCTTTACCTCTATGCTGTTCTATGACCATACTGTAATAATGATTTGATTTGATTTGATTTGACTCCTTCACCTTTTATAATAAACTCAAGTCAGGGTAGCATGTGGGAGATTTGGAAAGAAAAAAGGCATTCAAAAAGGTAATGCTTATTATCTAAAAAAACCCAACATAATAGAAGAAATGATAGAATTTGAACAGCAAGGCAAAATTAGGGTACTTAAAACAAGTTTCTGAAATAGAAAATAAATCTCAGTCTTTTAGCCACAGTGATTTAACCTTTAGAACAGTTAACAAAAGAAGTGTTATGCAAGTTGTTCTATCACCTCAGTGATTGGCTGAAATGCTGATGAGGGCAAACTTAGAATATTTTGGCTGAATTTGTATTAATACAATGGCAAATCTGATTTCCTGAATATTTTCTTCTTGAAAAGGTAGATAGGGAGGCTCTCTAGTTGGCCACTCATGCCTGATCACTCATGTCTGGTCATTTCCCCTTCAAACTATTGTGATGTGCTCTACATGGGGCTACCTTTGAAAAGTATCCGAAAGCTTCAGCTGATTAAAAAAAAATGAGTTAGCGAGGGGGCAATTTTAGGTACCCAAAAAAGGGTACGTATAACATCTCTGCTCTATGAGAGCAGAGTTTGATTCTGGATGCCAGTTTGCTTCTGAGTCCAATTCAAGGGGTTGATTGTGACCTATAAAGTCCTACATGGCATGGGGCCAGGCTACCTATGGAACGATCTTTGTTCATTACATCAGCCCATCCCATTCAGTGTTGCAGAACCCTATTCCTATCAGTTAAAGAACTCCGACTGGTGGGGTCTAGGAAGAAAATTTTCTCTGCCATTGCCCTTGCCCTATGGGGCTATTCTTCCCCTGGAGATGAGGCAGGCCTCCACTCTCCTGGTCTTCTGAAAGGCTCTGTGGCCCTCGTGTGGGGAGCCCAGGGGAGCAGTCAGCACGGGCTGGTTAGTTACCTGAAAGCCCTCCCTTCATCTTTTCACTAATTTTAATTTTAATCTTAATTTTTTTAATTTATATATATATACTGTTTTATATTTTAACATACATACATTTCATGTACATTTTACTGTACATTTTAACATTTTATTGTACACTGGTCAGAATACCTCTTTTAGGGAGATGTGAAATGTAAAAAATAAATAAACAAAAAATAAAATTTATATCCACATTGGGCAAAAAGTATATTCCTCCTGCAAAACAAAACACAACAAAAAGCAGGACCAATTTTTTTTAACATACATAAATTGATCACTATATTGATGCAATTAATTGGTGTGTGTGTGTGTGTCAGGCTGTGATTTTATGTTGCCTGTTACATGTATATGCAGGGAGATGCATCCCTATCAAATATAATGGTTTATTCCTGAGCATGTGATTAATATGTTCCTAGTACGCATGTGTACATTCCTTTCTTTTGATTCTTTCCTTTTGTCTTCTGCTTCTGCATGAAGAAACACCTATGTTTATAGCCAGAATGTGATTTATTATTTTTGTAAAGAAATAAATATCTTATAACTTAGCATTTGAACTGTGGTTTATTTTGATAATGTCAGAGTTTCAGGAAAAGATTCATTTCGCCTCTGATGAGAGTAATTCTTATCCCAACAGTGTGTGTGTGTGTGTGTGTGTGTGTGTGTGTGTGTGTGTGTGTGTGTGTGTATTTTACACAAACCATTTTCTCTCATACATATATATGCAGACCCAGGGCAATTCAACATCATAGCCTTAAGACATATGTCTCCCATGCTGTACTGGCTGGAAATGAGGCTGAGTCAAGAAATTACCCAATTTACTGCAATCTAATTCTCTGGAATGGTATCTGCCATCCATGTTGCCAGATATTGATTATAGCAACTCCTCATTGGTGAACTCCCTATTTACACCCCATTCTCCTATGTTGGGATAAGAACTAATTTCTTCCCCCACCTCCCCTATCCTCAACTGTGTTATGTGACTTTGTTATAGGCCTTTTCTCTCAATCCTGTCTTTGACCCAAAATCCACCTTGAAGGATAGGTAGGAGAGAGTTGTCCTCTTTATAGTCTTTTACTCTGCAATGTCAACACTGGAAAATAGTTGGGGTACCCTCAGAACATCCCCTTGATTCAGCTGTTTCATTCCTCCCCCTTCCCCCCCATGCAGTTTTCATTGTTAAAAGGATTAAACATCTGCTTCCTCCAGAAACATTGCTTGGAACTTGGTTCTAGATTTTGCACTGTATTTCTTCCATCAATTTCTTGTTGCTTGCTTAGAGTTCAACTGGCCAGTCAATGATGCAATGAAAGGTAGCTATTGGAATGGAGAATGGTACCATAAGACATTATTCCTAGAAACTGCAGAAGAACAAAGGTTGAATTATGGGCAAGAATATTTCATTCAGGCAGCATAATAAGGACAGGGGATAAAAAGGCTATGCACCTTATCTTTTCCATCCCATTTTTTCTTCTTTATTACTTTTCCTGAAAGGTGAGAAGAGTCAGTTTACTCTTATTTTCCCTCCCGTTCTGTGTCTGAAATACCTGCTTAGCCATGAGTTATCATATGGCAAACATAAAAGTAATATGTGCCATATTATGCATGGAAATATCCAGGTTTTAAAATACAAGTATTCAACTATTTTCTTTCCACGTGCTTCCATTTGTGCAATCTTGCTGATATAATGCAATAAGAGGACCGGGAAACATAAGAATTCTTGTAATAACATCAGTGGCACAGAAATGTTAAATAGACATCTTGTGAGACTTACCTCTTCTCGACTCCAGTCTCAGATCTTCAAAGTAATTTGCATGAAGTAACATTAGCAAGTGTCTGCTTTGATTAAAAATAGTTTTTCATAGTGTGGTAGCTGTTTTAGTATGAGCAAGACAGACCTCTTAAGGGCAAATACAAGCTTTGTTTCCTCTCCAAAGATGCTATTTTTAATTCCTGATGTTAATCTTGTTTAACAGTGATATCAATCCGTGTCATGTTTTGTCATGAGATTCTGGCAATTCTGTTTCAGTTTCCAGAGGAACTGTTGCTAATGCTATTACGGTTATATTTACATTCTCCCCCTCAGCTGTAGGATATTCCATGATTAGCAGCTGCCAAAGTCATAATGGAGATGGAATAAAATACAGACAGTATGCTAAGGTTGAAAAAAATGTTGAATTATGAAAAATTCATTATTAAATTACTTGTTTAAAAGAAATGTCCCAGTGCAGTTATCTGGGTAGCTGTGATCACCCCTGAGCATTTGACTTGAACTGTAAGCTGAGAATGAGCATTTTAGGCAATCCAGATATAATGTGCACTCATCATTGCACTAGGTCAGTGATGGCGAACCTTTTTTTCCTTGGGTGCCGAAATAGTGCGCACGCGCGCTATTGTACGTGCATGCATGCCCACACCCATAATTCAAAGCCCCCCACTCACCCCACCCCACCCGCGCATGCATGCGCGACCCCCCCCCCACTCCCCTGGTTTCCGACTTCCAGTGGGCCCGGTAGGCCCGTTTTTTGCCCTCCCCAGGCTCCAGAGGCTTTCTTGAAGCTTGGAGAGGGTGAAAACGCTCTTCCTGCCACCCTGGAGGCCCTCCAGAGGCCAAACTCACCCTCTCAGAGCCTCCGCGCAAGCCAAAAATCAGCTGGCGGGCACGCACATGCGCGCTGTAGCTGAGCTAGGGCAACGGCTCGCGTGCCGGCAGATATGGCTCTGCGTGCCACCTGTGGCACCCGTGCCATAGGTTCGCCATCACTGCACTAGGTCCTCTGGAATTCTTGCTTTCCCCAGCAGCTTTGATCTTATGAGTAAAAGCTTTGATTAGGCATTGTGGAGGGTTTTTTTATTTAGCGTATGGCAAATACATGGACTTATTCCATGTTAATATCTTATTATAATATTCACAGGTTAATATCCAGTCCACCCAACCATTTAAGGACAGGGTGGTCTATATTGAAAAAATCAGACATTGGGCCGGTGTAAGCTCTTGATGGACATTCGGACACAATGTGACACAAATATTTTGTCAAGAAGCACCACAGTCACACTGAGGGGTAGAGACAAGATGCCACTTAAACAATGAGTCCTGCAATTGTGGAGGTGTAGGCAGCTGATAGGTCTTCCTGCTTCCTAATTCCTTGCTTTCAAGACTAGCATAAAGCTTCAACTAGCCTGACTGATTCATTCTGAGGATCTTTTTTTCAAATGAGATGTGGTGAGCAAAGATCAATACTGCCACAGGTAGCTGCTCTCATCCGCTGTTACACTAAAGGTTGTAAATTTAATTCTACATTTTGTTTCTTGTGCAGAGGTGGCAGAGGACACCTAGAAACAAACCACATTTACAATTTATTGTTTACTTTCTGAATAAAAAGCTCTAATCACTCATCCAAAATCTCTTCTCGCTTACAAAACCAAGCATGTTTATCAATCTTCAATTCTAGCTGGACAGACTAGGTTTGAATTCTAGAAAAATCGAGGCGGGATGCTCTCATCACTGTCAGATCCTTGTCGTATGTAATGTCTTCAATAAATTTTCAGTTTCCCATGAACTATAATGTCCAACAGGAGGTAACTAGCCCATCAAGTCTTGATTAGCCCTACTGAGTATTTTAACTTTCTGATAATTTTTCACCACAGTCCAGAGGTGGGTTCCTCCCGGTACGTTCTTACCTGTTGGTCGGCACAGAGCCGAAGAAGCTGGTGGCGTTCATGGCACGGGGCTTCCCCGCCCGCTTCCCCCGCCTACCTGGACACCACCATTTGCGTTCTTTTGCCCTCTGCGCATGCATAAAGTGTTCTGCTTGCGCAGAGGGCAAAATAACGCAAATGGCGGTGTCCAGGCAGGTGGGGGAAGCGGGCAGGGGAAGCCCCGCGCCGCGAACGCCACCAACTTCTTCGGCTCTGCGGCGACCAACAGGTAAGAGCGTACCGGGAGGAGCCCACCTCTGCCACAGTCCAATTACTTCATTCCTTTTATATGGCAACTGTCTGTTGTATTGGGAATTATATTTTGTTGTGAAAACTGTAGCTTGTTATGTATTTTTTGAAGCCATCCTTTTCCATATGCTGAATCTTTCTTGAACCAGACTTTTTGCCTATGAAAGTTGCTTTGAGATGAGAAGGTATATATTATGTAGAGATGTATGTATGTGTATATTAATCCAACAGCTACAAAAAATATATGAAAACTACATAGTTAAGTCTGCAAACAATATTCCCCTCAGAGGACATCATTAAGAAGAAAGACAGCATGGGCACCAGCAGATTTCTCACTTCAATTAATAAAGCCTTTTAGATTGCCCATGTCCTAGTTATACACCTTTTAAAAAAATATCTGACCAGCCCATCCAAAATCATAGGTTCAGAAAAACCCAAGGAATTGAAACAACAACAATGCATATAAATACAAGATCCATACAATATGAAAACTGACTACTGCTACCATTGATGAATGAATATTGCATTATTATTTTTTTAACAAGAATTGGATGGATATAGAGTTGTGTGTTTACATGTATTATAAAGGTGATTTCATGAGGGAAGAAAAATCAACACTCCTCCCTCCCTCCCTCCCTCCCTCTATTACACACAAACACACACACAGAGTTTATACTCTCTCTCTCACACACACACACCGTATATATACAATCAATCAAATTAAATTGAGATCGGAGTGCCAGATTTGTTTGATTTTATATTTATATATATTTACAAGTACATATACATATACATATACATACACATATACATACACACACACACACACACACACACACGTATGTATGTATGTGTGTGGGTGTGTGTGGGTGTGTGGGGGGTGTATACACACACCCATCCACAGTCACTCCTAGAAATGATTGTCAAATGCAGCCTAGAGGATGAAGATTCTGGAAGTGGTTTTTTTTTAGTTCTCCCTGTGGAAAGCATGGGAAGTCCCTCCTCCCCCCATCCATCACTATTGGATTTCCCCAAATTCCAATACTGACACTTTATTCACAATGTTTATGACTGGTTCAGGATCAGAATTATATTTTTGAAGATAACTACATATAGTAGATATGTAGTTATATGTAGAACCTCATATTTGTAATAATTAAAAAAACCCTATTAATTATTTTAACTGCTACTTGAATTAAGATTATTTATTTAATAGGGCTCCACTTATTACACCATGGTCACTTCTTCCCCTCCATTTATATTTTTCTTTATCTAAATATGAAAAGTAAAGTTTTCCCTGTATCAAGTTCTGTGCCCAATGGTCTCCCCTCATCTCTTTCCCTCCCTCCCTGTTTTTCTATAGGCAACAATATAGAGATAATTACCGTAGCTATTAATGGTTTTTTTTCCAACTAGACTACAGCCCTAGAATCCCTTGGTGGTCTGCACCTAAGTCCTAACCAATTCTGATTCTTCTTTGTTGCCATCAGTGCTGGTCCAACACATGATTGTATTTCAACATAAACATACTGTTCTGACATCCAAACTTGTTTTGTCTAAAAAATATTTTCTATCCAAATTTCATACCTATGATTTACATTTATTTCTAACTCAGCTGGGTTAGATTTTAGTGGAGGTAACACTATGTGTTTAAAATTTGAAAATGTGGGCCAAGATTTGCTTGATTTATTTGATCTAGTACTTGGAATCCAGAAAATCCCCAGTTACACGTGCAGTGTGAAATTGTATCCATCTGTTATGCCAGGTGCTAAAATTTACAGTAACTAAATATGCTGCCATCTCCAGATCTTGATAAACACTGTTTCATTGGCAAATAGTAATTTTGCACCTAAGCCATGAAACAAATGCTCTGAGATAGTTTTCTTTTTAATTGTCTCTACTTGTCTCATTTCTCCCAGTTGCATTGAAGGAGCTATTGGTGGCAATTAAGGGGTAATTTATTGAGTTTAAGTACTTCTGAAGAGGGATTTTTTACATTGTTCTATACTGTTATGCCATTGTAAGGGAATTGGTTTTGGGGAGCAGTATGGTTATTGAAATATATAGAGCCGAGGTGGCACAGCAGTTAGAGTGCAGTACTGCAGGGCACTTTAGCTGACTGTGATCAGCAGTTCAGCTGTTCTGCTGTTCAGCTGTTCAGCTGTTCAGATCTCACTGGCTCAGGATTGACTCAACCTTCCATCCTTCCGAGGTAGGTAAAATGATGACCCAGATTGTTGGGGGCAATATAAATATATATTTAAAAAATTGCTTAATGGTGTAAACCACTTAGAGAATGCTTGCACTATGAGGCGGTATATAAATCTCACTAATAAATAAATAGGATCATAGTGGTTTGTACATCAGCCATGATCAACATAGGTTTTATTGATAAACTTTATTCTCCAGTGAGGTTGCAGGATAGGCCAGGAATGGATGGTGACTTTGTCCTTTTGCCCAGAGACTGAGTCATAATTTTAGCCATGCCCTGTTGTCTCTCTCTCTGGCTCCAGTTATCGACTCAGTCCTGCCAGAGAGAGACGCTCTCATCGCAGGTTTGAATTTCACACCCCACGCTTGTCTGGTGGTTGGGTTTGGGTTGCGTTGGCTGCTCCGGTGCTCCGGAAACGCCGCCGACATTCAAAGCCATTTTTTCCATGCCTTGTGTCTGCCTGCCCGAAAGGGATTTCCTCGATTTGGTTTCTTTGGTTCCTGAAAAAGCTTACTGGGATTATTCTGAATTCTAAAAGGAAATGCATTGATGTGAAACACAAACTGTTCCCATAGTAAAGAATATTCACAAAGTGTTATTCAACAATGTGCATCATGAAAGGCCTAAAATTAATATTAACAATAGTATGTACAGTTTATATTTATGAAGGTCAAGAGAAATGAGGGTATGGAAACAAAAAATTACCAGGTTTTAAGAGCATAAAAATAGCATAACACAGCACATTTTTTGCCTACATTTCTAAATTCTAAACTCTAAGCTTTCTATTTCTGGAGGGATTTTATAATAAACCTTACTCAGTTATCTAGGGTTTAGTTGCTTGCTTTTTTTTTTTTTTGGCTTACATTCCAGAATTCCTGTAATAGTTCTGCATCATAAACCACATGATGGTCAGGACTCAGTTCCCAGTATATCTGCTTTCTGGCATTTAGTTTTGAATGAAATTTGTCAGAAAGTGAGGTATTATAAAATGCAGACTGAAACATAGTACAAAATTATGACTGTGGTATAGATTGAGGACTAATTTGTTTTTACATATATTTTGAAATACAGAAGATCATTGAGTGAGTAATAGAAATGTCTGTGTTGAAGGAGGCCTTAATTAGGTTCTGGGCACTGATCGGATTACTTTATTGGTTTATCAATTAGTATTAATTATGTATGTGAATTAATGGATTGGTTTAATGATGATGGGGTTTTATGCTATGCATGGCCCTTAGTTAAGTAAAGGGATTAAAATGGTGAAAATAAATAAATTTATTTATTTATTTCTATTTGTATGTCGCCCAACTCCCGAAGGACTCTGGGCAGCTTACAATAAGCAAAAAACAATTCATATAAAACAACAATAGAAATAAAATTTTAAAATACAGTAAATTTTTAAAAAAATATTCCACTCATTCCTATCATAAAGGGGTGGCCTTCTAAACTTTCTCAACAAAATTCCTAACCCCAGGTCTGTTGGAAAAGCCAGGTTTTAATGGCTTTCCGGAAGGCCAACAAGGTGGGGATGGTATGGACCTCCGGTGGAAGTTGGTTCCAGAGAGCCTGAGCCGCCACGGAGAAGGATCTTCCCTGCAGGCCCGCCAGTCTACATTGTCTAGCTGATGGGACCCGCAGAAGCCCAATCCTGTGGGATCTAACCGGTCATAGCGGTCCCGAAGATAGCCTGGTCCTGAGCCATGTAGGGATTTAAAGGTAATAACCAACACCTTAAATTGTGCCCGGAGACCGATAGGCAGCCAGTGCAGCTGGTGGAGAATTGGTGTCACGTGGGTGTACTTCGGGGCACCCACCACAGCTCGTGCAGCTGCATTCTGGACCACCCCTCAAATAAGATAAGTATTTCATAACAGTGGGAATCTGAATCCTGGGGGAAGAGAGTCCTTATCTTATAAACATCTCCAAGAAGATTAAGATGTGGAAGATAATTAATTTCTCTTTGGTGCTGTTTTCAAAAAACAAGCCCAGAATCAGAAATGAACAGAAAAGTTGATCCCCTTGAAAATGTAAGGAAAGGAATATTCTTTAAGGATTTCTTCTAATAATTCTCATGCCTGGTCTTTATCTCAGTATTTAGTATCTAATCCATTTAGCTAAACATCTAGAAGTTAAATGCTGGCAGGTCTTTGGAAATGGTGATTAGGATCTAGGCAGCAACAAGCCCAGCCCTTCATATATATTTGAATCACCATTGTTTGCATTAATTTACCAAGATGCTATTATATGTTATATGGCCAAATGCAATAAAACAAAAAGGCGTAGATTATGTATTTTCTTTTAAGATAATAGTCACATTTCACATTGTCAAGAAATAATAATAAGAGATAATGATACAGTTAAGCAGTAAGATAGCATGATGCATGTTAGTACTGTACTAACCACTACCAGTGTAGATAATAAGAATATCATGTTTCTTTAAAAAAACAAACTCTTACAATTTAATTCCAGGTTATATACAAAACCTTACCAAATTTATTGTGAATTTTTTATCTGATTAATTGTCCTTCCATCAAAATATTCCTTATTTTATGGAGGCGTACATCCATCCTGAATCACAAATTAATACTAATAATTAAAATCATATGGGATTCTTGATTAATGAGATAATCTTTGCATTCATAATTTGGTCATGGGTGAATGCATTTCCTTACGTAGGCAGCAAAATCTCCATAGGGCTTCCAAGGAAATAGAAAAACTAAACAAAAACTCAGGATCATACCTCTTCAGTGGGACTCCTAGCATTTCCACTGTTGTCACCTCTGTTGTTAATGGATTGATGTTCTATCTACAGCATTATCTTTAGATTCTGTATCTGAAGGTAGTATCTACTGTGTTGAGCATTGTAGCAATTCCTGACCAAAAAAAGATAGAAATGGTATGGTCTTTATACCTCTAAATACATGCATGCAAAATTCTTATTGAAATGTTGATGTTGCAGTGAACAGAGCATGCATTTTATGAAATTCGCAGCATATTTTGCTAAGGAAGGATGGACATCAGTCAAGTCAGTGGCTCATTCTTAGTACTTGACAGAGAATGGAGAACATCTTTTGGTTGCTTATATGTGGAGAAGTATACAAATATGGTGATGCTGATTAGTAAATGCAACACATTCTTTCTGGAGGTTTCCCTTGTGTTAAGAGCTTGAACAATAGAAGTAACTGAGCATGTATATACATACATATGTAGACACGCACACAGGCAAACACACGCACATATAAAATGACCCATTTTCTATCAGTGACTTTTGTTCAAGAAGAGGAAGTTAATAAGTGTTTCTCATTGTCAGAGCACATCTGCAGTCAACTGAAATTCTGAATGATGAATTATGGATGAGTGTACCTGAGGGGGCTGAGATGACTGCTATAAGATCTGTGCAAAGTTAGAGTCTGAAAGGGATGCTTAGAGAAAAGGAAGTCTTTAATTATTAACAAACCCTTCATATGGGATGGGGAGGCAGCCTTGGCCTTCGTACGGCAAGCATTTTCCTTTATGTCAGAATGAATAGAAAATATATGGAAGCTTCAGGGAATACATTCCAGATCAGTCTGGAATGTTCCAGAGTAAGTTTTGTTTTGTATGTTTGCTTTTGTGACAGTCAGTTTTCTTCCATACTGAAATGGCACAATTCATGAAGGATGAGACCATAGTTTCATTAGACTCCAATAGTAGTGTTTTACTGCAAGTATTATCTATAATTTACAACAATATATTGATGTTGAAATGAAATTTCTCTTCAGGGATGATTCTTTCAAGAAAGGATCACCGTGTGCTTTTTACAGCACACAGTGTTCACAATCTGATACTGAAATAAAGTATCACTATGCCGCTCGCTCTTTCAAGTTGGTTATGTAAAAGGCTCAATTGAGGCATTTGAAATGGTCAGTTTTCATCCATTCATGTCATTTTTAACGGATTTTGACTTCTTCATTGTAACATTACAACAAAGTGACCAGATTTTTTTATTTTTAAGCGGGACGGGGGGGCGCCTGGGCGCCGCCATTTGTTTTGCCCTCTGCGCATGCGCAGAACGCTGCGCATGCGCAGAGGGCAAAACAGCAAATGTCGGCGTCCAGGTGAGGTGGGGGGGGGAGGGGGGGGAGGGGGGGGGAGGCGGGAGGGCGCTTGGATGCCTGCAGCTCGCAACAGGTAAGGTGCCGGCTGCCTCCTTTCCCCGTCTCCTGCCTCCCGTTCGTTGCTTGCCAGCCCGGCCGAAGGGAAGGCGGGAGGCGAGGAAAGGCCTCCCGAAAGGGAGGCGGGCTCCCGAAGCCTCCCCTCCTTTTGGGAGGCCTTTCCTCGCCTCCCGCCTTCCCTTCGGCCGGGCTGGCTCGCCTCCCCTCCTTTCGGGAGGCCTTTCCTCGCCTCCCGCCTTCCCTTCGGCCGGGCTGGCTCGCCTCCCCTCCTTTCGGGAGGCCTTTCCTCGCCTCCCGCCTTCCCTTCGGCCGGGCTGGCAAGCAACGAACGGGAGGCGGGAGACGGGGAAAGGAGGCAGCCGGCAGCTTACCTGCTCCAAGCACCTTTCGGGAGGCCTTTCCTCGCCTCCCGCCTTCCCTTCGGCCGGGCTGGCTCGCCTCCCCTCCTTTCGGGAGGCCTTTCCTCGCCTCCCGCCTTCCCTTCGGCCGGGCTGGCAAGCAACGAACGGGAGGCGGGAGACGGGGAAAGGAGGCAGCCGGCAGCTTACCTGCTCCAAGCATCCAAGCGCCGCGGTCTCCCGGTCGCCCGCCCGGCCCCAGGGCAACGGCGGCAGCGAGGCGACGGGGGAAGAAAGGGGAGGGGGATGAGGAAGGGCTGTTTGCGCCGCTCGTAAACTCAAAGCGGCGACGGCTCCTCGTCCCTCACCCCTCCCAACCGCAGCGGCGCCTCCGAGGGCAGGGCTAGGGATGGAGCGGGGGAAGGAGAGGAGGAGCAGCCTCCCTTCCCCCTCCCCCCAGCTTCCAGCCGCCGCCGGAGGAGTCAACAACGCGGGACGCCCGCCCGCCGCCAACGCCGCCCACGGCCGGCCCGAGCTGAGAGGCCTGCTGCCTTTCAGGCCGATTTTTTGAAAGAATGCCCTAGTCGGGCAAACTTTGAAAAAATCGGGACTTTTTAGAGGGCGGGCGGGACGTGGGACAAATGATGAAAAAGCGGGTCTGTCCTGCCAAAATTGGGACGTCTGGTCACCTTACATTACAATGCTTTTTTCAAATATTAAATATAAACATATTTTTAATCAAAGTAAATGACATTTGTTGCTTTAATAAAATTCTAATGTAGATTGAAAGAAATGTTTTCCTGAAATACCCTTAAACCTTGTGGCTTGCCGGGTTGATAAATAATTTTTTTTAATTAAAATGTAAAGACCATTTCAAGTCCAAAAATACTCAGGTACACAAACCCAAAAGTAGTACAGTACCAGTGCCGCACCATAAATATAATAATAAATTATTATTCAATGTTGCTGATCCGTTTCCATCAATTATCCTAATTGATTTCTGAAGGCCTATTAACAGCAAGGCTTCAGAGTGGAGCCATCCTTGACTTGGAGATCAAGTTGTTCCAAAGAATGTTGTCCCATAGAATGCTTATTTTCTCCCCCTCTCCTGTTGCATGATAAGTAGGGATCCTCCATAGGTATTCAATGTTTGTTCAAGCTGGGTAGATAAAATATATTTAGGAAAGATCATCTTGCAGGTATCTAGGCCCCGAGCTTTGTAGGTAAGAACTTATGGCTTAGGCCGGAATTGGCTTCATACAAATAAAGTAAATAACCTCTATATTGGAGCAACATACAAACCCAATGAATAAATTTTAGCTTGTTTACCCTGATTCACATATGGTAGAATTTGTGGGAGGTCGTAAGAAATAGAGGCAGTGGCTGTGTTCACATGTAGCAGTAGGCTACAATGAGTAAGTTTATCAGGAAAGTTTGTTGAACCTTACATTATGGCTCAATATTGTACTATCAACAAAGTTGGATGGCAAATTTTGTGAAATTCCATATGTGGAAAGGCTGTGTGATCTTGTAAAGATGGTAACATTAAAACACAAACTCATAATTCTGTTGTAAATTGTAATTTCTATTGCAACATACTTCAATTTTTATTTATAAATAAGGGCCCTGAGGTAACTCTTAAAATTGCAAAATATGTTTCTGCAATTTGTAGGACTTGCACATTGTTGATAGCAAAATAGTATAAGCATGTTTGTACATTTGTTCACCTTACATGCCTTATTTCATTTTGTAAGTTGTTCTTTGTAGGTTACATTCTGTAGGTTTTATTTAGCATGTCTTATTTAGTTTGGGTCACTGACCTGTAATAAAAAATGATCAGATTTAATTTGATTTGATGTGAATTGTACCCAAAGCCTTATCTGTGGATTTTTTTGGAGTGGATATCATTCTGGGAGTCACTTTCCCCCCCTGCTCTGCTTTAAAATCTTTTTACTCCTCCATGCTAGATGCCCTAGCATGGCCAACCTTCTTCTAGCCTCTAGCTTTCAGGATATTTCCCTAGAAAGAGGAGGAAGAATATTTTTCAGCATAGTGTTATATATAGCAATCCTTGTAAGATGAATAATTACTTTTAAAGTATTCCAGAATATTTTCTATTTCCTGATTGTTAAGGAGCTTTCATCAACAGGAAATACTAATAGCAATCGATGTTCTCCCTAGTGGGTTGAGATAGCATCCAGGAATGGGTTAACTCTCGCCTTCAGCTGTTTGGACCGAGTCTGTCAGAGCTGAAAAGCCCCCTCCTGTTGCTAGGGCCCCCAGCTTTCAACTCGGTCCTCAGCGTGGACAGATATGCGAGATCATTTCTCCATACCTGAGTGCCATTTCAACCCTTATTGTTAATTAGTGATAGTGGAATTGTGAGTTTCAACTGACTCAGCTTGTCATCACAGTGAGTCATTGCTATTATTCTCTGGACGGATTTCTCGGCTTTTATATTGGACTGTTTTCTGGACTGTAGTTGGGATTGCGATTTCTGCTTCGAGGCCAGCCACTTCGGTGGCTGGGAATCTTCAAAGGCTCGCTTTCTGGCTTCTCCTCTCTTCAGGACTTCATTTGGTTAGTGTCTTCTAGCCCTTCGGGTGTGTGACAGGAGAGAGGGAGCCTCCGGAGCTCTTCAGAGCGAAGCAAAGCGGTGGCCATTTTGAAAGCCACATTTTTAAAAGTCTTTTACTTTTTTACTTTGCCGTTCCGACTGCAATCGTCTGCTAATCAACTGCTAATCAACTGCTAATCATCGCCTAGGGGTGCCTGACATATCACAGAGCATTGTGCTCACTGAGTAATCCCCTGGCAAGTTGTCCTTTGGGGTGAAGCTAGTGAGCAGGCCGAACAGATCACTCAGGGCAGTACAGGAGTCTAGCGCTTCACGTTTCACCCCCACTTTCTGCCATTGCCAGGAGTCACGCACTCCACCCAATGGCGACTTTAAAGTCGGTGGCCATTAAAATAAAGCAGGGGCCTAGCGTTCCGTTTATGGACAGCCACATGCACTTTTGTGCCCTAGTCACCTCAGGAGTCTAGCGCTCCATTATACCCGGGCAGTACCAGACTTGCAGGCTTTGCTGTCACCAATTGTTGATAGGACTGATAGCAGTCATATCAGACACCATTTTGGACAAGCCTCATCGGAGGGCTTCCGGCTTGTAGATTCAGGACATCTATTATCAGGAATTTCCGCGCTCCACTTAGTGATGGACAGACTGCCAGGCCAGGTCAGACTTCCCATATCCTGAACAAAGGCAAAATTTCTGACAGGAGTCTCTTGCTCCAAATACCGACAGCCACTCCATCGCCTAATCAAACAGAGATTTCCAGGCCTTGCAGCCCGGCTCAGGAGTCTCGCGCTCCATTTTCAGTCAGCAGGCCTCTCCAGAGCACTACAGGCTCAGTTCTGGGACCATTCCTGGTCTTCTACAGCAGCCCCTTAGCTCCCTTCCTCAAATGGCTGACAAATCAGAATCCAGGGGGTGCAAAAGATCGGCCTCTGCCAATTGCCCTGACTCTCAGGGTAGTAGAGCTGACAAGTGCACTAAAGCCACCGAAAAAGATGAGTGCAGGAGGGATAAGGCCCTCAACAAGATATGCGAGAGGTCTGACAAGAGGGGCCGTCCCTCTACCTCTCGGCCGGAGACCCACCAGCCCGCTCCGGTCCCTTCCAGGCCCCCTCCATCGCGGGCTCTGTGGATCACAGTCTATTGATCACAGTCTATTGATGTCCGCATGTCAAACGCCGATCAAACTGACCTCTGGGGTCCCACCTGACAGGTACTCTGCTGGTGCTCATCAAACTGCATTGGCCAGGGCTGCCCTCTCGGCCACTTTCACACCGACCACAGCTGGACTCAGGCCCGATTCCAAACCAGTCCCAACGGCCTCACCCAACATACAGTTGATGATAGTGGATGCTGTCAAACAGGGCATCGTGGAGGGGATACACCAAATACATGCGGAATTCCTGCCCCCAGCTCATCATTTGACCACAGATTTGACCTGCACCATTCGTACACAGGGGCCAGGGATGACCTCACAAGGGCTACGCCTCAGATCTCACAGTCAGGATCAAGCGTCCGACGACTGGGGGCATTATGATTTGGAACTATCAGAGGATGAAGGGTTACAACAGGAACAACCTTCCTTCAAAGGTATTTCCCCACCCAGGGAAAAGGCCATTGCATCAGCGAACTTAGGTAGTCACCTGCCCGAACTGCAGAGGGAACATACGGGGCCCTCAGACCCCCTCCTCTCCCAAACCACCGTACAGGCTGATATAGTACCTGCCCCTCAACTATTTGTCAATGCTATCCAACAAAAATGATTGGTGCTGGCAGCTGGTCTTACTCCGACAACAATGGACAGGAAACACTACAATGTGGGGCCGGGCTTAGCAGGGGTCCTCCTGACTCCTACAGTGAATGCTCCGGTTGTTGCTTTACACCAGTCGGCAGCCATGCCTGGCGAACCGGAAGAGCTACTACATCCTGAAGACCGCAGGACGGAGCAGGTGCTGCACAAAGCTCATTTGTTGGCAGCGTGGGTGGTCAAAGCCGCCACTTTGGCCTCGTTCTTCACCCCCACTTCACTCCTTTGGCTGCGTCAGCTACAGGACAGACTTCCATCATCGGACGCCAGGGCCCATCAGGACATTAACAAACTGATTGCGGCAGCCCAATATTCGGCGGATGCTACACTGAACTCGGCACGCTTCGCGGCTAAGGCCATCACCTCGTCGGTTGTAGCTCACTGCATGCTCTGGCTCCAAAATTGGCATGCTGACGCACACAAAAATGGCTCCTCACCTCTGCCCCCTTTTCTGGACAACAGTTATTTGGGGCAGCTTTAGATCCCATCTTAGTGGAATCAAAAGATAAGTGCAAGGTGCTCCTCTCCTTGCCCAGGAAGGGTGGGTTTCGCCCCCAACCCTTTTCTCACCGCCCTTCCTTTCATCCCTATGAGCAGGGGTCCAACTTCCCGTGACAGTCATGTCAATATGGAGCTAGGCAGAGGCATCAAGGCGGCCCCCAGAATTAGACAGGCCAGGCAGCCCTTTCAGGGTGGGGGAGGTCATCCCTTTTGACGCACCAAGTGAAAGTGCATCCTCCTTCCCCATCGGCGGTTGCCTAGCTTTCTTCGCTGACTGGTGGGACGAAGTTACCTCAGATGTTTGGGTCAGGGAGACGGTCAAGGCGGGCTTCTCCCTCAAATTTCTCTACCCCCCAAGGTTCTTCATCCGCTGCCCAGTTTCCAGCCATGTTTCGAAGACGGCTCTTATGGAGGCAGCCATCGAGCACCTGCTGGGGATAAAAGCTATCTAGCAGGTACTGGAGAGCCAGCACGAGCAGGGATTTAATTCCATTCTCTTCATGGTCCTGAAGGCCTCGGGTGGGTGGAGGACGATTCTTAACCTAAAACGCCTAAACCGTTAAGTCATCTATCGACGGTTTAAGATGCACTCCTTGTCTTCTATTCTTGGTGGCGTCCGAAAGGGTGACTTCCTGTCTTCCATTGACCTTACGGAGGCATACCTGCATATCCTGATACTGCCCTTCCATCAGCAGTATCTGAGATTTTGTTATGCAGGTACCCACTACCAGTATAGGGCCCTCCTGTTCGGTCTCTCCTCTGCCCCCCGTGTATTCACAAAAGTCCTGGCGGTCCTTGCGGCCCACCTTAGGGCTCTTCTCATGCATGTCCAATGTTACCTGGATGACATTTTGATCCAGTCTTCCTTGCAAGGGAGGATCTCCAGGTAACGGTTCAAACCCTTGGGCACCATGGGTTCTCTATTAATAGAGAAAAGAGTCACTTTGCCCCGGCAACCCGCATTGTACACCTAGGGGTGGTGATTGAATCCCTTGAGTGTAGGGTGTATTTGTCCCAGGAGCAACAGGTCAGTCTTAGGGAGTTGTCTGCCCTAGTCCAGCAGCAACATAGGGTTCCCCTACATTGCTCTCCACGCTCCTGGGCAAAATGATTTCCAACATCAACATTGTTCCCTGGGCACGCATACACTCACGAGATCTCCAATGGTTTCTTTTGCCATTCCAGAGAAAGGGCCGCAGCAGCTCAGCGGCCAAGGTCCTGGTTCCCGGGGAGGTCCTTCATTCCCTGCATTGGTGAAGGTCTCGCGCAACATCGAAGGGATGTCTGTTCCAGGAACCCCAGAGATTCGTGATCACAATGGATGCCAGCCTGCTTGGGTGGGGAGCAGTGTCCCAGCCCTCCATGATCCAAGGTCAATGGTCACCAGCCAAATGCCGGTGCAATATCAACTGGCTAGTACTACACGCCATGAACCTGGCCCTTCGCCGCCTTCAACACCAAATGTCAGGCAAGCATGTTTTAGTGCTTACCGACAACGTGTCGGTAAAGGTGCATATCAACAGACAAGGGGGCACCAGGTCCCCAACCCTCATGATGGAAGCCAAGAAACTGGGCCTCTGGGCGGAGAAGCACCTCCAGTCAATCTCAGCAGACCACATTTCCAGGGTGGCCAATGTGCAGGTGGACTTTCTGAGTCAGCAGACCATCAACCACGCCGAGTGGCACCTGCACCTGGACATTTTTCACCAACTGATGAGACACTTCAGCCGTCTGGAAGTCGATCTCTTTGCCACCCCAGAGAATGCCAAGCTGCCGAGATTCTTCTCCAGGTTCCAGACTCCGAACGTGGAGGGGGTGGGTACCTTGTGTTGCCAGTGCCCCCTGGGCTACTATATGCCTTTCCCCCCTGCCCTTGCTTCCGAAGCTCATCTGGAAGATTCTGGAACAGAAGGTGGAAGTGGTTCTGCTGGCCCCGCACTGGCCCATGAAGTCCTGGTTTGCGGATCTAGTGGCCTTGTTCGTGGCCCATCTCTGGAGGCTCCCCCAGCATGAGGCCTCCCTCAACCAGGGGGCGTTGGTCCACCCGGACTGCGGTGGTTCTGACTGACCGCCTGGTGTTTGAGTGGAGCGCCTTGAGGCAGGACAACATCTCCTCCAGGGCCATCGTGACCATCCAGGCCTCGCGCAGGCCTTCCACCCAACGAATCAATGCGGCCACATGGAAGGGTTAGTGCAACTGGTGTGCTAAGGCTGGCTTTCAGCCTCTATGGGTCTGCATTGGCCAAATTCTGGATTTCCTCCAGGACGGCCTGGACAAGGGGTTTTCGCCCAACACTATCAGGAGGCAGGTGGCAGCCCTGTCCTCCGTCCTTACCTGTGGCTCACTGGAGTCCTTGGCGCAACATCCAAACATACGGTGTTTCATCAGGGATGTGGCCAATCTGTCCCCACCTGTGGTTTACCGGTACCCCACCTGGGACCTCTCCAAAATCCTCAACTCTTTGACCGGTAGCCTATACGAGCCGTTGGCCTTGACCAGCCTGCGCCATTTGTCGTACAAAGTCATGTTTTTGGTGGCAATCATGTCGGCCAGGCGAATATTGGAACTGGTGGCATTGTCAGTGAGACCTGACCTTTGTATTTTTCACCCAGACAGGGTGGTGCTGTGCCTGGACCCGTCCTTCATTCTCAAAATCAATACCTGGTTTCACCGGGCCCAGGAGCTAGTGCTGCCTAACTTTTGTCCCAGGCTGGTCCATATGCTTGAGAGGCGGTGGCATAAGCTGGACATTCGCAGAACTTATGTCAAATGTACTACTAAACTGCGAAAGATGGAGGTGCTTTTCATTTCTTTTCAGCTGGGCACCTTGGGCCTCATGGTCTCTTCGTGAACGGTGGGTCTGTGGATACGAGCCACTATTTCTGCTGCGTATGACCTATGGTCACTTTCCAGACCGGGCAGAGTAACGGCTCACTCCACCTGCAGTGTGGCAACGATGGTGGCCTGGGCTACGCAAGCGTCACTAGAAGAGGTGTGCAGAGCCGCTACCAATGCCACTCTGTCACCCTTCATCCTACACTACAAGTTGGACAAGTTTGCATTGGCGGACGCCTCCTTTGGTCGCCAAATGCTTCAAAGGGTGCATGCAGAGGGTGTTTCCCAGGACCAGACTTAGGCCCACAGCCAGCTTTGGTATGTCCCATTCTTGGATGCTATCTCAACCCACTATGGAGAAGGGGCATTGGTCTTACCTGATACGCCTCTTCTCTTAGGGTTGAGATAGCATCCAGCCCCACCCTAGGATTCATCTGGTCATGACGTTGTTTTCTTTGAGCTTGGCACTGGAGAATGGCATGTTGGGTCTGTACTTTGTTCTTTGTTCTTCGTTGAAAGCTGGAGACCCTAGCAACAGGAGGGGGCTTTTCAGCTCTGACAGACTCGGTCCAATCAGCTGAAGGCGAGAGTTAACCCATTCCTGGATGCTATCTCAATCCTATGAGAAGAGGCGTATCAGGTAAGACCAACACCCCATCTCATGAACATCAGATTCTTGTAAAACCTATTTCACTTATATTTTTCTAATTCAGTTCTAATTTTTTATGGAAGTTCAATCCACACTAATACAAAGAACATTATATATTATATTTGGTTATGATAGAAGGCTTTTTGCAAATTGGACTGGGGGATGAATTATTCTGTTGCATGAAAATAATATTGCCCCCCCCAGGGGTGGGTTTCTCTTATCTTCCCTACCGGTTCGGAAGTGCATGCATTGTGTTGGAAGTGCGCACGCACGTTACATCCTGGTTCATTGCCAGCTGCTTTCAAGCAGCGACGACCGGGGAACCGGTTTGGGGGCGTGGCAAACCGGCCATCACTGCCGGTTCGGTGAACGGGGCAAAATTTCCACCATCGGCTCACACGAACCAGTGCGAACCGGTAGCAACCCACCACTTGTTCCCCCACTTTTGTTCAAATCCTTTGCCATTCAGCAAAACCCAGATAAAGACTTGTCTGTCTCCTCATGGCCTCTATCTATCTCTTTGAGCAATGTTACAAAATACTTTATCAAAATAGTCTGAAAAGGCAAATAAATCCATTATAGCTGATAATTTCCCCTCTCTTCTTCTTTTTTAAATCTTACCCATGGAAACAGCTCCCCCCCTTTTTTTCATTTGTCTTCCAGGAGGAAAGGAAATATTCTGGGGTTTCTGATAATGGAACTTCCATTATCTTGCTTTTCCTATAATCACTTTAAATCAAATCAATTTTTAGTTAATAAGTGCTGTATCTTTTCAGTTTCTAATGAACTCATTTGTCATTTAGAATGTTATAGTTGAACAAGCAAGAAAGTGTTGGCACAGGGTACTGTGCTTATTATCATGCCAAAGGCTTGGCATAACATTTGTTTATAAAAATCTATTTCTAATTAATTCTCTTCAAATCTGGCAAGCGAACGTTTTTGTTACTGTAAACAAGTCTGTACAAAATATTAATTTATTGTGAAATGTGTGTAGGTTGTCCCCATATCTGAACAAGTGGTAGAGATAACTATATATTATGGAAATTAGCAGAATTTGGTAAAAGGCAACCTTTTTCTCACAGTGATATGTTCAAGTAGGTAACTGTCCTATAAGCAAAAACTGGCCTTTGAAGAAGCAGGACAGAAAGAGTATTGACACTTTTGAACTTTGGTGTTGGAGAAGACTCTTAAGAATACTGTGGACAGACACAATAGCAAACCAATGGATCATTGAACAAATCAACACATAGTTCTCCTTCAAGGAACAGATGATCAAATGCCTCCATTTCGGACACATTCTGGGAAGACCCTACTCTTTAGAAAATTATAATGCTGAGAAAGGTGGAAAGAATTGAGCAGCAAAGTGGATGGACTCAGTTACAATGATCCTCAGTACACCATTGAAATACCTGAAGAATCAGGTTAAGGGCAGATCATATTGGAGGAAATTATCTATGTAGTTGCTGAGAGTCATCACAAACTTGAATAGAATAGAATAGAATAGAATAGAATAGAATAGAATAGAATAGAATAGAATAGAATAGAATAGAATAGAATAGAAAATAGAATAGATTTTTTTATTGGCCAAGTGTGATTGGATACACAAGGAATTTGTCTTGGTGCATATGCTCTCAGTGTATATAAAAGAAAAGACACGTTCATCAAGAATCATAAGGTACAACACTTAATGATAGTCCGGGTACAAATAAGCAATCAAATCATATTAGGAACCAGTCAATATAAATCATAAGGATACAAGCAACAAAGTTACAGTCATACAGTCATTAGTGGGAGGAGATGGGTGATGGGAATGATGAGAAGATTAATAGTAGTGCAGACTTAGTAAATAGTTTGACAGTGTTGAGGGAATTATTTGTTTACAATGATGGCATTTGGGGAAAAAACTGTTCTTGTGTCTAGTTGTTGTGGTGTGCAGTGCTCTATAGTGACATTTTGAGGGTAGGAGTTGAAACAGTTTGTGTCCAGGATATGAGGGGTCTGTAAATATTTTCACAGCCCTCTTTTTGACTCGTGCAATATACAGGTCCTCAATGGAAGGCAGGTTGGTAGCAATTGTTTTTTCTGCATTCTAATTATCCTCTGAAGTCTGTGTCTAGTTGGGTTGCAGAACCAAACCAGACAGTTATAGAAGTGCAGATGACAGACTCAATAATTCCTCTGTAGAACTGTATCAGCAGCTCCTTGGGCAGTTTGAGCTTCCTGAGTTGGCACAGAAAGAACATTCTTTGTTGTGCTTTTTTGATAACATTTTTGATGTTAGGTGTCCATTTTAGATCTTGCGATATGGTAGAACCTAGAAATTTGAAGAACTCTACTGTTGATACGGTGTTGTCTAGTATTGTAAGAGGTGGAAGTATGGGCGGGTTTCTCCTAAAGTCTACCACCATTTCTACGGTTTTGAGTGTGTTCTGTTCCAGATTGTTCTGTTCGCACCACAAGATTAGTTGTTCAACCTCCCGTATGTATGTGGATTCATCATTGTCTCGAATGAGACTGATCACTGTTGTGTCATCTGCGAACTTCAGTAGTTTAACAGATGGATCGTTAGAGATGCAGTCATTGGTTTATAGAGAGAAGAGAAGTGGAGAGAGCACACAGCCTTGGGGAGCCCCTGTGCTGATTGTACAGGTATCTGATGTGATTCTGCTTAGCTTCACCTGCTGCTTCCTGTTTGTTTGGAAGCTTATGATCCACTTACAAATGTGTTTAGGTTCAGCTTAGTTAGAAGAGTGTCTGGAATGATGGTATTGAATGCTGAACTAAAGTCTACAAAGTGGACCCTTACGTAGGTCTTTGGAGATTCATGATGTTGTAGGATGTAGTGCAGAGCCATATTAACAGCATCATCTGTTGATCTGTTTGCTCGGTATTTGAGCCACTTCTTCACTGCAGTTTTCTCTTCCTCATCACTGGAATAATGTTTGCCTCTCAAATCCTCTTTCATTGGGCCAAAGAGATGATAGTCTGAAGGCGCTAAATCTGATGAGTATGGAGGATTATTATTCCAGTGACGAGGAAGCGAAAACTGCAATGAAGAAGTGGCTCAAAGAACAGTCAACAAAATTTTACGAAGCAGGGATACATGCTCTCATTCGAAGGTGGAACATTGCTATTGAGAGAAACGGTGACTATGTTGAGAAGTAGGGATGTGATCCACAGAGGACCAGCTTCATTTTGATATATGCTACATGTTCCTGTGTTGGTAATTATACCTGTCCTAATGGCATTAAATGGCATTACTTTTTGACTCACTCTCGTAGTAGCAGAAACTTACTTGAAAAACTTACTTGGTGGAGGAAAGATGTTGAAACAACTATTTGGGTACTCCTCCTTTCAGACATATGTGTTGAGGAAAAACAGCCTGCTTCAAATCTGCTAGGATCTGATTTTTTAGAAAGGAATGGCAGAAGGCCTTGTTTCATGAGAGGCTAAAGTAATGTATGTGTTTATTTCCAAGAAAGGAGACAATGTGTGTTTCAAAACATCTCCAATGCTGCCATTCTATCTGCATATTCCCTGCCAAGACAAGTTTCATTATAACGAATGAATTTAACAATATCTTTTTCCATTAGAATACAGACCATAGAACAGTGATGGCGAACCTTTTTTTCCTCGGGTGCCGAAAGAGCGTGCTCACGCGCTATCACACATGCGCGAGTGCCCATACCCATAATTCAATCCCTGGGGAGGGCGAAAATGGACTCCCCCACCACCCTGGAGACCCTCTGGAGGCCAGAAACGGCCCGTTTCCCAACTTCTGGTGGGCCTAGTAGGCCCGTTTTTCATCCTACCCAGGCTCCAGAGGCTTCCCTAGAGCTTGGGGAGGGTGAAAACGCCCTCCCCCGCCCACCTGAAGCCAAAAATACCCTCCCAGAGTCTCTGTGTGAGCCAAAAATTAGATGGCCAGAGTGCACATGCACGCTGGAGCTGAGCTAGGGCAACGGCTCGCGTGCCGGCAGATATGGCTCCGCCTGCCACCTGTGGCACGCGTGCCATAGGTTCGCCATCACTGCCATAGAACATTAATACATATTTTCCTTTAAGTAATGCTAGTTTTCCTTTTGACAAGAGAGCAGTAACTGGTGCTTCATTTCCACATGCACAAGCCGGGGTCTCAGAAAGCATTTTTGATATTCCCATCTCCCATTCTACAAATGGTGGGCCATGTATGGCTCTAATTTAACATTATATCCATAACTCTACAGTCAGTAAGATATTTCAGGCTTGCATAGAACAAATGAATAAGTTATGTGATATTATCTTTGAAAAGTAGATATCATAATTCTATAAAAATTATTTAGATAAATGGTAGAGACAACGAGACAATGCTTCTAAATTTAGATTCATGAAATCCCAGAGATTTCTCACTCCAAGATCAGTGATGGTGCATGGATCTAAGAGGAGAAAACTTGAGTTTAAATCCACCTCCACCCAACATTTTGATGACACTTTCAGTAGCACTCCTATCTTCAGCAATTTGGGACAGGAAAGGCTAAAGTCCTGAAGGATCCAAAGCTTCTACCACTGCCCGGCCTTTGATATTGGGGCAGCTTTGGTTCATTGCTTGCATTAGGGCAGAACATTTAGAAAAATACTTGTCTTCATTTCTGTTCTCTCTGTCAGAGCTTTACATTGTTAGAGCCATCTACCAGAATGGAAAATTGCTATACCAGGATAAGAAATGCCACTGCTGCTTCTGGATTCAAAAAGATGTAATTTATAATGATAATCAAGTGGCAAGCAAGGTTAATACATGGTACCATGCAAATGGTTAGGCTGATGACTTAACAGTACTCCTCCCACTTCGCAAAATTGCCTTTTATTTAATTAAGGCTCTCCAGGAGGTTGACGCTTTTCTCTTGCTGAGAAAACAGCTGTATTGCAACTATGAATCCTCCAAAGAGCTAAATGTAATTGTGACTGCTGAGAATCTTTGCAGTACAATGTTAGTGGTTGTCTTTGTAGTGGTAGGAACATCTTTTTCCGTCATGATCATTGCAACCTTCAGTGGAGTATTGATATTAAAAACGGCATGCTACTCTTCCATAAATAACATTGGGATGAGGGGCTTCCCCTAAGAGCATAGAATACCCATTGAAGGCATTTTATTTCCTTATTTGAATTATTGTATATAGCTACTCATTTCAGATATGTGACTCTAGGTTATGTGTGATATTGTGATATCACTATGTGATATTGCCTAAGGTGCATCTGCCTGTTGTAAAAGAAGAACAGTTGCAACTGAAGAAAATCAATAAAATATGAATCTCAGAATAAGTTTAAGCATTTATTGTGAATTGCCTTACCTGTTCTTTTTTTGTTATATCTTATTCATTAAACCATGTTTAAGCATATCATGACTGACTCATTGTGCTTTCTGCACTGAATTGCTCAATGATCTCCTTGGTTTAAATGAAGTGATTGTGGAAGATTACAGTCTCCACAGCTTTCCACAACTATCTTTCTCAATTTTTAGTGTTCACATTCATGAACTGGATGAGTGACCATATGCAATTTACTGTCCTAGATAATGTAGCTAACTCTTAGTTTCATAAAGCTAATAGTGGCTGTATAATGGTTTTAATGTTTGTAAGCCACCTAGAGATGCCTCTAGACGAGATGGAATGACACATAAATCAAGCAAGCAAGCAAGCAGGCAAGCAGGCAAGCAAGCAGGCAGGCAGGCAGGCAGGCAGGCAGGCAGGCAAGCAAGCAAGCAAGCAAGCAAGCAAACAAACAAACAAACAAACAAACAAACAAACAAACAAACAAACAATAGTTTCAGAGCAACTATATTCCATATAGAAAAGGAAGAAAGGAATAGATATATAGAGATGACCTCACCCGATTCCTAAGAGGTCAGTAAGGGGCGTGCATAAGCGCACCAGCGTGCCTACAGTCCCTGTCCTAATGTTCCCTTTTATTAGTACCCATCTTATGTATATAAACAATGTTATATCTATGTATATCACCAATACGTACTTGACAAAAACAAATAATAAAAAAAAAGATGGTTCCCTGAGGATGGGCTCCAGCACAAGTCCAAAAGCTCAGTAGGCTAAACCTCTGGTCCTGGTGACCAACTCTGATTAGATCCTGCAATAGATATACATGTTGCTGCTCATCTGCTTGTCACTAATAAATACAGATATCCTGGTGAGAAGGAAAGGTGAATAGCAGAAGGCCCTCATAAGGGTTTTCTTATCTCTGAAGTACAGGACTTTCCTTTGAGAGTTGTGTACAATAAGCAGAATATGGTACTGTTTGTCTTTTGCTATGCCCTGCAATTTGATTGAGATACAATTAAACAAAACCAATCTTCTTCCTTGGAATATCTCAGCCAAATTCTCCAAGGAAAATGCTGTAAAAGAAACAAAATGGAATAATAGTGGGTTGGGTGTTTTGGAAGGATGCACAAAAATAGAGAAAAGAAGAGTAGTATATTGAATCTCGTAAATATAAAAAAGTACTGCAAAACTTTTTTTTAAAAAAAATAGGGATCTTAAAATACTTTTATGTTAACATTCTCCTAATGTTAGCTTGGAAAATTAGGGACTTTTGGAGTAAAAACATTATTGAACATACATTTCTATTTTTGTTACAACATGAATGAGGCTGTCCCTGGCATGTGAAGAGTTCCCTGAGTGATTAATTCTAGGTTACTTTGTTTATTTTATGACAGCTAATTGAGTGCTAGAATGTATGAGTCATTTCTGTAAAGAGCTTTCTCAAGGACAAGTCAAGGGCTGAAAGGATGCTGATGTATAAAGGCAGTGGAGGTATTTAGTAGTTTCAGTGTGAAAGAGTTCTGCTTTTGAAAACAAGAAGATTGATATAGGAACTGAAATGAGCTTTGTCTATTCTGCTTTCAAAGGTGTTTAGTGTGATATTGTCCACAGATTGATTTGGAATGTACATTGTACTGGCTGTCATGGGGCTTCACCAGAGCTGTCAATCTGGTGAGATTTGTTACTAATGGCAGGCAATTTCTCTCACTCTGCCTCCCCCTTTCCCCCCAAGGGTTCTCTGCCACCTTTTATGTTGTTCCTGAACGTTTTCCAACCATTTTGGAACAGATTTTCAAGAGCCACTAGATAATAGAGAGAGGAATTGACAAAAAATGCATTTTTCTGTACTACTAATCCCTTTTATAAATATTTCCTGGTAACTAAATAATAAATATATATATATAAAATCAAATATAGAAATATTATAAATCTTATATGATTAATTCAGTATTTGAATTCAAGTTCCCATATCTCCTCTTGATTCCTAAACAGGGAAAAGCCCCACATATTGCAATGGTAAATGCCTGCATTGTGAAATGAATATTGTATTATATATGTGCAAGTAGACATCTTTAAGACACCTTGATATGTGTGAATGACACATAGTGCTTCTTGCAGCTATTACTAGAACTGGATAACTGAAGCATAGCATACCAGTTGTGAGATTTAATTAAAATATAGAGATACTATAAATTCCTTATAGTGGAGATTAAGTATGCAGCCCTCCACACTTACATATGTATTATATTTCTACTAAATATTGTCACAGTCTTGTGTGGCTCAGTGGTGCACAAAAATTTCATATCTATAGGGACTATAAAATTCAATCCAGTGGAAGGAGCAATTTATAAAGCAATTTGTCTATGAATATACAACTTCTTTTGGAATTACTAGGAAATAACTGATTGTGTACAACATTTATCCTAGAGAAGGTCTATCTATGTGGTCATTAAAAGTTGACATCAACATCACATAATAAAAAAGTGTGTTGATCAGTTTCTTTAAATAATTCTAAAAGAATTACTGGTCTCTTCATTGTGAAGTGAAGCAAAGCCAAGCTCAGAAAACTGTACTGATTAAAAAAGAATTCTTCCACAACACTTTGTCAATAAATGAATAATGGTAGTTCATGTGGTAGCTGGTAGCTGATCCCGTCCGAGATTAGGCCAATGAGGTGATGCGCAAGCGGCCTGTGCAGCTGGCACCCAAGTTGGACAGTGAGGAGGCTGGTGAGGACTCGGTGCCAGAGGCAGAGGTTCAGCCAGCACCTTTGGCACCTCCAGCACCTCACATCAGTTATGAGGAAGAAGAGGAGGAGCCTCTTCTTAATGCACGGGCACGCAGAGCTGCCAAAAGACAGGAATGGCTACTCAGGAGGAGGTCTCCTCGGGAGTAGGCTTGGGGCTAATTGACTACTCCCCAAGCCTACTTAAGGAATGACAAAGACGGAAAAAACTCTGCAGGAAACAACTCGTTTGATAGTTTGTTCGTCCGTGTGCCTCTTGTTTGGAAAACTTCTGCTTGGCTTATCTGTTTTGGCTTAATTCTGGTGGACTGATTCCAGGCATCTTGCCAACCTATGTAAGCTTCCTAAGATATCCAGGTTTAATTACTTATCTTTGCTTTATGACTTTATGGACTTATGTCAGCTGTTAATGCCGTTTAATTAACAGCTGTTTTTTTCAAGAAAAGACTGCTTTAAGATTTGTTTGTGTGTCAACACTACTAAGCCAATCAATTAATTGTTAATCAATTAAATATAGGTTTTGAACAAACTGCATGTGTGCTACGTTTTCTCTGGTCCGTAGCTGGGGCAGAACAGTTCAAGTTAAGAACCTCCATTATTCCATCCTTTCTTTTAGGGATGTTAATGAACAGAATGCTTCATTACATCTCCCTACATATATATATATATATATATATATATATATATATATATATATATATATATATATATATATGTATGTATGTATGTATGTATGTATGTATGTATGTATGTATGTATGTATGTATGTATATGTATATGTATATGTATATGTATATGTATATGTATATGTATATGTATATAATACACACACACAGAGTGTGTGTGTGTGTGTGTGTGTATTCTTATTAAAACTCAATGAAAGGAGAATATTAAGACATGGCATGAAGAAAAAAGAAGAGAAGAGATAAACGAATAGTAGGGAATCTATCAAGAATCTATCATATGTATGTATGTATGTATGTATGTATGTATGTATGTATGTATATGTATATGTATATGTATATGTATATGTATATAATACACACACACAGAGTGTGTGTGTGTGTGTGTGTGTGTATTCTTATTAAAACTCAATGAAAGGAGAATATTAAGACATGGCATGAAGAAAAAAGAAGAGAAGAGATAAACGAATAGTAGGGAATCTATCAAATATTGAACAAAATGTATCAGAAAGGTGGAAAAAGATTACGTAGATGCAACCACTATTATGTGTTACTGTAATGTGGTGGATCTTCAAAGAAAGATGACTTGAGTTGGATAAGATTACTGTTTCTGCCTTGTTGTCTTGACATATTTCCAAATAATAGGATAATAACACATTTTAAAACTTGTTTATTCAAACCTTAATTTCATTGTATTCAATTGAGCTTTCCCTCCAGTGAGTACATTTAGAATTACACTAAAGCCAAGCCAGGCTTTGTGCCAGCTCCTTTGATTTAAGTAGTTCTGGATCTTAACCACATGGAATTATGACAACTAGGTAGTATTAATTAAAAGATTTATGAGCTTGAAGAAAGCTTGAAGATATTAGTATGTGTCTTAACTACTTTTCAGTCAATCTTTATTGATGTCATTTTTTGTTTTTACTTCTAAAGAAGGAGGAATTCCTTCAATCTAGTCAGAATTGTGTATTCATATTGCAAAATAATACTACCGGTTATCATCTCTGTTTGCTGTGTACTGCCATTAAATTGCACATCTCTGCCAGATCATTTTCTATTCATTATTTAATTATCTAGTGTGGCAATCTGAGACATCCGTTTTAGGTGGCTAACCTTGCCTTATTTTCTTGCACACTAAGCAGCAGCCATCTACCATATTTAGTGCTTTTAAGAAACATGGGGGGGGGGCAGAATCATTGTGGTACATGAAGATGGTGCCAGAGATCGGTGTTTGTAGCAGGCATACTTTTTGGGCAGGAAGCTTGATAGTTCTCAAGTTATCTAGGGGTACACTGATGATCGCACTGTGTTGCCCTAGAATAAACTTTAATTGACTTGCCACTTAATCACCTCCAAATACATTGCAATACAATAATTATGTTTGTTACTCTATTTTATTTAGTTGTTTACTCACAGCTTTTTACTATATGCTTGTGGATTTTTTCTCAGCACTATCTTTACAAAGTTAATTTGGAAATATCATGAACATTCTTGTGCAATAGATATAGTAGCATCCATGTAGTCTGTTTGCACAGCAGTGGTTCTAACTTAATGTTGATTTTTGTACAAATATTTTGGAAAAAGTGTTTCTGAGTGTGTGGAAATGTTATGAAGCATTTCTTGTCAAACTATTAAAGAAGATGCATATTTTTTTTCTAATGCCTACTGCAAACTATTCCTGACTATATTCAGAGGTGTACAAGCACAAAGATTTCCCTTTGCTGGAAAAAATAATATCAAATGGTGTCTTTTGAAGTACAGCCACATTTCTAATTG
The DNA here is from genome assembly GCA_023053685.1 of Diadophis punctatus similis. NCBI lineage: Eukaryota > Metazoa > Chordata > Lepidosauria > Squamata > Dipsadidae > Diadophis > Diadophis punctatus. Next base: position 195,470,040 of record JALIGW010000002.1, read on the forward strand.
ATACTGCAATTGGAAGAGATCCATAAACATCACTTACAAATCACTTTCTTAAAGTTCTTTAAAGAAGTTGTGCTTACCAGCAGCTGCCCCTGCATTTTCCATTTTAGAGATGCTCACACCTAAAATATACAGCACACATCCACTGAAATCATTTTGTTTATATTTCTCCAATATATTTCTCTGCAGCTGTTTATAATAATGTTTCCTTGTAGGATCAACACTTTATCTCCTGATTGGTTTTTTAATGCACTGTGCAATAAACTATGCAGTAGCCAGAGGAAATGACACAGCAATTAATTATATTAAGAGATTTTGAGTTTGGACTGACTTGAACATTAGGATGAAATATACTGTAACTACTTTAAGACAGCTGGATTTCAGTTTCTCTTTCAGTCTGGACATTAATGAATGGCCTTGCATATTTCCTGGCATATTTATAAATAGAATAATAGTTATATATTCCTAGGTATAGCATGAAAACCTTAATACAGTGGATATTACATATTGCATTTCTGTTATAGAAATGCTCACTACAGGTCAGGGTGGCTTTGCATCTGTTTATGACTAATGGAAAACACTTTTGTTTCAAAAGACTCAGATTTCTGTTTTCAGTCTTCCTTTCTGCTTTTTTCTCTCCTTAATATTTGAGGAAAGTTCTGGAATAGTATTTAGTAAGGCTCTGAAGCAGTAGTGGGTTCTAAAACCCTTTGCTACTGCATGCACAGAAGCGTCCTGGGCAGGTGGGTGGAGCCTCCTGCCACCAGCGCTACCTGTTCTTAGAACTGGGCCAAACCGGGAGCAACCCACCGCTGCTCTGAAGACAGATTTAGTTGGGAGAATGGGAAAAAGGGGGGAAAAAACTTGTTGAAGCAGAAGCGTTTTATTATTAATAAATGCAACCTGTAATACTTTTCTTAGCTATAAAACCATATGCAAGGAAATATCTATCATTTTGCTAATATAGTTGAAATTTTGTAAATTTATTTGCTAAATTAATCTCTTGTTTTGCTTCCTCTTTTTGACATATTATATAAACACAAGTTAGATTGTTTGCCTGTGCTTCTTTATGATTCTCTTTGTCTAACGGAAAAGCTAGAGAAGAAATGTGTTTCTCAAATGCCTTTGCAAATCCACAGACGTCTCTGTGATACATTAGCTGAGAATGAGTTTGCCAAAAGAAAATTACAAAATTGGAAGTCCAATGAGCTATAAATTATAAATGATAAAAGCAAAAATTGTTGTATTTTAAACTGTAGTTTTAAATATTTAAATATTTAATATTAAATATTTTAAATATTAACAGACTTGTCACTCATTATTAATGTTTCCTTGATCTGTAGGATTACCTGGCACTACTGCTGACCTAGATAAAAGAAGGCTAATTTTTGGGAAAAACTTTATACCTCCAAAGAAGCCAAAAACTTTCATACAGTTAGTCTGGGAAGCATTACAGGATGTGACTCTCATCATCTTGGAAATCGCAGCCATTATATCTCTTGGGCTCTCATTTTATCATCCACCTGGAGAAAGAAATGAAGGTAAAACTTGTTTCTCCATTATTTATCTAATAAATATTATTTCCTTGGTTCCATTGTTACATAGACTTAGGAGTAGCAGCAGGTTCTCTGCTTTTAATATCCAATTTTCTCCCTATTTCCTAAAGGTTTAATTTGATATGACTTAGATTAGTATACGTAGCTAAAATAGTTTCTCAATTTTGTATCTCTTAATTTCACATTGCATGGGAAAATGATAGACCTGAACATAATGTGGCCACCTCTGATCTGAACATCATTTTAAGAGATGCAACCCATGATGTGTATTGTGGCTGATGATAGTGACTTATCTGTTGGCGCAGGAATAAAAGAGAAAAATATCATATAGCTTGATTTTTGTCTACCAAATCCTTATTTTTTTTGAAGCAACTATTGTAAGTATCCAGATGCAGCAATAGATTAAAACTGCTTATACATTATAATGACGGAAACTTATAGAGCATTGATGCAGAACTGTCACCAATCAGCCTGATTGCTAGCAGATTCCAAGTCACATGCTAAGTAACCTTTGATATTGACAGGGATCTTGGATCTATAACACGGGTGTCAAACTTGATCATGTCATGTGATGTCATGTGACATATCATGACATTTTCTGCCTTTCCTGGTAAAAGCTGGGGTGGGCGTGGCCTGTGCGTGATGCATCTGGCCCATGGGATACTTCAGTGGGATGCACTGATCAGGGACGATCAGTGGAAGTCAAAGAATATACAGTATATGTATTCAATCCAAAGTTTTGAAATACTTATGGATGGGCGCCCACAAAGAACTGTTCCTTGTCTCCCTTTTTATAAGGTTTTGTAGTTTAGAGATTTTGCCAGTAATTATCAATGAATGGAATTTGTTAATAAAACAAATATTTCCCTATCTTAGAATAAAAATAGATGCCTCCTTATTTATAATTGAGCAAATGTTTCTTTATATAGAGCAGGGGTGTCAAACTGGATTTCTTCGAGGGCCAGATCAGCATTGTAGTTATCCTCCGTGGGCCGGCCGGGGGGGGGAGATGGGATGGATGGAAGATGGGACAGACGCCTCCTGCAGCACCCTGCCAGCCAAAACAGGCTGTGGGAGTTTGCATGTGCCCTCCCACATCCCATTTTCGCTAGCAGAGGCACCGTGGACTGGTACTTTGCTATTTCCAGGCCGGCCCCGTGGGCCAGATCTAAGCACCCCACAGGCTGGATCTGGCCCATGGGCCTTGAGTTTGACACCCCTGATCTAGAGAAAGAACAGATAGGTTCTAGCATATGCATAAGATATATGTCATCTTTTACTTGGGCTTTACTATGTGATGTCTCTATTTCTTTTCAAATGGAGAAACTGTTTATTATTACTTACTATATGCAATCTTTCTTTAAATTTAAACTTATTGTAAACATGAAAGAAAAAAGATTCCAACATCAGGAATCTCAGGAACTATAATGATGACTGATAGGGTCACAAAATGAAAAATGATCACAATTTTTAAAAATTGAAACAACTTACATGGCTTCCAGCCTTCCACATCACAGAATCATAAAGGTACCATTTGGATGCTGAGTTCAACCCTTTGATTAGTGCAAAAATCCACTATCACTACCTCTTTCAGTAATTGGTTCTGCTATCAAACTATTCTGACCCAAAAGTTTCTCTTTCCTAAAAGGATTGGCCTTGTTAAAACACACATCCTTGATCCTGAGACTCATTCGTTCTTTCTGAATATCCCTTACAAGTCTTTCCCCCAGATTCCTGCCTATGGAATTCAAATTTCAAAAGCAACATCTGTGCATCTCTCTATTTCTGCTTTTATGTTACTTGGGTACATCTATGTAACTTCTAATTGGCTATTCTCCAGTGTAATTCTTAAACCATGCCCTGAATCAGCTCCAAAACCCAGCAATAAAGAATTTGTGAAATGTCACAAAGCTATGCAACTCCTTCTGATTTAAGGACCTCCCTCGTATATGTAACAGAAGAATAAAACCAGGGCCTGGTGTTTGCATGTGACATCTGCCTTGTGTTTGCATGTGACAGAGCCATGGTGCTGTTTAGAAAGGAAAGGATCAGGATCTTTTCAAGTTTCTTTGTGCTGCACTTGGTTTGTGTTTCATATCCAAAGGTGCAATGTCTTGAGGTGCATAAAAAAGAGTGTGGCATTGTTTCCTGGACAGGTCATCCTGGCCTCTGTTGTGCTTGGCAAGTTCTGTCCTGTGTTTTAACCATGAAAAGATAACTCAACATTTGTGGCATTGTTTTTGTAAGCCAGGTTACAGAGGAACATGTGCTTATTACAAGGATAACATCACATCTCTACCAATGCATTTTCAATGCATTTGTCAGCCTCTTTGATGCTTGCTTGCTATTGGCTGCCATAGTAATGGGGAGGGGGGGAAGATTGGCATTTGGGTGGGGAAGTGAACTGGAGTGAAGACGGCCTGTATGTGAACCAAAAGGGAGGGATGCTCTCATGATCTACTGCACAGCTGAATGGACTTGTTTATACCCAGTCAAGGTCAACCGTCTCAGCATACTAGATGGGCAAAGCACCTGAAGATGTGCCCCATATGACACCATATGGAATGGGGATTGGACATTCAGCCTGGGTCCCTGAGGGGAGGGATCTGGGGAAACTTTCAATATGTAACTTTGTCAGTGGCTGAATACACCCAGGAGTTTCATGAGTTGGCTTGCCACATGTGTGGGTGGTCCCAGAAATTGTCACCCTGGAAGTGATCTGCCCGGTTATCCTCTCCAAGCAACTGGCTGCCTCCGTGGTCATCAGAGCCCAGGGGAAGGTGGACTTTGACCTTCCCACCAATTTAAGCGAGCAGTTAAAAGGGGTGCTGAAAACTGATGACTGGTTTTTGTCCCACTCAAATGAGTGCACCATTTGTGATGGCCTGGCATGGGTGGGCGCAAAGTTATATGTCCCCGCCAGTCTTAGAGGGACCGTATTGCAACAGGCCCACAATTTGAAAGTTGCTGGACATTTTGGGTTTGTGAAAACTTTACACTTAGTTAAACAGCAGTTCTGGTGCCCCTCTTTGAAAAAGGACATAGAAGCCTACGTCGCTAGTTGTCCTGTGTGTGCTTCCGCAAAGAGGCCCCCTGGCAAACCAGCTGGACTTCTCCGGAACGTTGCTAGGCCTAGTGCTCCATGGAAGGAAATATCCATGGACTTCTTCGTTGAACTACCCAAGAGTGGAGGAAATACAGTCATTTGGGTGATCACGAACTTTTTTTCCAAGCAGGTGCATTTTGTACCCTGCCCCAAGATTTTCTCCGCAAAAACGCTAGCTAAACTGTTTATTCAACATATACTGTATATAGATTACATATGATTCCAGAACACATCATTTCTTATTCATATTATGATTCATATTATGATTCATATTATGATTCATATTATGATTCATATTATTATTATTATTATTATTATTATTATTATTATTATTATTATTATTATTATTATTATTATTATTATTATTATTATTATTATTATTATTATTATTATTATTATTATTATACAATTGTATCACAGCGGCCAGTTGTTTCGCCGGATTTGGCATTGATTACTAGTCGAGCCCCACCCAGGGGCCTAGGAAGTCGTAATGTATTTTCGAAGTATATGTGCGGAACCGAGCAGTGCGGCTTTCTGCATTTGACTGATGGTGATTTTGTCAATTTTGAGCTGTTTTAAATGTAATTCCAGTGCTTTTGGGATAGCACCCAGTGTTCCAATCACTACTGGAATTACCACTGCTGGTTTGTGCCATAATCGTTGGATTTCAATTTTTAAGTCCTGGTATTTTGCAATTTTTTCGTGTTCCTTTTCATCGACCTTGCTATCTCCTGGTATTGCAATGTCAATTATAGTCACCTTGTTGTTCTCGACCAACGTGATGTCTGGTGTATTATGCGCCAGTACCTTGTCTGTTTGTATACGAAAATCCCACAAGATCTTGACCATCTGATTTTCAGTGACTTTTTCAGGCTTGTGTTCCCACCAGTTTGTAGCAGTATGGATGTTATAATTTTTGCATAAATTCCAGTGGATCATTTGTGCAACAGAGTTGTGTCGTAATTTGTAATCAGTCTGTGCGATTTTCTTGCAGCAGCTGAGCACAATTATTATTATTATTATTATTATTATTATTATTATTATTATTATTATTATTATTATTATTATTATTATTATTATTATTATTATTATTATTATTATTATTATTATTATTATTATTATTATTATTATTATTATTATTATTTCGGATAGGGGGGTTACAATTCACCTCCCACTTCTGGAGGGAGTTCCTAAAGTTATTAGGCTCTGCCCAAGGCCTAAGCTCCTCCCACCACCCTCAAACTAACGGGGCTTGTGAATGCGCTAACTCGGTGCTAGAATAATACCTCAGATGTTATGTAAATTATCAACAAGATAACTTTGCTGAGGTCGCTTATAATAACTCCATCCATAGTAGCACCGGTTTCACCCCATTCAAAGTGGCTTCTGGTCAGGACTTTGTACCCATTCCAGAGCTGTCTCAGGAGAAGCCCCAAACCCCTTCACTAGTGGAATGGATTGAGCAGCTTCAGTTTATCTGGCCCATCACTCGTTAGGCATTAGATGAGGGTCATTGAGCCCATAAGAAACAGATGGACAAGAAAAGAGCTATGCCAAAGGACTACCAAGTTGGGGATAAGGTTTTTTTGTCCACTAAGTACTTACAGACTACCCAGAAGTCAAAGAAACTGGGACCTAAATATGTAGGTCCTTTCCCTATTGTAAGGATTCCAGTCATGGTACAGTTAGAGCTACCTAAAACTTTTAGGAGGATCCACCCTATGTTTCATGTTAGTTTGCTGAAAGCTGAACATATCTCATCTCTTCGACCAGACCAAACTGCCTTTCCTGTTCCCCTCCTTATCGAAGGAGAGCAGCATTTCGAGGTCAAAGAGATCTTAGATTCCAGGAAACATAGGGGGAAAGTACAGTATTTGGTAGCCTGGAAACATTTTCCGCCCTCTCAATCTAAATGGGGGAACGAGCGAGATGTCAGAGCCCCTAAACTTTTACAACTTTTTCACACTAAATACCCTGACTAGCCTTAATGTATTAATGAAAGTACTCTCGTATTTTGCTTTGTTCCTATCTTGCCTATTTTCTGTTGTGTTTTTCTCCAGGGTTAATGCCTCTACTGCAGGAGGGCCGAATGTCAGCCTCTTTGATGCTTGCTTGCTATTGGCTGCCATAGTAACGGGGAGGGGAGGGAAGATTGGCATTTGGGTGGGGAAGTGAACTGGAGTGAAGACGGCTTGTGTGTGAATCAAAAGGGAGGGATACTGTCATGATCTACTACGCAGCTGAATGGACTTCTTTATACCCAGTCAAGGTCAACAGTCTCGGCATACCAGATGGGCGAAAACACCTGAAGATGTGCCCCACATGACACCATATGGAATGGGGATTGGACATTCAGCCTGAGTCCCTGAGGGGAGGGATCTGGGGAAACTTTCAATATGTAACTTTCACGCCTTTTGGCTCAGATCTTGCTTTTCTTTCATTGCTATCATTTCAAACTCGGTAAAAGTACCTCTTCTCTACAAACATGGAGTCAGGGGTTTTCTTTCTTGGGTTTTGAACAGAGGCATGCCTGACAGCATTTTAATTTAATGCCAGTAAATTTGATAAATAAATAAAAAATGGATAAATAAATTTGTCAGATGTTAATATTTTGGCTACTAAACCCCTACTGGGACTTTCTAAAAGAAAGGGGTTAGAAAGTGTAAGAGAATTAAGCACATCTGTAAATAATCATTTGCAGTGTTCCTTTTAGATTGATAGACAGCATTGTGCATTTTACTGAATAGGTTCTACTAATTGATATATTGTTGTATGTACAATCATGGTTTTTAAATATATACATATATGATTATTACATATAATCCATTATCACATATAGAAATTGTTTATAGTAATACAAAATGTATTTTGGAAAGGAAAGCTACATCAGTAAGGCAATCATGTATTAAAATGGGCATATTAAGATAACCCCATGCCAAATTATTTATTCAAGGAGCAGGAAGAAAAATGCAAGAGTAGCGAAATAAGCAAAACTTAAATAAATACAGCACTATACTTGCAAGATTCATTTAGAAATCAATTTCAGTGGGATTTTGAGTAAATATTTTGGCCTGATTTTTTGAGTGCTGGCAAATTTTATAGGTTTCCCCCACTGACATGAATGCTTCAGCTGATAGTGAGAAAATATTTTCTTCAGGATCTTCCTTCTTTTCCACATCTTATATAATAATGGACATGGTGACTAGATTTATATTTTATGACTTCTTACCACTACTAAAATGTTAGAAGTTACTATTAAGTTTAGGGAAGTTTTATTATTGAATCTGAAATGAAAGAAAACGGAGACAAGTAATTTGTTAACAGCAACAGTCCGATATTTTGCAGGATCCTGGATTTTCAAATGTACTGGTCTCCTATTTTTAAGCCTCCAATTATAAATTAAGAAGGCTTTGAATATTAGTTATGAAAACATTTGGTTGGGTTCCATCAACCTGAACAGCTTTGCTCTCATGATAGAACATGATGTCTGTTTCCTTTTACTGTAGAAAATATTTTACAAGTGTGATAGCTCATGATCTGGGAAATGTGGAAAAATAACACTTAGCATTAGAACTTTAGTGCTTTTTCCACACTCATTAATAAATTATTCCACTCAAAATATTTTAAAGCATTTCCTCATGAATATTTGGTTAGATTTTGCCAACATATTTTCAGAATGCTTATAATGGGAGAAATACATTGCACTAAAATATTTGTATTGTTTTCCATTGAAACTCAGGCATTTTATGAATAATATTTCCACTTTGCCTACCCCAAGTTGAAATCAACAAAAAATTTCTAAAAATGGGGGAAGTTATGCTTAGTAAGATAACAAATTTACTGAGAAGTAACTTCTATTGCATTCAGTTGGGTTGAATAGATCCAAGATTGAAGGCTAAATATTTTGTGCTTAATCTGAAAGAACTGTGTTTTCAAATATAATAATGCAATCTTATGCATCCCTGCACAGAAATAAATCCTATTTTATTAAATGAATATCCTATGGGAATAAACCACTTACATAGGAATAAATGAATTTGATTGGGTTTCCTTCTTAGTAGATGCTTGTGGAATGGCATTGTAAACAACCTATAGGTTCAATCTTTTAAAAGTGTCAATTTAAAAGTGTAAAAAAAATGTAATAAAATAGTTTTGCAGATATAGCTAGCTAAAATATTTAACTAGGTAGATTTATATACATGAAAAAGTTCTCCACACTCTGTGGAATTTATAAAGTGAATTGTCTGAATTATTGTGCAAGAGAAAGAACAGTTAACACTGGATGAAGCCATAGGTGGGAAAATCAAATGATTCACCTAAACGAGGACAGCTACAAGATTGGCACATCAAAATATGAAAGCATGTAGAACCTCATAAATGCACACTCCATTGAGATGTGCATTTGATCATTCACTGACCATCTGTCATCCTATTTCTCTGTCATATTCAATCCTCATATTCTGTATGCCTTTCTTCCTATGTATCTGTGTGAATGTCTGTCTATTTATTGCAGGTAGATACTTATTTATTATTTATTTCAATGCTGCCAATATTAGCAGAAAATAGGTAAGAGGAGCACTGGAAAGGATAAATGTCTATGGAGATTCTCAGCCATCCAGTTATGGTTGTCCCAAAGGTGCTTTTTCAAGAGGCAACTGGACTTTCTTTGTTTTTCCTTGAAGACGTTTTGCTTCTCATCCAAGAAGCTTCTTCGGTTCTGACTGAATGGTGGAGAATGGAAGGATTTATATTCTTTGCAGTCATCTGGTTGTTAGCATTATGTCTGAAAGTTGTTGAGGCCACTTGGAGATTTATCTGTGCCCTCTGGGTCACCTGAATACTGCAAATAGGTGTGGAACCTTTTTGGAATTATTTATTTATTTATTTATTTATTTATTTTGGAATTCTTATATGCCGCCCAACTCCCTAAGGACTCAGGGCGGCGTACAACAGTGAGAAAATACAAGAATAACCAAAATCTAAAAAGTTAATTAAAAGCAAATATAAAAATTAAAACATAATATAGAAATCATCACCAACCATTCAATATCATACATACTTGGGGGGTGAGCTTGAGTGAATTAAGCTCTACCCCCCGCCTGCAGGAAAAGCCATGTCTTAACAGCTTTCCGGAAGGCCAGCAGAGTGGGGATAGTTCGGGTCTCTGGCGGAAGTTGGTTCCAGAGCACGGGGCCAGCCACAGAGAAGGCTCTCCCCCTTGGGCCCGCCAGCCGGCATTGCTTGGCCGACGGGACCTGGAGGAGGCCAACTCTGTGGGCCCTAACCGGTCGAAGGGAAGTATGAGGCAGAATGCGGTCCCGTAGATAACCTGGTCCCAAGCAATGAAGGGCTTTAAAGATGGTGATCAACACCTTGAATTGGACCCGGAGACCGATGGGCAACCAATGCAGCTGGCGGAGTATCAATGTCACGTGGGTGTACCTTGGCACACCCACCACAGCACGCGCAGCCGCATTTTGCACCAACTGAAGTCTCCGGATACTCTTCAAGGGTAGCCCCATGTAGAGCGCATTGCAGTAGTCCAAACGAGAGGTGACAAGGGCATGAGTGACCGTGAGTAGAGCCTCCTCCAAATATGGCCGCAACTGGTGCACCAGGCGAACCTGTGCAAAGGCCCCTCTAGCCACAGCAGAAAGATGATGGTCCAATTTTAGCTGTGGATCTAGAAGGACCTCCAAGTTGCGGACCTGGTCCGAGGGAGTCAATTTCGCTCCCTCAAGGACCAAGGAGGGACAGTTGTCATAGTCCTTAGGAGGCAATATCCACAGCCACTCAGTCTTGTCGGGATTAAGTCTGAGTCTGTTCCTCCCCATCCAGATCCTAACGTCGTCCAGGCACCGGCACATTACATCAACTGCCTCACTGAAGTCAGACGGGGTGGTGATGTACAGCTGGGTGTCATCAGCGTACTGATGGAAACACACCCCATGTCTGCGAATGATCTCACCCAGCGGTTTCATGTAGATGTTGAACAGGATGGGCGAGAGAACCGACCCCTGAGGCACCCCACATGATAGGGGCCTAGGGGATGATCTCTGCCCCCCTGCCAGCACCGACTGCATCCTATCAGCGAGATAAGAGGAGAACCACCGCAAAACGGTGCCTCCCACTCCCAACTCGCTGAGACGATGCAGAAGGATACCATGGTCGATGGTATCGAAAGCCGCTGAGAGGTCAAGTAGCACCAGGATGGAGGAGTTCCCCCCATCCCGGGCCCGCCAGAGATCATCCATCAGAGCGACCAAGGCAGTTTCTGTACTGTAGCCTGAAACCCGACTGATAAGGATCTAGATGATCTGTTTCATCCAGGAGCTGCAGAAGTTGAGTAACCACCACCTTCTCCACAACTTTCCCTAAAAAAGGTAAGTTGGAGACCGGACGATAGTTCTTCAAGTCAGCTGGATCCAGGGAAGGCTTCTTCAGGAGGGGTCGCACCACCGCAGCTTTTAAGGACTGCGGTACGGATCCCTCTCTCAAAGAAGTGGTGACCACCGCCTGGATCCAGCTGCGTGCTACCTCCCTGCTAGCTGAAACCAGCCAGGAGGGGCACGGGTCCAATAAACAGGTGGAGGTACCCATCGCTCCCACAGCCCTGTCCACATCCTCGGGAGAAACAGGCCCAAACTCTTCCCATAATGATGGACTAAGACTAGCCCCTGTCAACTCAATGGACTCTGCCCAGCCGGAGTCCAGATTTGACCGAATCTGAGCGACTTTATCCGACAGAAACTCAGCGAATTCCTCAGCTCTGCCTTGTAAGTGTTCCTCGCTCCCCCCTTTAGCAAGGAGGGAGCGAGTCACCCTAAACAAGGCGGCTGGGCAAGAATCTGCGGACGCAATAAGAGCGGAAAAATAGGATCGTTTTGCCGCCCTTATCGCCACTAAATAAGATCTGATGTAAATTCTTAATAGTGTTCGATCAGACTCGGTTTTTCTGGCCCTCCAGCGGCGCTCCAGACGTCTCTTCTGGCGTTTCATCTCCCGGAGCTCCTCGGTAAACCAGGGAGCTTTCCGGAATCCACTGCCATAGAGAGGTCGCTTAGGCGCAATTCGGTCTAGAGCCCCTGATGCTGCGGTGTTCCAGGCAGCCACCAGGGAGTCAGCCGAATTGTGTACCAGGGTTTCAGGTATTTCCCCAAGTTCCCTCTGGAATCCTTCTGGTTCCATTAGGCGCCTGGGGCGGAACCACCTAGTCGGTCTCGCCTCCCTGCGGGGGAGGAATGGGGCTGCGAAACCCAACCTCAGTAGGAAATGATCTGACCATGACAGTGGGGTGATGACTAAGTCCCTTATCTTCAGATCATCTCTCCACTGGAATTGCTGAAATTGTGTTGTAAAGAGCATTGTAAACCTGTTTACGGTGTTGTAAACAGTACTGTAAACCTCTTTACTGTGTTGTAAACAGCACTGTAAACCTGTTTACAACACAGTCCTTTCATCAGTTCCAAAAGATTTCACACCCATTTGCACTACTCAGGTGACCCTGAGGGCACAGATAAATCTCAAAGTGGCCATAGTAACTTTCAGAAAGAATGTTAATGACTAGATGACTGCAAGGAATATAAATCTTTCCATTACCCACTATTCAGTCAGAACTGAGGAAGCTTCTTGGATGAGAAACAAAATGACTTCAGGGAAAAACAAAGAAAGTCCAGTTGCCTCTTGAAAAAGTATCTTTGAGACTGGAAAGGATAAACCTCAATTTCATACTGTTTTTTTACTCTTCCAGGAGTAGATAGCATTTAACATTTAAAGCAATGTAAAACATGCTTTGAAAAATGATTCATAATAAATGTTCAGATATTGAGCATTGCTTTTCTGTTCTTAATTAGAAGTACCTGAAAAAAAGTGATGCTGTTTTAATGGGTTGGTTTATTAAACTTAATTTACATATTTTTGCAGGTTCCTGTGGAAGAATGAAAAAAAGAACCTCCTTTACAAAAGGCAGAGAGGAATTAGGCTAGTGCTTATGTGAGATTTGAAGCACTTCTTCTGAAACATTTTTGAAGTGCACATAGCCATAGCAGATAGCAAATATGTTGTAATGGGTAGATTAGAGATAACTTATTTATACTGCATCCATTTAGCAGCCATTAAAGTGTCTTTGAACAGCACTCTGTACACATGGATATTTTAGTTAGAAATCCAGTATTACTTAGTGAAAAATTTCAGAAGTCCTGTAGGCTGAGAGATAGATGTTATAATATCAATTTCAAATTGTAATTTACAAAATAATGCATTTCAGTCCAGCTTTTTTCCCTTGCAAATAAAATATTAGTCCAGGCATTTTTCAGTTCCCATATTGGTGCCTGAATTAATGTCAATACAATTTTGAAAAAAGAACTGCAGTAGTTATTTTAATAATGTGAGCCCTCCCACCCATCTGCAGATGGTCCAGTAAGCCTTAGTCATTATGTGCAAAAAACAGATGTTTTCTTGTTCTCCTGAATCTTCATATATCAATTAAAGGCCTCATTATAAATTAATGGCTGCCCCCATAGGTATTAATGCAAATACTTCTGACCAAACATAAACATCAACTTCTGCAACAAAAGCATAAATATTAACTTTGGGGTGAGGTAGGGTGGGAATCACATCATGTATCTTTGAGAGATAAATGTTGATCAACTTAATCAATTGATGGTACTCTCAGCATATTAAAGTCAGATATATTAATAAACATAGAGGATATAATTTATCCCAACACATTGATGAAGTCATGCTATTTTATTTGTAAATATGACAGAGCATTCTGAAATAGTTGATTATGTAGATCCTGAAATAATTAAGATTTTCAGACAAAATCTTATATCTTTGCAGTAAGAACTTCTCTTGGCATGATATTCAATGGTCAATAGAAAAATGAAGTGGTGCTAATGATAATGATAAGTAAAAGTATAAATCATGCCATCCTTCTATCTCAGTTTTTAAACTGGTTGAGAGTTGCAGATTTCTACTTGAAATCATCTGCTTAATGTGACTCCTCTGCTTTTATTATGGAAGAAAGGAAATTATCAGATACCTGCCCATTTTCTTACCTGTAATCCAATATACAGTATATGCTGGGATGTTTCCCACAACATTCAATGGGCCTTATTCTTACGTTGATGTTGCACTATGAATTCCTTGTTCAAGTTCAGAAACCTGTTGTCTGCTGAAGTCTGAAACCGGGATTATCTTTATGCAGCTCATTTATTTATTTATTTATTTGTTTGTTTGTTTGTTTGTTTGTTTATCTATCTATCTATCTATCTATCTATCTATCTATCTATCTATCTATCTATCTATCTATCTATCTATCTATCTATCTATCCATCCATCCATCCATCCATCCATCCATCCATCCATCCATCCATCCATCCATCCATCTCTATCTATCTATCTATCTATCTATCTATCTATCTATCTATCTATCTATCTATCTATCTATCTATCTATCTATCTATCTATCTATCTATTTATTTTGGTTTTCTTATATGCCGCCCTACTCCCGAGGGACTCAGGGCGGCGTACAGCAGAAAAGATACAAGAAACCAGCAATAAACATAATTAAAATCAAATACAAAAATTAAAAATTCAATATTACAAAAAAAAAAAACACATCCATCCACCAAACATACCTGGGGGAGAGCTCATATGGATTAGTCTCTAACCCCCTGCCTGCAGGAAAAGCCATGTCTTGATGGCTTTTCGGAAGGCCAGCAGGGTGGGGATGGTTCGGGTCTCTGGGGGAAGTTGGTTCCAGAGCGCGGGGCCCCCCACAGAGGAGGCTCTCCCCCTAGGGCCCGCCAGCCGGCATTGCTTGGCTGACGGGACCTGGAGGAGGCCAACTCTGTGGGCCCTAACCGGTCGAAGGGAAGTATGAGGCAGTATCTTCATGATAATGAAGAGTAGTTGGTTTCTGGTCACTGTGCAAATTGGAGAAGTAGTGCCTCCACAATGATATAGCTATTTCTGTGGAATACATTCCATAAAGAAGATCAGCAGTTTACTGACCTTCCTTTGAGTCCAGCTGAGGGGGAGTTGAGCTGGATTTCCATTCAGTTCTTATCTGTGCTGAAGGGGAAAATTAGTAGAAGGGTCACCTTGATTCTCCTTCTTCACTGAGTGTCTGCTTTTGATGCTGCAACTGCTACTGCTCAGATATCGCAGCAGTCCCACAAACTGCATTGAATCCCAGTACGTTTGAAATGAGGGACTGTAATGATATTCTGTGCATTTCCTCATAGATGTGCTGTGGGTTCTTTTGTCAAGCTAGAATAATGGAAGTATGATATTTAAGAGCATTTCTGCAATGGCATTTTTTCATTCTTTTTTAAGGTTATGGAATTCAAAGTTTAATGGCTTGGTTTAACTGTTTT
Organism: Diadophis punctatus similis; assembly: GCA_023053685.1. Classification (NCBI taxonomy): domain Eukaryota; kingdom Metazoa; phylum Chordata; class Lepidosauria; order Squamata; family Dipsadidae; genus Diadophis; species Diadophis punctatus. The sequence continues at coordinate 195,485,081 of JALIGW010000002.1, forward strand.
CCTGAATGATAACTAATACATCAAGTGGTGTTAGAATGTATTGAAAGGTCAATATTATTTCCTTCATGTTTTCCTTTGTAATCTCTGAGCCAAACATCCCTAATTATGATAATAGGAAACTAGAAGATTGAGCACTATTGTTTCTTGGCATGCCTTGGCATCTTTGCTCATATAATCCTGTAATTTATAATAACTGAATTGGTCATTTGACAGGCAAAATATTATAGCAATAGCACTTAGACTTATATACCGCTTCATAGTGCTTTACAGCCCTCTCTAAGCGGTTTTACAGAGTTCAGCATATTGCCCCCAACAATCTGGGTCCTCATTTTACCCACCTCGGAAGGATGGAAGGCTGAGTCAACCTTGAGCCTGGTGAGATTTGAACAGCTGAACTGCTGAACTAGCAATCAACTGAAGGTTGCAGTGCTGCTTTTAACCACTGCACCATCTCGGCTTATAGAGTAGTAAGTTTATATAATGCACTGCTATTCTATAAGGAAGCTTATATCTGTATTGGAAAACCATTCAGTACATTCCAGATATCATTTTCTATGTATTTTTATTTATTTGTTTTTTCTGGATTTCAGAGCTACGCTAAAGCTTTCTGATTTGCCCCAGAGCATATAAAGGACCATTAGTGTCAGCAGTTTCACCACACAGACCACCCAATTCTTTAGTTACAAATGAGAGGTTAGCTACTGGTGGAACAGCTGAAAGGTACTGCTATAACATTACATCAGTTTTCTACATGTGGGATCAGCAGAAATTATGAAGCTCTGTAGACTGAACATGTGTGTCAGAAGGTGCTTAAAAGGAACCCCATCTTTCAACATCTGTGAATTCAAATACTGTTTTATAAGATTCTATGCTTATAGAAATTAAATCTCTATCTGGGGACACTGAAGGGAAAGCATATAAAAGCAGTAATTCCAGTCAGAGGCAAACAGGGTTATTATAGCCTAAGGTGACAAATACATTTTGATAGCTGCATAAGGAAGACAAGACTTAATGGAAAAGTAAAACATAGGCAAAGAAAGCTAATATTAATGAAAAGTCTCCATAGGCATGCACCGTGTGTGTGTGTATGTATGTGTACAAACACACACACTGTTAAGAATGAAGAATAAATCTTCATAGAGGCGATGTTGATCTTTCTCCCGGAATTCAGACATTTAGAAATAAAGCCGAAGTTTAAAAGTCTAATTGAAAATATTTATTTCGGTACAAAAACAATAAAATCTGATTGCTTACATTTCTGCTATAAAATGCGACCGCTCCCGGCCAAAGACAAGTCAAGAATAATAATGGAGTATTAGGAATGCACACATGCGTACAAGAATATTATATCACGTGTTCTGGAATGTACCATTATAATAGATAGGGATGCAGCATCCTGCATATACATACAACTGACAATAATCACACCGTCACACACACACAGACACACACACACACACACACACACACACACACACACACACACACACACACACACACACACACACACCCTCACACACAGAGACAAACAGACAGAAAGAGAATATATTTAAAATCTTGTAAATGCCTTATCTTTTCTTTCTTATGGAATTTTGTGTTGCTTTTATTTTCTTTCTATATTTTCTTTCAAACACACACACACACACACACACACACACACACACACACACACACACACACACACACACACACACACAGAGTATAATGTTTTATTGGTTGGGATATTGCACCTGTTGCCTGAAATGTTTACTGATCTCCACTGTAGGGAAAGCCAAGGGATCATAGCAAGCATAGTCATTTGGTGCTGGGAAGATAGGTGCATCACTCCTCATAGCTACCCTTACCTTTAATCAAACAGTCTCCTTGAATTATGGTTTGGCCAAGAATTTTCCAACATATGATAGGCACAGACTTGGAAGAAGACTTGAAAAAATATTAGGATCAATTGGTGCTTGAATAAAATCAGAATTGCATAAGTAGTTCCCATGCATTTAAAACTAACTTGAGGTCAGCAAAGTTAAATTCTGAGTACAAAGTGTGTCTTTGAATTCTATGTAATAACAACCCACCTTTTGAATCCAAATTCTTACTACAGAATAAAGTAAATAAGTAAAGTAATAATGTAAATAAAGAATAAAATGAGCCAACATTCTAAAAATATTATACTAAGATGGGAGGAAGAATCCATATAGCAGGACACATATACACTTTCTAAATTGAAAAGGTTAAAAGTAAATACAGGAAGGCAACAAGGTAGGGCAACACCAATACTATCAGTGCAGCCAATACACAATGTCGTCTCAGAAGTAAAAAAAAATCTTACCTTCAGAAAGATAAGATCTCAATAACGTACAAGCAACATAGCAAGGACAGGGCTAGTCTGATCTCAGGAATATGCTACTGCAGAGAAGCAGGTCAAAACCCAATCCTGTGCTGTTTGATGATAGGAATCCTGAGAAACTGAGACCAAGACCAAGCCCTTTGTTCCAGATCTAGATGGCCAATCATTGGAAGTCAATGATACCTAGTTCCTGGACTACAAATAAGATTGGGGGGGGAAATCAGTTTTTTATAGTGAGCAGTGAAGAATCAATTGAAATCTTGTATACATTCACAACATTAGATGGAATAGTGCAGCCAGATCCAGCCCAGAACATTTTTCTGCCCAAGATGAAGCAGCAAATTCATCCTTCCACTTTCAAAAAATTCAACGAGTAAATCTCTTCTTCCCAGACAATGAAAACTAGAGCTGTATAACAGTTATCCTCTCCCTTGATGCTGGATATATTTTCTGCAAATGGAAGAATAGTAGGAATAAATAATATTCCTCATGAAAAGATTAGCATTAACTGTTGGGATAGGCAGAAGAGAGATCTAAAAGATTAATTCTTCTTTTTCTATAAAAGAAAATGTATTTCTTACACTAATTGACTAAATATCACATCCACACAGGATCTTCTTACAATTGCTTGGGATGGGAGATGGGAAACCACGAGTTTGTTTGTTTCCTTGTTTATATAATACCTACACTGCCCATCTCACCTAACCGACTCTGGGAAGTTTGCAAACAACATAATAAAATAATATAAAAACATGACTAAAAAGCACAGTTAAAAACAAGCCAAAAATTTACAAGTTAAGTAGTATGAGCAAACAAAGATCACTTTGATTTCAGTGCAGACTTCCCACTCACTGAATCCTGTACTTCCACTAGATACTCCTTTGAAGGAATCTAGAGGTTATGGTAATTTTAAAAGAAATTTCCATCTTAATCCAAAGGTCATTATTTTTTCATTTCCTCTAAGAAATGTTTTATTGAAGTCTAGTTTTATATTGATCTTTCCTTTATTTCTTGTGTTTATATTAGGACAGTGGTTTTTAAAACTAAGTAAGAAATTTAAAAAATCTTGTGGGTGAAATATGGGTTTTTGAGTAATAATTTACAAAAAGGAAACACATTAAGTACATGCTCATGTATTGGTATACATCTCTCTCTTTATTTTATAATGTATATGTAATGTTTTTTGAAAAAACTAAAAAATAATATATGGGTGGAATTGGAGCCTCAGTAAAATTTACCCAGGTTGGAACACTTGTTAGATTTCCCCACTCTCTGTCCTATCTTGGATACCATCAGCAAAGTAGAGTCATCAGGTTTAGTTCTCATTTCCTCAATTTTTGACCAATCTGTGAATATGAGTCAGTGGCATTGAGAATTAGGATCTTGTTTACTCATAGCTTTTTCCAGCAATGCCAGAGAATACTCTTTGATCTGTTCCTTTCTTGTCTGTCATGATGTCAGACCTCCAACTTTAATATATAAGGATGTCTTTTCAACAGTTGCTGGGATAAAGTATCCAAGGTTCTCTATCTCTGTAGCCCAGCCTTTTGGACAGCAACATTTCAGATAGTGTATTATTTTGGTACCTTTGAGCAGTGTTGACTCCTGACAATGGCTTGGAATAGTCCCTGCAGTTTTATTGGCAAGATTTTCAGAAACGATTTGCCCTTGCCGTCTTCCTAGGGCTGAGAGACAATAGCTAGTGTCTAAAGTGGCTTTGTGCCTAAAGTGGCACTAGAACCAGTGGTGGGTTACTACCGGTTTGCCCGGTAGTACCGCCGCTACCAGGCGAACTGGTAGCGGCGGTGGTGGGAGGCTCCGCCCACCCGCCCGGATGTCATCATGGATGATCTGCGCATGCGCAGAAGCGCTGCGTGCAAGCGTGCAAGCGAAGTGAGCACACGCCCACGTGCATTCACAGTTCTGAACTGATAGCGAAGGTAAGTGAAACCCACTACTGACTAGAACCCACAGTCTTATAATTTTTAGACTGGTGCTTTAACTACTACACCAAACTGACTCTCAAACACCACTGTGTTACATATTAGAATGTATCTGATGAAGGTTGGTATTTCTAATAATTAGATTTATTTAATAATCCATTTGCAGAAATGTAGCTGTGCTTTCCTAGTTGCTATAAAATGCTGTCTTGGATCCTATAGTGTTAACTGTAACATGTGACATGTTATCAGAATCTGCAGTATTAAAAATTAAAATTCTACAGTTTTCATCATTTTCATAATTTTCAAGTAATGTTTTCATAATTTTCAATTATTTTTGGCTGTCGTTCTCCAGATTGTGCTACCGCTGCAGGAGGAGCTGAAGATGAAGGTGAGGCAGAAGCTGGTTGGATTGAAGGGGCTGCCATTCTGCTCTCGGTTATATGTGTGGTGCTGGTTACAGCCTTTAATGACTGGAGCAAAGAGAAGCAGTTCCGTGGACTTCAGAGTCGTATTGAACAAGAACAAAAGTTCACCCTAGTCCGAGGTGGACAAGTAATTCAGGTTCCAGTAGCAGAGATTGTAGTTGGTGACATTGCACAAGTCAAATATGGTATGTTTTTTTGTATATTTTCTAGAAAATGTATGTCTGAATCCCTAGGAATTCTTTATAACCTATTAAATAGTAGCAAGAAAATAGTTGCTAATAAACTTAAGGCCGATTCCTTATAATACACAGAAAAAAAAATGTAATATAACATACAGTCAATTATTTGGAAAAAATGTTCAATTTCTTTTTGAATTTCAAGGAATAACATAATATTATATTTAGTGATCAAAGAACTAGCTCGGGTTGATAGATAAAATCACTGGTTGGTACCATGTAATTGAGGATCAATAGTGTTATTGGGAAATCAGCTAGTGAAAATCAACTGAAGGATAATTTGAGGAAGAATAGATAGGGATGCAAAGGAAGAACCTTAATGAAGACAAAAAAGAGCAATATTGTTTCATATCTTGAAATTTTGTGGCTGCAGAATAGCATCCATCCTTAATGAAGAAATTGAGTATATTTCTGATAAGAATAATGAACATCCCAATGTCAAGAACACCATTTCTATCTGTCTCAATGAAACAATTGGCATGCTTAATCTTTTCTATATATTTCTATTGGCTTGCTGCAACATGAGCACAATCAATATTATTTTCATCCATGACATGAACCAAAATTCAGCTGTGGTCCAGCACATAGTGGGATTGTACTGTTAAGATAAGAACACATTGCAACCTGATATTTTAATTCCTTAATTGCTTATTAAGGAAATTTGAGGTGACATTTCAAAGATAAACTCAAGCAGCCAAGTTGGGGAAAACAATCTAAAACATATGAAGCAATTATAGTGGCTATAGTTTACAAAAGACGTATCTACATATTTCTATCTCTTCCTGTATCAATCTATAATTTGAAATATCAAATTTAGTTTACAAAAGTTGCATCTATATATCTTTATCTCTATAGAGATAGTATTTTTTTGTAGAATTGTCTTGTTTCATATTAATTAAGAATTGTTCTCATTAAGGAAAGAACTCAGACATTCTAAAAAGAACAGTATGAAATAATGCAAATCTATGTGCATGTTTCAACTTTGGTGAAATCTGTCTCCTTTTTTAACACTACATTAGGAACACTGGAGCCATTTGGATATAATCTTTAAAAATTTGGATTAAGCTCTTTTTAGTAGAGCAAAAGAGCTTTAAGGAGCCAACTGTGCACCAAACAATAATTGTAGTTGTCCTTTGGGTTAATAAAGCTGCAGTACTGCTCAGATATGCTTGGAAATGACTGCTTTTTGTGCATTTTGGATAACATAATTTTTGTGTGCACTGCATTTAGTAAAACAATGGAACACCATGCCTAAGCTTTTGAAAAATTTCTCTGCTGTATAATCTGGGGTTTTAACCTCCTTGTATGCACTCCATGTTGCTTTGCAAAAATTGGGATCTTAGTTTTTGAATAGTTGATTTTTTTAGTGCTTCCAGAGAACAGTAATTGGCTAAGGTACTCAAGGTTTGCTTAAGTCCAATTGAAGTTTGTGACAAAAGCACTACATTTTCTATACACAGTAGGACTGGAATATTGGCTAATTTCAGAGGCTGATGTGGTAATTTAGTTATTTTGACCAAAAGAAAGTTAATATACAATTAAACGAGGGGACCAAAAGCACTCCTTTCTCCTACCTGCTTGGCTTGGATTCTCTTTAGTGTAAAGGCTGCAAAAGTCTTTTATTTTAGAATTGTCATAAATGTTATGCATACACAACAGTAGCTGTCTGTCTACAGAAGTATTTTTAAGTTTATCACACAAGCTTCTTCTGAAGATAAGACAAATGCACATCATTAGTCAGTGAAAGCCTGTTTGGATTATTTATTTATTTATTTATTTATTTATTTATTTATTTATTTATTTATTTATTTATTTATTTATTTATTTATTTATTTAGTGAGATTTATATACCGCCTTACAGTGCAAGCACTCTCTAAGCGGTTTACACCAGTAAGCAATGTATATTTACATTGCTCCCAACAATCTGGGTCCTCATTTTACCTACCTCGGAAGGATGGAAGGCTGAGTCAACCCTGAGCCGGTGAGATTTGAACCGCTGACCTGCGGATCACAGTCAGCTAAAGTGGCCTGCAGTACCTGCCTCTAACCGCTGCGCCACCTCGGCTCATAAGAGGTGGCGAAAATATATGGATATTTTCAGCCAGATGTTGCAGTATGATGCCATGGTGAAGGATAGAGTGATCAGTTCTAAAAAACTGTTTGTCATATGCTAAAATATGCTCTAGATTGATCCAGTCAACCAATATACTGTATATGTGGATGTTTAGCATAAACATTACTTCTGATGGGCTGATAATTAGCAACAAGAGAGAAAAAGAGAGTGAGCAATAATAGATATCACCAGGTGATAGTACTCTGATAAACTTACTGAAGGTACATCTACAGAAGGAGTATATTTTTATTTGGATTGCAGTGATTTGAAGATTCATACATTAGTGGCTAAGACGCTGAGCTGGTCGATCAGAAGGTTCGAAGGCAGTTCAGCGGTTTGAATCCCTAGCGCTGCATAACAGAGTGAGCTCCATTACTTGCCCCAGCTTCTGCCAACCTAGCAGTTCGAATGCACGTAAAAAATGCAAGTAGAAAAATAGGGACCACTTCGGTGGGAAGGTAACAGCGCTCTGTGCGCCTTCAGCGTTTAGTCATTCCGGCCGCATGACTACGGAGACATCTTTGGACAGCACTGGCTCCTCAGCTTAGAAACGGAGATGAGCACCACCCTTAGAGCTGGAAACGACTAGCACGCATGTGCGGGGGAACCTTTACCTTTACCTTTACATTCATTATGGAAATCTGGAGTAAGGAAGTTTCATACATTACATGTATGATATGAAGTTTTTTTAAAAATGTATTTTAAATTGTTTTAAATTATACTGTTTAGTGGTTCTTCAAATGTTGTATGCCGCCCTGAGTCCCCAGGGAGTAGGGCGGCATATAAGAATCCTAAATAAATAAATAAAATAAATAAATAAATAAACATTGCAAAATAAATACACCTTTTCAAATTAGATTTTCTCTTTATGATTTTACTGATAGGTGACCTACTACCTACTGATGGAGTTTTTATTCAAGGAAACGATCTTAAAATTGATGAAAGCTCTTTAACTGGAGAGTCAGATCAAGTCCGTAAATCCGTTGACAAAGATCCAATGCTGCTTTCAGGTATGTTTTGTGTATTAAATAAACCTTTGATAATCACAGATATGGAATCCTTTTTTCCATTCTTCTTCTTCTTCTTCTTCTTCTTCTTCTTCTTCTTCTTCTTCTTCTTCTTCTTCTTCTTCTTCTTCTTCTTCTTCTTCTTCTTCTTCTTCTTCTTCTTCTTCTCCTCCTCCTCCTCCTCCTCCTCCTCCTCCTCCTCCTCCTCCTCCTCCTCCTCCTCCTCCTCCTCTTCTCTTTCTTCCCCTCCTTCTCCTTCTTGTTCATTATTTATGTATTCTTCAATACAGTACAATACAATACTGGCCTGCAAGCCGGTAAGAGCTGGGAAGATCGTTAGCACCTAGTTAGGGCTGGAAAAAAAGCTTTGGAAAAGCTACATTCAGAGTATAAGACGTACCCAAATTTTCAGCCACTTTTAGGGAGTCCAACTCCTGAGTCCCTCGGGAGTTGGGCGGCATATAAGAAGGCCAAAATAAATAAATAATAAATAAATAAGATGCGTCTTATACTTCGAAAAATACGGTATTTAGTGTGTTTGGTCACGTTTTGGTTACAGATGAGTTTTCATTCTTGAGTGGTCTGGCCCAGGTCTATTTTTTCCATAAAACCTATTATTCAGATTGTATAATTTTGTATAACATGAGGGTTTCTAACAATGGAGTCATTGTACTATATGAGAACTGACTGTACTATGCAAAAACAAATAATCCAATACTAGATAAAATAAAAGCAAACCGCTCAGTGGAAGCACTAATAGCAAAGCTAAAGCATAAATGTTTGGGATACATAATAGACAGTCGTGGAGGACTGATGTTTAGTGGCTCACAAAGAGCCAGAAGCAATGGAAAGATTGAATAACAGCAACAACAGAATGTAACCTTCTACCAGCTGGTCAAAGTATATCTTCTTTAGGCGAAACTCTCAGGAACTTAACATTGAGTTCTGTTTACAAAGGGTAGGAGAAAGGAAATCTGATGAGCTGTTGAAAATCCATTGGTAATCAAATCTCTCTCACTAAAGACTTGATAAAAGATAGAAGGACTTTTCTTTTTTATAGTGTATTGATCAGAGAGCATGAATTGGATACATAATATGTTTATTCTAGCTATATTTTTGGTAATATCGAAGGCATAAACATTTCCTATTTTCTGATTCATACTGTTATTTGGTTTTTTTAGCGGAAAATAGGGTAGATAAAATTCTTTGTTTAGCTGCTGCATAATATTAGCTACTTCTGACTCATGCATGGAAATGAAAAGCAAGGTTTTATTTAATCTTTGCTAAGAATAGTTACACAACAATACAATGGTCAATCAGGTCAATTGTTAGTAGAAAATTATACATGTATATATTTGTTGCACTAGAATTTGTGTTAAAATTATTTCAGCTGACTTATATAAACACACTTTATGAAAACCAAAACTATCCACATTAGTTCAATTTATTTTTCATGTAACATTAGTTAAAGTGCATATAGTATAACAAAATACATGCCCAAACATAAAATATATATGTTAAAATATGTATGCATGTATAGAGAATATTGGGGGAGATAATAAAATAAAATAAAATAAAATAAAATAAAATAAAATAAAATAAAATAAAATAAAATAAAATAAAATAAAATAAAATAAAATAAAATAATAAAATAAAATAAAATAAAATAAAATAAAATAAAATAAATAATAAAATAAAATAATAAAATAAAATAAAATAAAATAAAATAAAATAAAATAAATAATAAAATAAAATAAAATAATAAAGTAAATAAAATAAAATAAAATAAAACAATAAATAAATAAAATAAAATAAAATAAAATAAAATAATAAAATAAAATAAATAAAATAAAATAAAATAATAAAATAAAATAAAATAATAAAATAAAATAAAATAATAATAAAATAAAATAAAATAAAATAAAATAAAATAAAATAAAATAATAAAATAATAAAATAAAATAAAATAAAATAAAATAAAATAAAATAATAAAATAAATAATAAAATAAAATAAAATAATAAAATAAAATAATAAAATAAAAATAAAATAAAATAAAATAAAATAAAATAATAAAATAAAATAAAATAAAATAAAATAAATAAAATAATAAAATAAAATAATAAAATAAAATTATTTATTTATTTATTTATTTATTTATTTATTTATTTATTTATTTATTTATTTATTTATTTATTTATTTATTTATTTATTTATTTATTTAAATGTTGAGGCCACCCAATTCCTTAGTGGCTGCAATTAAAAGAAATGAAATCACACATATAAGTTGCTCCCGGAAGGTTGCAATTAAAAGAAATAAAACCACATATATAAAAGAGAACACAGCCAACCATTAGAAGAAACCTAAGCTAAAGTAAGTGTCAGGCCTGGAAGTCATTTCTGTCGTTGGGCCTCCAGGCCTGCCACATTTTCTAGTGTGGGAAACTGGGAGGAGGGATTGTATGTAACATGAGTGATGCATAGTCATAATAACATTCTTTTCTCAGAAAGTCAAGGCCGTCTTGCCCTGCACCTGGGAGTCTGGAAATTGGAGGCATCTCCAGTTGGGACTGTACTGTAATTGGACTATGTGATGGACTTGTGGGTGTTGGGCAGGGACTTTAACTTTCCTTTAGGGGGGGAAACCCTGGAAGCTTTCAGATTTGGGTTTTCTCAGATGTGCCAATATGATATCTCTAATAAAATGTAACTTTGAGGAAATCCAAGCCTCGGCGTTTTATTTCATTGGGGATGTTACATGGAACCCTGACATTAACCCAAATCCCTCTTAAAATCAGATTACTAGCTCCCCAGATCCTGGGGTGCTGTTCGGGGTCCTGAGCCCCAAACACCGACTCAAAACCGGGCGGCATGAAGACTCAAGGAAGATGGAACATGGAAAAAGACTGGACGGTAGTTATGAAGACTGCCTGAGTGAGCAGCAAGGTTCCTTGGATTCCTGGAGGCAGGCCGGATCGGCGACAGAGAGCGCCTGGCTGAGACACGTGCAGCTGGCCCACAGTGATCCAGGCTGAGTGGAGGAAAACCCAGGCCGAACTTCTGTGACTCATCCCGAGGATCTGCGGGAGACCCGCCAATGGCTGCTGCCAATTGGGGAGCTTGCCCAAGACCAGGACCCGGGACTCCTTCCGTGGGACCCCAGCAGAGCGAGCCACAGTCCTCCTTACCTACTGGGGCCACCAGAGCCAATGCAGCATAGCAGGAGTTATGAAGCTGGCTGCGGCTGGCTTGGCTCGCTGTAGTTCCTCGCCCCTCAACTGTTGCAACTACCACCACTGATGCAGCCTGCAGGGGGACACGGCGTGGACTACGACTGCCTCGGTCCACTGTGGACCTTTGTTCCCAGAGCTCGTGTGAAGTGGACCTCAAGAGGGAAGAAGGGGGAGGCTTTCCCCCCTCACCTGCCATCTTTCCTTGCCAGCCAGCCCCATTGCCATGAATCAGGTGCCAGCCGCAGGAACGCCGATTCTGCAGACCCCTGCAGAACGAAGTAGAGGAAGCGCTAGAGGAATTTGTCAAGGATGAAGCCCCCCTTGGCAGAAGCCAGCTGAATCTACAATTCCTCACCAGAGGCAGCACAGGGGGAGGTGCTGAAGGGAAATCCCCTCTGGTCCACTCAGTTACCTGAGAGGCATGCAGAACTGCTTGAGACCCCTTTAAGGAGACCCAGGCCAAAGGCTCCTGATCCTAGCCAAAGCCAGCAGAAACCCCACCCCAGCAGAGGTTGGGCCCAGATGGGAGGGGTCCCCACCTCAACCAGGCCCCTGCCTCTCATATTGATCCCTCCGCTGGCACCAGAGGCAAAACTTCCCAACTCAACCGTGCAAGACTGAAAGCCGCATGAGAGAACGGAAAAAGGGAGATTTGCCAAGCAGGCTGTAGAGGTTCCCCTCTTCAACCAGAGGTTGAAGGAACTCCAGCCAAAGAAAACTTACCAAACCTAATCGAAGGAAGCAGTGGGGAGGATGACCCAATGGTCAGTGAAGCCATCCGTCCCTTTGCTATCAATCTCTGGATAGTAGTACCAGAAACAGGAGCCCAAGGGAAGTAGAAGTGGTACTAGACACCGGCTGCACCACTAATCAGCCTCCCCATAGTTGACCAGCTAGGCATACGTACAAGGCCCCTAACACGACCCATCTGCTATGAGCAGGAAATTGAGGAGCTAAGAAATGACAACTTAGTGAGGGGTTTTATTGAACCCGCTAAGTCCAGAGTAGCTGCCCCAGTACTGTTCAAAGAAAAAAAAGATGGAGGGGGGTTGTGAGGCTTTGTGTGGATTTTCACAGAATTAATGCCATGTGCGTGGAAAACACCTACCCCCTCCCACTCATGAAGGACATGCTAAGCCATTTAGCCAAAGGGAAGGTCTACCTGGATGATATCCTCATATTCAGCGAAACGCTCGAGGAGCACATTAAACTGGTGTGACAGGTGCTGAAATAACTACTTGCAGCTAAGCTCTACGCAAAGCTGTCGAAATATGAATTCCACCAAACCTCCCTTGATTACCTAGGCTACCGAATATCCAGCGGAGGAGTGGAAATGGACCCAGGAAAAGTAAAAGCGGTACTAGACTGGGAACCCCCATGCACTCGCAAGCAGCTCCAAAGCTTCCTGGAGTTTGCAAACTTTTACAGGCAGTTTATACCGGCCTTCGCAGAGGTCGCCTTGCCCCTAACAGAACTGTTAAAAATGGGGCCAACCCTGTGAAGCCATGACCAAATCAACTGCTCTCCTCCAGGCCTGCCACATTTCCTAGTGTAGGAAATTGGGAGGAGGGATTGTATGGAGCATGGGTCATCACCCATGCTCCATAGTTATAATAACATTCTTTAAGTTATCAAAGAAAGTGAAGGCCGTCTTGCCCTGCACCTGGGAGGCTGGAAATGGGAGGCATCTCCAGTTGGGACTGTACTATGATTGGACCATGTGATGACTTGTAGGTGTTGGGCAGGGACTTGAACTTTCCTTTAGGCAGGGAAACCCTGGAAGCTTTCAGATTCAGGTTTCCCCCTGATCTGCCAATATGATATCTCTAATAAAATGTAACTTTGAGGAAATCCAAGCCTCTGAGTTTTATTTCATTGGGGGTGTTACTTGGAACCCTTACAGTAAGAGAGCTTCCATAACCAGCTTTGGAGGACAAAAAACCAAAAAAGTTTGGGGAATGTCATAAAGGTGGGAGTCTCACAAATTTGAGGAGGGATATCATTTCAGAGGGCAGGTTCTGCAGCACAGAAAGCACATTTATTGGGTCCTATAAGATGACACTAACTTGATGGAATAGGTCCAGAGTGCACCATTGCTTGATTCATTCAATGGGCCAAAATAATTAGAGCTGACACTATCCTTCTTACATTTAAAATTATTACAACAAAACATATATCCTGTTAAAATACCTTTTCAATTGTTAATTTGCCCCTCTATTTCATAAAGTAATAAGACCCAGAAATGAAATAATTATATTTATACTATTTGTAAAAGTTTTGAAAATGTTACTGTACAGTATATCATTCATATCCTTATAAAGGCCAATTTCTTTATATTTTATATATTGGGAGAGGAAAATAAGATGTAAGAATGAATTGTCCAAAATCATCCAGTTTTGTTTATAACTTTGTCTTTATCAGCCACAGTGGCACAGTGGTTAAAGTGCAGTACTGCAGGCTACTTCTGCTGACTGCCGGCTGCCTGCAATTTGGCAGTTCGAATCTCACCAGGCTCAAGGTTGACTCAGCCTTCCAGCCTTCCGAGGTGGGTAAAATGAGGACCCATATTGTTGGGGGTAATATGCTGTCTCTGTAAACCGCTTAGAGAGGGCTGTAAAGCACTGTAAAGCGGTATATAAGTCTAAGTGCTATTGCTGCTATTTACAATATTTTTTAAAGAAAAAAATCTTTATTTCATCTGGTCTTTTTCAACATCTGTTAAGTAGGATATTTCCTACTCTTTCTTCCCTTTTCACATTCTTGCCAATAATTCTTTTGGCATTTGTCTTGTTTAAATGAATTTCTTACAGTTTATCAGAATTCCACTGTATTGGGGTGTATACTTAATGAATAGGAATAAGTATCACTAGAAAGGGAATTCAAAACTTCTGCTGTCTGCATAAGTTACAGTCCTGACACACTTTTACTTCATATTGGTTTAAGGATATGATTAATTTCTCCTTTATGAATTAATGGAAGTACAGGTGTCCTTATTTAAGAACCACTCATTCAGTGACTGTTTGAACTTGCAATGGTGCTGAATAAGGGGTATTTATTTATTCAGCCATATCGTGATAAAGCTGCTGAATTTTCCCCACAATCATGTGATTGCCATTTAGCACCTTCCCCGCTGACTTCAAGAACAACAACAAAATCAATGTGGAAATTGCAAGTTGTAAGTCCTTGCTTAACAAGGGCAACTAGAACTAAGCAGTGCAATAATAAGGTTTTTATAAAAAACTTATGATCGCATATTCATTATAGAACTCTGTGTGCCGTTGCAGAGATGTTGTGTAGAGTATATGTTAATGATGCTATGATGTGCATGCATCATGTAGACATGTGAGAAGACAAATTGCTTACATCAAAATATACGTATACATTTGCCCTTGTATTTTCCAGGATGGCAAACTAAGCAATCAGTACAAGCTTTCTTCATGAAAGCTCAATGCACAGTGTAGAAAGCACAGCAGGAGATGTAAGTCCAAGCACAGAAACCCAACATTTAAACATACACTGTAGTAGACCTCAGCATAGTACCGTATCTGTCCTAAGCTCTTCATGGATACTGCTTCCACATTTGCAAAAGTGGAATCAGAGGTGGGTTCCTCCCGGTTCGGACCGGTTCACCCAAACTGGTAGCGACCTGCTGGTGATGTCACAATGATGTCACCAAACCGGATCAGTTGGTGCCGGTCTGTGGGCACTGCCATCTTTAAAAAAAATTTTTTAAATTTATTTTTTCTTCTGCGCATGCGCAGAAGCTGAGTTTCTGGCACTGCGCATACATCACCATTTTGTTTTTAGCTTATTTATATTTTTTGTGAAATTTTGGGTTTTTTTTTTGCACTGTGCATGCACACATGTGCGAAGTGCGCATGCGCCCGTGAGGCGTGCCCATGTGGCGCGGGAGGAAGAGAACCGGCAGCTTCTTCCTTGCAATTTAATCCTTCTCAGGACTGTTTTACAAGAGAGAAGAATGCTCCAAAACATGAATTATCAGACAAATGTTGCCTGAGAAATATCATAGTGATGTTTTACTTGAGTTTATCTCTCTAACTCTCTGTATCTAAATAAAAATAATCAGAAAAACTTAGAAAAAGAAAGAAAGAAAAAAGAAACCTGTGTTTGTTCAGAAGTAAAGAAAGCACTGGTGGACATCATGCTTTATTAATTTTCTTTTAAAAATGAATAAAAATGCAGCTATATTAAGGAATCAGGTCAGTCACTGCCTGGAGAAAAAACACCTAAAATTCACATTTGATTCTTCAGCAGAAAGCATTCCAGTATTGGATTCTTGCTAAACAGAAGCATTACAGTAGGCTTCAAACCTAGGACATACTTATATTCAAATTCATTTCACCTAGGACATATTTTGGATTCACTGAACACTTAAGATAACCCTTGCTTACATTTGTACTCACTTCTAGGCGTGATTGGTTTAATTTATGTAGCCATTTCAGTATGTTGGTAATGAGTTTTTCTTGTCTTACTATGTATATGTAAATCAGGAAATCTCTACTGTGCATTATAGCAACTGCTTTGTGTTATAAGAGTGTTTATTCTTTCCTGCATAATTCTTCTGCACTAATTCTTATTCTAGCAAGCTAATTCTAAAAATTATGTTTTTCTATTCCTTTTCAGACTTATTTAAATAAAATGCAAAAATTGGTATTTATTTGTCTACTACTTTTATATCCCAGTATATATTTGTCACAGGAGAGAGTCGGGAATTGCTTGTATCATAATCCGGGTGCTCTTGACTCACACACAGAGAAAGGGTGGATTAGCCCTGGACTTTTACTATAGGAGGGAGATACGGCTTGTGCTTATGTGAAACTTAATAATTGGTGTACAATAAGCAGAAACTAAAAATTTCTTTATGTCAGCCCCTTTGAAATTAACACAGAATCAAAGATTCTTTGAATCAAAAATTCTTATCTTGAAGTTGACCAAGGCATTTTTAATCAGCAGTTCCAAAATTGTTGGAGTCTTGCTTGGCTATGTTAGGAAATGGATCACAGTTGGCAATCTTTTCCCACACACTCGGCCATAACTAATCTGATTATGAGAAATGAGATTTCTGTCTTTATTTTTGCTCAGTCAGTACAGCAGTCTGGTGCTCATGAGTTAGCTTTCTCCTCAGATTTTTTTAGAACCATTTCCTGCAACACACTTGGTTTTGTGTGTTTAATAGAAAGCAAGCACATTGTTCTAGATCCAGCCCAGGGGGTTGGGTGACAGGTACTTCTGGATTTGGAAATAATTATTAAACCAGTATGAGTACTTAAAGCTTTATTCCAAAGCAGCATATGAAAATAATGTAATTGCATAACAAGAGATACAAATTAATTCAGATCAATGATCTATCAGGTTTAGCATTATGTTCTTACAGCAACCAACAAGTTCTTACAAGCAACTTTGAGTTTGGTCCTCTTTCATTGCACTATGCAATTTTTCTTCAAAAGAGTGCTTTCCTGATCCTGGAAGGAGATATTTTTAGGATGTTGAGAAACTATTTGTAGCAATATCCTCCATGAATCTGTCTAGAGTGCTGAACTGTAATATGTCTATTTCAGCGGTGAAATATACTGACCTTCCCTACCGGTTTGGAAGCTCGCGCCACCGCCGTGGGCACTTTTTAACCCTCTGCACATGTGCAGAAGGCTTTGCGCATGCGCAGAGGGTTAAAAAAAGAAAATGGTGATGTCCGGGTGGGTAGGCGGAGCCTCACGCTGCCACTGCTTCTGGTTCTCTGAACCACCGGCATCCACCGCTACCGGTACTTCCGAACTGGGCCGAACCGGTCTATTTGTGAATTCCATATGTGCTGTGAGAAGAAATGCTCCCATTTCTTTATTCTTTAAAGGCTCTAAATTTTAGTATCTAAAATTTCATATGTAATTCTGTCTTGTTGCCTTTTACTCAACTAAAAATGAACAGGGCTTGCATAGTAGAAATTCCTTGTGATCTTAATACTTAATTTCATATAGCAAGTATGTCATTATTTTTAAAATGCAATAAAAAAGATATCCAATATCTTCTGTGAGATTGTATGTTAGCTGTGTCTTTTGCTCTCAGAAGTGGAATGTAGGCCACTGTTCAGTGTGTCTAACAGTAACTTTATCAATACAAGAGAATATTTGTAACTCAGGGTTGAACTGTAGGTTCCTGTTGCTCTCTGAGCTTGGTTGCTTTCTTGCAGATGTTTCTTTACCAAACTAGTACCAAGCTAATAGCATAGGTGATGTTACCTAATTTGGTAATGAAACGTTTACAAGAAAACAGCCAAACTCGGAGAGTACCAGACACCCCACTGTAACTTTTTATCATAAAACTAATCACTTTAATGTACTGATTATTAATATCTATATTTTAAATATCTTTTAGGTACCCATGTCATGGAAGGCTCAGGAAGAATGCTGGTTACTGCAGTGGGAGTTAATTCTCAAACAGGCATCATCTTTACTCTACTAGGTGCTGGAGAGGAAGAGGAGAAAAAAGATAAAAAAGGTACAAATTCACCCAAAATATTCTCAAATAATATCTGTATTTATAACATAGGCCTGATATTCAAATTTATTATATAGGAATACTTGAATTTATGTTGCTGTAATTTAGTCCAGTGAATTTAGTCCTGATTTTTAAGGGCTGTGAGTTGCCTGAACCATGTGTGCATTGGATATTTTGAACATTTAGTATGGATGGTTTAAAATACGAGAAGGGAATGTGATCTTAAATTAGCTATACTCCTTTGCAAGATTCATTCTGTATTAATATACATCAAATTCTTTACAGATTAAAGTTGTATAAAGAATGATAAGTTCATTGCTTCATTAAAAATAAATTATCACTATAATAATTCTTTCATCTGCAGAAATTGAATTATAATATAAAAATATGAAACATAAATTGAAGTATATTTAACTTTTTAATTTAAACCGCTACTTATTTAAAGTTTTATCATATTTTATCGCTCGTGATTTTTATTTTAGAGGTTTCATCTGCTTGCCAGAAGCGTAGAGATTAAGAGTCCTGCGTGACTTATGGGTTTTGTAGCTAACATGAATTAGTTTAAGTTTGCAAAACAGAGTTGGATTCAAATATTCAGTTCCATGAAAAGAAGAAGGATCCCTTCATGGATAAATGGTTATGTGACTCTAATTCTCCTTCTGTGAATGGAAAATGCTTCTATCCATGGAAATGAATATTTAGACCTAATAAAATATCTACAGGCAAGCTAAGAATGTTTCCCACGTGGCATGTTTCTTGGGAAAAAAAGCTGATTCTGTTCCATGGGAAGTTATGTGATAATTACTTTAATCTCCAGCCCAAAAAGCCAAATCTTTTTACCCTAAAAATAGAGCTATCCCTAAGTTGACTATGTGGACACAACCATGCAGTTTCCTTGGCAACAGTACTGAAGGAGTTCACCATTGCTTTCTTCTGGGATTACTATTATTATTTTTCTTCCCAGTCTCTTTAAACTACTGTAGGTTTTGAATAAAATAATAACTTACACTACTGTTTGAGATTTGGCTAATGGTCTTCTTCACAAATATCCAGTGAGTTTCTCATTTAAATATTTTTCTTCTTTATCACTAATTCATTAATAACTTTATTATTGAGAAACTCATTCTTATTTCATAAAAGTCTGTTCTGTGCCTATTACAGACAGTCTTAAATACACTTGAACTATAATGCCCCTGTGGTTAGATCATCTATAAACATCTATTTTTGTTCACTATTTCACGCTGAATCCCAACTCTAGTATTTCTGAAACCCTTTTGAGATTGCTGCATCTTCCTCCCAAGGAAATATAGCCTCCTTACACATAAAGGAGGATAAAATTATTTTAAAAGCAACAACTATAGTATATTATATATACACAATATATACACCTATGGCAATGTATAAATCTTTAAATATTATATGTGTTCAAAGTGACAATAAAGTTATTATTCTATCATAAAATTATGTATGGAAAAATAGTATGTATCCAAATAAATTCTGTGGTGACAAGTGGCAGAAAAAATGCTTCTCTTCAGAGCTATTCTATACTACTGTAAGCAGTGGCCAAATTTCACCAATAATTTCTTACTGATTTTGTTTGTACTTAAGAAAATATATATTCCAGAGTTCCTAAGCTTTAACTGAGAATAAATACTAATGAAGAACAGTTCTCACAAAACAGAATATCATAAAATTGTTATCAGTTTTATCATTTCTTGTATCGATTTTTGCTAAGAACAATGTCAGGATAGAACACTAGCATCAGAGGTGGGTTCCTGCCAGTGCGGTTAATAGCTGTTGTTCGGCGCAGAGCCGAAGACGCTGCTGCCATTCACGGCGCGGGGGCTTTCCCTGGGCGCTGCCGCCACCCGCATGGACGCCGCCAATTGCATTCTTTTGCCCTCTGCGCATGCGCAAAGCGTTCTGCATGCGTAGAGGGCAAAAGAACACAACTGGCGGCGTCCATGCGGGCGGGGAAAGCACCCAGGGAAAGCTCCCGCGCCGTGAACGGCAGCAGCGTCTTCGGCTCTGCGCCGAACAACAGCTATTAACCGCATCGGCAAAAACAGGCAGGAACCCACCTCTGACTAGCATGAGTTAGAAAGCAATTTTCTCAAAAAGTATGGGTGAGTGACTAAGACTTACTATTAAGACATTTTAAATAGAAATAGATAAAAATAGAACTATATAAAGAACCAAACAATCTTATTTGCGTTAGTTTGCCAGTATCTGCAGTCTATGCCTGTTTTGCTATGAGAAGCTCCTCTTTATTTCTCCCAAACTGTTATCTTTTAAGCATAGTTCTCCCTTGTCCTATTTTAAATAATAATTTGCCAGTTTTCTCTGTCAGCTGAAGAAGAGGTAAAAAATAGGAGTCACATTGTTCATATAGCTTTCATAAGACATTATTACATGTCAGATAAAACATTTAACAAGCTTTTAACATTCATTGCCATGAATGACAGCAGGTTCATTCAAGGAAGCCTCCAATAGCTGTTGTCCTGCAAGTACTTCTGTCCATACATTATTTCTTTAAATAGGACATTGGTATGCTTCCAGTATGAATTTGTGAAAATGGGAGTTGATATACCTGCTCATTAGTTTATGTCCCTGTTCTCTAAGGACATTATGCATTCATTGTATGTATGCTTGAAGTTTTCCAAAAGTCTGTGTTTGTGTTTCAGTTTCCTGTAGTGTATGTCTTTCTTCCTCATTAACATTTTGCAAAAATCATCATGCAAATATGATACAGGAAGATGGGCATCAGCATCAAGAGAGAATAAGAAGCCTCCTGTTCGATAGGAGAAAAAAATAAGCTTTTAATGGGACTCTCCTCCCAATGGCTGGAGAGAGGAAAAAAGACTTGAGTGAATAGTTCAGAAAAACTCTTTTGCTATTTAATTTGGAAATAAATAATAAATGTGTACTACTTTTTAATCCCCATTTTTATTCATTGTTTTCTGGCTGTATGGCAAATCTTTGGAAAAGTCAGCTTAAAATATGAATTTGCCATTTTTAAATTTTCATTTACATTTTGTTACATGTACATGTTTTGTAGCACAGCAAAACTAATAGAAAGATGAGATGCCTGGAAACTGGATAAATAAAATGCATGCACAGGGTCTTAGGAGCTTCCTTGAAGCAGGAGTATAAACCATGCCATGACCACCAACCTTATCTGCCAAGAAGAGGGTGATTATAATGGAATAAACAGGCTGGTTTAGAACTTAATGATGATCAGACCACATGCCTGTCAAGTATAATATCTTACATGCCATGATGTACAATGACCAAGCCTGTTTCCTCCTGTTGTTGCTAAGTAGATTACACTATATTGCTTATTGACTTCTGTTTCAAAAAATACCATTGTTTCAAGACATGTAGAAATGAAACTTCAGTAGCCTTCCATATATGCTTTCGGTTGTTGCCACATCTGACCTTCAGAAGATTCAGTAACATAATAATTTAAAGACTAAAAGCACTTCTTTAATGATCCCTATTTTCCTAATATTCTTTCCCAATATTCACAATATTCTATCCCAAGATGGACTATAATCTCTGTTTACACAGCTTTTCCCCAATATATTCCTACAGGACATGGGGCAGGAACCTCAGCTCAACAGTTTAGATTTTAGAATTATGGGGCAGGCAATCTGTCCTTTTAAAAAGGTGAAAATAGCATGCATGTAATTCATATATAAAAATTAGGCATCAAAAGAAATATGTTAAAACATTTAATAGATATAATGCACTTATTTTAATTTTGTTTTAAAACAAAGTTAAAATCTATAAATGTTTGAAAACCCTGGGATCACTGTTCTGATAATATCACTATGTCCCCTGCTGTCTGTGATTAAAAATAGACTGTAAAATGTGGAGCCCAAGACAACAAAAGGATGTGCCTATTTTGGAAGTTGATAAAAATTAATGTCGGCAGGGATTCCAGCATGCATTCTTAATCTTAAATATTTAGAACTGGGATAGATAAACTAAGGACTGAATCTCTTATCTGTTAAATCAGATGCTGGTCTAGATATTATTTGCATGACATTAAAAGAAAACTAAAAATAAATACAGAAAACAAGAATTTTTCCCTTAGCATTTGCATATCTCAGTACAGTATGTTTAAAAAGATCAACCATAATAGGAAACAAATACAACATAGATAACAGCAGAAGAGACTTTCTGAAGTAAAGAACCTCAGAAAAGGTTTTTATGATGGATAATTAACTCGGTTTTGGTACAGCTTCACTTCAATCAGTACAAAATCAGTAGGAAACTTTCGTGGATTTTTTTTTTGTGGTGTAAGAACTTCTTGCTTGTCCTGTTCCCCTTTTTGTAAAGAAAACTGCTGACAATTTTTGGCTTGTGATTTATCTCCTGTCATCATCTCCTGTAAACATCAAACAATATTATAATGAACTTGTTTTTTCTGAAACAAGACTATAAAGGGAACATCAAACATCCTTAGTGCATGTTATCTCGAGTTTTCAAAAATCACTGTCAGGTTTAGCACTGAAAATGGTTCCTTATTAATAAATCAAGGGTTTTAAATAGGGTATTTTTCAGATGGATTAAGTATATTAATTATCGATGTTGTGATATTTTAGTATAGTTTAAAATATAATCTATCATTTATAGATAGATGGTTTTCATGAATGCAGAAATTTTTAAAATATTTTTCCTTCAGTTTTTTTAAAGTAGCATAAGAATGTCTGCATAGTGGAACAAAGGCATTAGAAGTACTATGTAAAGTCGGTTTCTCACCAACTTTGTTAAAGTTTGTTAACCCTGTCAAATGTCTTTCACATTTCCTTTTATATATAATATTCCATGTATGAGTTTTTGTTCTCCACTTCTGTAACATTCTTGTAATAGCATTCATTTCTAGACATTATGTCGCTTACTTTAAAACAACTATGTTTTGAAAAAAAATAAAGCCACATTAGTCCATAAATGTTTCTGTCATGTGAATTTGTTCATATTATTATTATTTTTCTTTTTTCTTTTATTCATTATTACTCAGTAGATTCTTCCCATTCCTCCTTCCATCCTCCTTCAACTACAGATGGGGCAGCAAGTGCAATTGCCACTGATAATGCAAATACCAGCTTAGTCAATGGTACGTTAAGAACACCGGGATTGTTTTTATTTGAACAATTTCTCTCAACTCTCTCAGCTTCCCTCTTTCTCTCCTGAACCGCACAGATGTGGGATGTGCATGGGGTTACTGGATGAGTGCGCCTATTGTACTGCAGCTTATAAGAGATGCCACACAGCCAACCACTTTATAGCCAGCCAATTTGGTCTTTCTCACTCAAGTAACACTGGGACCAGATCAAGTAGGGATCAAGTAGGGATCTTTTCCAATCAGACTCAAGTAGGAATTAAGGACTTTTACTGTTGAATCAGATTTTAAAGACCATCTTCAAGTATATTTCAAATCAGTTTTGTCCTTGCAAAGGTTTTCAACATCAAACTGTTGTTTCCATGCTTCCCAATCCATACTTGAAAGATGGCATGATTGTCTATTTTGTTTCTCATTCTATTTTTCCAAAGTGGCACTCTCATAAGCATTCATGGCCTCAATGTAGCTTTGGGAAAACAATCTTCCTGGGGTAGGAATTTGGCTTAAACACAACTAACACAACTAGTATTAAGGCACTTCATTGTGTTGTGCCACCAATTTTTCTCAGCACCAAGTTAAGCATTTCCCATAGATTATGATGCTACTGTAACATATTTTATAAACTATCCATGTGGCTTGAATGTGGTCTCATGCATTTTTCCTCCTTTGAACAAAAATGCCTTCAGTTTTGAAATGTGGAATGTGTCTTTGACCAGCTTCTTGACTCCATTTCTTAGCATGTTCATATTATAAATTCCATATAAGGAAATAAATTTAAGTGTGGACGGGGAATTTTAATCTGAGATTTTAGATGAAATATTTGCATATGGTGAAATATTTTTGTTATATTCATTTTATTCTTTGGCATCAACATTATTGCTGATACTCTTAATAATAGAAGCATAGATCCATAAACCTGGATATGGTAATTGGATTTTACCAGGGGCAAAAAATAGGGGCAAAATTTTTTTGAGTAAGTATAGATCCTGTATTTTTTTCCAAGCAGATGTTTCCTCTGCCTCAAACAAAACAAAAACAAAACAAAAAATGGCAAAAAAGGAAGACATTCAAGGCATTAGTTTCAATTTAGTCATGAGATGTAAATGGTAAATTGAATGCTTAGGTGATGCTAGTATCAGATTATATCCATTGACAAGATTTCAGAAATAGTTTATCCTGAAAGTGATTCAGTGAATCATCCATGTGGCTTTGGGCCTATGTCTGGTTTCTAACCTAGTGCTTAACCACTACACCACCTTGCTTCTCATTTATGTATGTTGTGTTATGTTGTTTGTGTTGTATTATGTTAATTATATTTATTATAGCAAGAGGAAGAAGTGTGAGGAAATGCTATTGTGATAAGTGCATATTTTGTGATAAGCTCTGCCTATTTTAGTTCTTCTCTGAATTTCATGATAACCTTAATTAGTTCATTCTAATTCTCCCCTGGATTATGGAGTAGCAGAAGACCTTGGACAAACCTGAAATGTGTGTAATTTAAAACACATTACAGGCTTCTTTGCAACATTCTATATTTAAAATATTTACATCAGAATGGAATGTTTTGGCACTGATCCTTGGCTTTTGCCCCAAGCCACCCTCCTCATCCGATTTACAGCCAGCTTTCCTCCTCTGCTGGCTCTCCACTGGCCATTCTCTACAGACAATGGACCCCTGCCCTCTGCTCCTGCCCCTTCACCCAGGCACTGTTTGACCCGGGCCTTTGACTGCACTTGGCAAACAGTCCCCAGCCAATCAAGTGGTGGGCGGCAGTGCTGGTGCTGGGGGGTGACTGAGGGGGCTGGGGGGGCATGCAGCATGCAAAACAATCGGTGGCAGGCTGGAGGAGAGAGCAAGAGGTACAGTGGTGAGTGGCTCCTGGCACTATGGGGGGAAGGTGATGGCAGTGTTGGGAGGGCAGCCAAACTGCCTGTTAGGCATCCGGCCCAAGTCCACAAGCAGAGACAACAGTGGAGTGGTGGTGGTCAAAATGGGAAGCTACACCTGATCCTCCCAGCCTGACACCGAATGGGCAGTTCGGCTCTCCCCCACTACATACCATCACTTTTTCCCCACAATGCCAGCAGCCTCCCACCATCTCCTCCCCCCCACAGTGCCAGCAGCTGTATGCTCCCATACCTCTTGCTCTCTCCCCCAGCCTGCCACCATTCCTATTGCATGCTGCCCCCCCACAGCCCCCTCGGTCATCGCCTCAGCACCATCATTGCCGCCCATCACCATATTGGCTGGGGGCTGTCAAAGGTAAAGTGACCAGATTTTTTTTTTAAGCGGGACAGGGGGTGGGCCCGCCTGGGTGCCGCCATTTGAGTTTTGCCCTCTGCACATGCGCAGAATGCTGCGCATGCACAGAGGGCAAAACAACGCAAATGTCGCCGTCCAGGTGGGGGGGAGGCGGGAGGCCTTTCCTCGCCTCCCGCCTCCCCTTCGGGAGCCGGCAGTGGCTTGGGCTGGCAAGCGACGAATGGGAGGTGGGAGGCGGGGAAAGGAGGCAGCCAGCAGCTTACCTGCGAGGCGGCGCTCGGGGGCTAGGTCTCTGTCGCGAGCTCCAGGCATCCAAGCGCCGCGGTCTCCCGGTCGCCCGCCCGGCCCCAGGGCAACGGTGGCAGCGAGGCGACTGGGGGAAGGAAGGGGAGGGGGATGAGGAAGGGCTGTTTGCGCCGCCGGAGGGGCCTCTCGAGTCTGCAGCGGCGCCTCAACCCCCTTTTTCTGAGACGACGGCAGCGGCGACGGCTCCTCGTCCCTCACCCCTCCACCCGCATCCCAACAGCAGCGGCGCCTCCGAGGGTGGGGCTAGGGATGGGGTGGGGGAAGGAGAGGAGGAGCAGCCCCCCTTCCCCCTCTCCCCAGCTGGCACCTCCATCAGGGAAACCTTCCCTGATGCTGTCCCCTGCTTTCAAAGAGCCCGACTTGCTTCCGGTTTTTATTTCAGTGGTAGTACCTCTCTTTTGTGCTTCCCCTTCTAAGGTGACCAGACATCCCGCTGTTTCGGCATTCTTTCCAAAAAAGCGTGACTTTTTGGAAAGAATGCGGGACGCGGGACACACACTTGAAAAGCGTATCTGTCCCGCCAAAAGCGGGACGTCTGGTCACCTTAGTCAAAGGCCCAGGTCAAACAGTGTCTGGGTGAATGGGCAGGGACGAAGGGCCAGGGGCACAGGGCCAGGGTCCAGTGAAGGACCAGTGGAAGAGAAAAGCTGGCTGTAGATTGGCTGAGGTGGGTGGCTGGGGGCAATGGAAGCACAGCCAAAGGTCAGTGCCGAAATGTCCTAGACATTATTTACATCCAGCTGTTCAGGAGGATGTACCATAAAGTACTTATAACACAAAGTTCTGAGTAACCATGGAACATTTGAAAAATGGCATCCGCAGGTTCTTAGTGCTTTTATCAGAACAACAGAAGCAGCATTATTGAGTTGCATATTGACAATCAAATACTATTTTTAAATACTAGTATTTAATTCTCCTTAATACTACAGTTGTTAATAACAAGCATTAATGATAGCAACGATAACCTTGTTAATGATTTTCTGCAGGGAAAGGACTCTGTAGTACTTTTTTCAGATTAATTATCGTCATAATATTTTTATATCTATATGGATTATGTTGGGAAGTTCTCATGCATGAATCAAAGATCCAGAATATTGTTGCATCGGTCTTGTTTGTTGATCATGTACAGTATTTTCTTGTGGATCATATGTAAGATTTGTGCAAAATGCTATGCTGAAAAATTTATTAAGACTTGTGTCCATTCAAATTAATTTGTATATGGCCAAGTCTTTTACTTTTGTCTTTAAAACAATTATTGTTTAACTGTATCAAAATTCCTTTATAACTTCCAGCTGCTTCAGAAGCAATTTACATGGGCTAAATATGTGTCTATGCTGACAAGTAGAAATATTATTTGAGAAAAGCAAATCTAAATATTTCTTAGTTTTTGCATTTGATTCCTAGTGGACACTGCATAGACTTTTTTCTAGTTTTAAACATGCTAGACTCCTACATTTCATCTTGTTGAATCTTATTGATTTTGCATGGTACTTTTTCAAAACTGGGAGATTGACTATTTTTTTACTGTCTTAATCACAGCAAATCTAGAAAAAATACCCTAGGTCAGTGATGGCGAACCTTTTTTTCCTCGGGTGCCGAAATAGTGCGTACACGCGCTATCGCACACACACGCGTGCCCACACCCATAATTCAAAGCCCCCCCACTTGCCTCACCCCCCCTGCACATGCGTGCGTGACCCCCCCACTCCCCCATTTCCCAACTTCCAGTGGGCCCAGTAGGCCCGTTTTTTGGCTCCCCAGGCTCCAGAGTCTTTCTTAGAGCTTGGGGAGGGCGAAAACGCTTCCCTCTGCCACCCCGGAGGCCCTCCGGAGGCCAAAAGCGCCCTCCCAGAGCCTCCGCACGAGCCAAAAATCAGCTGGTGTGCACGCACATATGTGCTGAAGCTGAGCTAGGGCAACGGCTCGCGTGCCAGCAGATATGGCTCTGCGTGCCACCTGTGGCACCCGTGCCATAGGTTCGCCATCACTGCCCTAGGTGTAACCTGAAATTACAGTACTTGATAAAAATCTAATTTAAAAGTCTCTCATTTTTCCCCCCTTAATACATGCTCCATAACAGCTGCCTTTTTTGTTTTGTTGACTGTCTTCTCAGTTAAAAGTTGTGGAAAACTTCAGACCCTGACATTAATTTAAAAGCTGTTCTCATCAAGTTGTCATAACATGAAACTCTTAAGAGTTCATAAATCATCTGCATTTAGGACATGCAGAGATCTTACTGTCTGATGAAAATGTGCATGTTTTAATTCCTGGTAAATGTACTACTGTCCTAAAGGGCTAGCATAATTTGGATAGAGAATTTTTGTTTTATTATTGTTTTGTTTTTAAAAGGCATGTGCTTGATTAATTTGAATGAACCAAAATAAATCAGGAATTGAAAACTGTGTTCCTTCAACTGTTGCTCAACTGTCATTCCCATCACTGTCCTCTATTGAGGGATGCTGACATCATTTATTGATATCTGAATAGCTACATATCTGATCCAGAAACTGAGTTTTATTGATGAAATACAAGACAAAGGCAAGAGGCAAATTGGAGGGAGGATAATGAGCAACATGATGGTGATCATGGAAGCTACATAGCAGCAGACTTGACTTCACAAGAAAGCAACTGAAAGCAGAATGTTTGTCTGTGTGTGTGTGAGAGAGAAAGAGACAGAGAAACACAGAGAGAGAAGGAACCATACTTTTCCTTTCTTATGTTTCATATTGGCATGGCTTCAACAGGAAGAATCCACTGAAATGGAAAAAATAATTATTCATGAATGTTCATGAAAACAGCATTCAAAGCTGTAATTATTTCAGAATTAAATAAGTCTTAGTTTTATTCTAAGAAAGCATATTCTGGAATCTGGAGGTAACAAGATGAAACATCAAAGGAAAAGTAGAACCAGGAGCACTTACCATTTAAGCTACATTGGCTAGCTACAAAAGAAGGAAAACTAGGAAAGTTGTGATGGGATTTATTCAGCAAAACTGAATAATAAATATGAGATCTACTGTATTTTTCGGAGTATAAGACACACCGAAGTATAAGACGCACCTTAGTTTTGGGGGAGGAAAGCAAGGAAAAAAGGCCTCTGCCTCCAAGCAATTTTCCAAACAGCAAACAGCAAACAGCACAGATGATATACACTGTTTGCTGTGTATTTCTGTGCATGTGTGCCTGACCCATAGAAATAGCAAAGAATTGGAGAAATGTACATTATGCCAGAAAGTTTTCTTAAATGTAGTCACACTAACTCCTCCCAATTATTTAAATAGTTCTACTCCAAGGTAACTAAACTCTAATACTAAACAGGACACTGTTACATTTCAGACTATACTTGTACAGAGCTGTTAAAATTAATTAAAATTTCTGAAAGTATACATTATTCTCTATTATTTAAAAGAAGATACAATAGCACTGGGCCTCTTCAGAGCAAGCATTTATTTTAAAAAGCTTCTTTATTTTGTTAAGTTGTCTAGATTTACAGGGATCTCCAACCTTGGCAACTTTAAGATTTATGGACTTCAACTCCCAGAATTCCACAGCCAGCAAAGCTAACAAAGCTGTCTGTGGAATTCTGGGAGTTGAAGTCCACAAGTCTTAAAATTGCCAAGGTTGGAGACACCTGGCTAGAACAATAATAAAGCAGTCTTTAAAAAATAAGTCTAATAATTTGAACATTCTACAGACATTTATAGTTATTCACTTACCCCCTTGCATCCAGCAGAAAATAAAAATCTGCGTGGCTGTCCCAGCTATTTGCCTCTTTGCATCTAGTTTCACTTTCATTTTCTCATGTGGCAAGCCTAATCAGCTGTAGGTTGGGAAGCTGCTAGTGACTTGCTTGGCTTTACAGGCTCTTCCCTCTTTGCTGCAAACAGGTAAATTGCTGGAAGACAGAGGCCAAAGTGTGGGGGTGGCTGGGTGGGTGGGGCTGCATTCGGTGTATAAGACCCACCCAGGTTTCACCCTCTTTTGGGGGTAAAAAGGTATACTCCGAAAAATACGGTTATTCTCCTAAGTGGTCCCAAAGTGTGTGGCATTGACATCTACTTTGATTAGGACTCTCAAAATATTCAATAGTTGCTTCCATTATGATTTTTATGGTTTTATTTTGACTGAATTTAACAGTTTTCAATTTACGTGCATTCAGAATATAATTTTATTCTGTAATAATTTATAACAAACACAATCATTTTTACATTTGATGAACTATTCTTTTTGTATAGAACATTTAATCTGAAAATGCTTCACGTAGTAATTTGATTTTAACTAAATTCTAGGCTACATCTGCTATTTATTTTGCTTCCTCTTTCACCAGACAAAATTCAGAATTTTTTCTCTGCATCAAAGAAAGTACAATGTAACACTCTGGCTGTGTTGAAATGTCCAAATTATTATTGTAAAATAAAGTCTGAGATCTGAACACATTAAGACTGTTAAGACTAAGCCTTGTAATAGATAATGTGGAATTGAAAGATGTCATATCCACCAAAGCAATTGATAGAGTAAGGTGTATACACTATATGCAAGCACAAAAATGTGTGGCTTGTAGACGTTCTTTTCTCGTTCTGTAGGTACTTAAAGCTTTCAAGGGAAATCAGTTGTGACAGGTTGGCAGTGAAAAACCATGGCAAGATAAGCTCTCTAGTGAAGAGAACCAGGAGACAGAAGCCCCTACATTCCTGGCTAAGTTTTTTCTTTTTTTTAAATAAAAAAAACAGAAAATTCTTTCCCTAGTAATTCCAGCCAGTGAAGAATGATATAGGCAGCTATTATGTCTGATGCCATTCTGGAGGACCTGTCTGAGTGTTTATCACTTCTTGCTTGATTTGGTGTCTCAAGAATGCAGAGAAATTAATGAGATTGTTTAAGAAGTCAAAGTTCAATAGTTAGGCTGTATCCTCTGGCTGTGAATCCATTTGATCCTGAGCTTGATTCCTTTCAGTCTTCTGAACATTGAAAGGTATAAGTTTGAAAATTATGATGGAGTTTCATAATAGACTCCATCTCATACTGTGTCAGTGAAGAAAAAAAATATCGAGAAAAAAAATGCTTAAATTATAGTTTAAATGCAATAAAAAGTAGATTGCAAAATATCAGGTTAAGAGTTTTAAAATACCGTAGTTAGGCATAACTAAACCTTGGTGGACATTTTTCTCCATTCTAAGGATTTAATGCCGAAGGATTTTATATGCCAATATTTTAACACATAGCAACATTATAATATTTCCTTTTCTGAAGAAAGAACATGAAATCATCTTTAGTAATTGCATATACAACAAAGGTATTCTCCATGAAAAAGGGATATAAAACATTCAAAACGACTTTAAAACAATAGGCATGATTTTTTCATTACAGAAAAGAGTTTAATTTGAGTTTGCAGTAATTGTAAAGAATTTATTTATATAATTTCTATAACTGCCCATATCAGACAAATGGCTATAATGGTTAAACAATAGTAAAATCAGTTTTACAGTAATAAATTGGACATGCAGGACTCCTTGCTAATGTCAACATTACATGCAATTCCTTATTGCAAATTCAGGAAAAAACTATTCTATAAAAGTACATATTGAAAGATACCTATTTGAGAGTTTGTATATAAACATATACATTCATTCTAATGGGGGGGGGGGAATGTAAAGGAATGCCATTGAAGTTACAGTAAATTGCTGAAATCAATGTGGAATGATTTGCGAGTTACCAAACACACTTCTAGGGGAAATACTTACTTGAAGACTGAACTTTATTTTCTTTGCAGGAATTTTGTTATTTCAAATGTCTTTAGTTATTTGACACCAATCAATATAGATTGATTTCATCAGAAATTTTAATGAATTTTGTCCTTCTAAACGTTAAGTCAATATTTTGGATTATTTTGTCTTTTTTTAATCTCACTAATCATATGATATAATCTGATTTATCATAAATATCTAACCTATTAGATTTGCATATTGTAATACAATGCCCATAACAATCTTTGTTTATGTTGGGTTTCAAACTACGATTAAATATAATAAAAAAGCATAAACAAAAATGCTGGAAATGTATATAAATTTCTAATCTTTTTAGCATTCATATCTTTTAATACAGTACTATTTCTACCATTTAATAAAATACTTTTAAAAAGGTTAATTTTTATTAGTTTGAGGCAATGCCTAGATTTTGTTGTGGACTAAAAGCTTTATGGCCTTTGAGCTTTCCATTTAGAATTTGATCAGTAATTTTTGTTCTGCATTTGTTGAAACTTTAGCAGAGCTTTCTGAACTGGAAAAATTAGCAAAGGATTTCTCTGCAAAGTGCAGCAGCCCTAGGAGATAACAGTGTTTAGGAATGGATGAGCACCAGGCAGTATGACCTGGAAATTATTCTGGCTGCTTTGAACATTTCACTTGTATTCTGAATACATTCAAAAGAAAGGGAACTTGAATGTTGAAAAAAAAATCAAGGGGATTTTTTTTTCTTATGCCTTCTACAATTTATATTCCAGAAGAAAAATGCTCATTTTAGGGGCCTGGAGAGAATATCAGTTTTAGTACTATGAAATGCTTTTAGTAGCCTATTTACTCTTCAGATGTCAGAACAAGCCACTGGGCTTGTTATCTTTTTTCAATTTTCGAGAAAAAAATCAGCTTTAAAATGACACTAAAGCTCTGGGTTAAGAGAGATGAACTATGGCTAGGTCAGAAATCTAAGTCACATGAGCGTTGTAGTCCCAGGCTTCTAGCTGACAAAGAGACTTAAAAATCAATAAGCTGGTATTGATTACAAACCATATTATTATAATTATACCTTCAAGTCAATACTGACTTCTGGTAACTGCCTGGACAAGTGTCGGCAGTTTTCCTGACAGGATTTCAGAATTGGTTCACATTGTTGTCTTTCTAGGGCTGAGAGAGAATAACTAGCCCAAGGTCACTCAGATGTTTTGTGTCTAAGGCGGGTCTGGAATTTACAATCTCTCATTCTCGAGCTTGTTACCTTAACCACCACACTAAATTGGTTCTAGATTAGATTATATTAGATGAGAGGATTAAATTCTTCTCTGAAATTTATCTCAATCCTAACAGAGTCCATCTTAATACACCCCTGGATTAGGAAGCAGAAGACAATGACAAACCATTCCAGGTCCTTAAAATACATTACAAGCTCCTTTTATAATATGATACATTTAAAGTTTTACAGAGAGCTTTTTAAAAGTTGGTTACCATAAGACACCCAGTATAGGAATTTATACATAACTACCGGTATGAAACATTTGAAAAATGGCACTCATAAGATCTCAGGACTTGGTTAGAATGACAGAAGTGAGAATTTGCTTCTTTGGGGCATTATGGGACCATGGAATGGGGCAGGGTTTGTGTCATGCTGCTGCTTCCATTGGTCTGTTGCCCTTTGCTTCCCCCTTCCCCCTTCCCCCGCTGCTGTTGAAATATGCTCTTTGGATAATTTGGAATGATTAATTTAGGTGCTGAGTTATACAAACCATCCTGCCTTAAAATATGTATAACTGTTATTAATACATAATTCATGGGGAAGTCTTCAGTGGCAAATGTATTAATTTAGTTGCAAAATTTTGTCCAGGAAGATCATTTGTGTGTATAAATATCTCAATGGGCATTACATTTTATTTAAAACATGATCATACTTTTTATTGTTTTTAAATTTAAATTTTGTCCTTCTCATGCTCTTTCTGTGTACTGATTGTTTATTGTGTGTTTTGTTTTTGTTTGTTTGTTTGTTATTTGATTTTTTTTTGTCTGCTACAATTTTCATCATGTAGGCAAAATGCAGGATGGGAATATGGAAAACAGCCAGAATAAAGGTAATGTTCTTTATATCAAGGGAGATTGTTAAAATTACTTTAGAGAGCCCAAGTATTAGTGAGGTTCAAATTGGGAGTTGGGTTTAGGGTAAATACCAAGTATTCACAAACTGTCAGTCTTTCCTTCCACTGAAGGTGTGTGTAGAGGTAGGGAGAATGAGAAATTTCATCACTGGAAATTTGGCTATTTAGAAGCTCCTGCCAGTTTTGTGATGTAAGTATCAGTGCTATTAGGGAAAAATAATGTATGGTGGATAAGACATTCTAAATAGCAAAAGTGCAATCTCATGAAAATGGCCAGATCAGGCATATTTATGTTTTGTATTGTTACAATAAAAGAAGGTGTAGAAAAGCAATTCATCTAAAGCAAGAAGTTTAAAAAATGGTAGAGTTCAAAAAAGTAGCTTGCTATTACAGAAGTCTATGGCTTGTGGTCATTTAAATCTTTACGTTGGAAGGGAAATCCAGATCCTTTGTTAGTCTCTTGGCATGTCTGAAACAATTCTTAATACAATGAAAACAAAGAGAATAGTCAGCTAGATCTAGACACTTTTATCTTCTGCTACTATCAGTGAGAATCTTCTTTACTCAGCAAGCTTTATAGGAATGTAAAAATTGTTCCTCTCATGTCCTCAATAATTTCATATATTTACCCATGTATGTTACTTAGTGAAAAGATTAGCCCTACAGCTGTGATAATCTTGGTCTATATATACAATATAGATATGCGCGCACACACACACACACACACACACACACACACACACACACACACACACACACACACACACACATCATAAACGTGCACATGCATGCATACATTCTGTGATTGAAAGACTTGATTGCATATATTTAGTTTCCTGAATTTTTCAGCAAGAATGTGACACAGCAATATTTCCTTTATTATTTGTCTGTTCAAAATCTATGATATTTAAACATGTATTTAATATATTATGTCTAAATTATCCTTTTTAAACCAAAAAAGAAAATATAAATGAAAGAAAACAGAAAAGTTTTGAATTGCATACCGGTATTATTTTGTTGATTTTTAACTAGGGCTTTTTATTAGGATTTGTTTGTTGATTGTATGCATCCAGAATCACCATTGTTCTAGATGGGCAGCGATATATATTTCTTAAATACATACATGTAAAATTGTAGAATTAGGAAATAATTTGGTATCACTAATCCAGGATTATTTTTGAGTTACTTCCTTCAGTCCCCAGTGTGTATGAACAAATGTGGGAAGTGGAGACTAACAAAACATCTGGTAGATATCAGATTACTTATCTCTAACCTAACCCAGCTCTATGATGATAAAGTGAAGTACTACAGTGTTGATTTGCTTAAAGATTTTAAAGGAAGTCTTCATAGACATTTGTATATATGCCATAGATTCAGTCCACTTTCTGACTGTCATGGAGAAAAATTGAAAGTATTTTGAGATATTACATTTTATTTATTTATTTATAGAATTTATAGGCCACTCATCTTTCCTCAAGATAACTCTGGGCAGCTTAGAATCATAAAAAATAATTTAAAAAAACTATATAAACTAAAAACATTCAATTCTTTTTAATTCATATAGAAACGCTGTATAAATTCAAAGCATATCATGAAACACTATAGCACTGTTGGAGAAATGGTAGATTTGTGATTATGCAATTGTAAATAAAACACATTTATTGTAAAAAGTAGTAAAAGTATATTTTTATTTAATAATGTACGATTACTCAGTCTGCAGCTGAATGCATAGATTAACTGCATAGATTAATTTGTCCAGGCTGAAGATAAAGTAGCAAAAGATCTTATATTCAAAGTTCTTTATAGTATGAAGAATCAGTAATGGTTATTTATAATCCTATTAAAATTATAATCCTGATTCTTAGCTTTTTTAAAGGAATGTATAATCCCCCCAAATACTTCTTTGTATTTAAGCCAAACAGCAGGATGGGGCAGCTGCAATGGAGATGCAGCCACTCAAGAGTGCTGAAGGTGGAGAGGGGGATGATAAAGACAAGAGGAAAACCAACATGCCTAAGAAAGAGAAATCAGTCCTCCAAGGAAAGCTAACTAAATTGGCTGTCCAAATAGGCAAAGCAGGTAAGATGCACACTGATACTGTATATATATTAAGTGAAAAACTGTATTAGAGTAGCGTTCTCAGTTTTGATGTTAGATTTCTAACATCAGTTTCAAGAAAACTGTCCTAGAAAATTTGAGAGAGCAATACATCAACACTCTAACACACTATTAATTCACATGCGCTGCTAAATCAAAGTATATTTGTTTGGTTTTAGATTGATACGTAAAGAATAAATATGGTTTGTAATTATCATGTGTACGTTCAAACAACTTTGGTTAATAATAATAATAATTAATAATAATAACAATTAATAATAATTAATAAACAACAACAACAACAACAACAACAATAACAGAGTTGGAAGGGACCTTGGAGGTCTTCTAGTCCAACCCCCTGCTTAGGCAGGAAACCCTACACCACTTCAGACAAATGGTTATCCAACATATTCTTTAAAATGTCCAGTGTTGGAGCATTCACAACTTCTGGAGGCAAGCTGTTCCACTGATTAATTGTTCTAACTGTCATGAAATTTCTCCTTAGTTCTAAGTTGCTTCTCTCCTTGTTTAGTTTCCACCCATTGCTTCTTGTTCTACCCTCAGGTGCTTTGAAGAATAGTTTGACTCCCTCTTCTTTGTGGCAACCCCTGAGATATTGGAACACTGCTATCATATCTCCCTTAGTCCTTCTTTTCATTAAGCTACACATACCCAATTCCTGCAACCGTTGTTCATATGTTTTAGCCTCCAGTCCCCTAATCATCTTTGTTGCTCTTCTCTGCACTCTTTCCAGAGTCTCAACATCTTTTCTACATCGTGGCGACCAAAACTGAATGCAGTATTCCAAGTGTGGCCTTACCAAGGCATTATAAAGTGGTATTATTACTTCACATGATCTTGATTCTATCCCTCTGTTAATGCAGCCTAGAACTGTGTTGGCTTTTTTGGCATCTGCTTCACACTACTGGCTCATATTTAAATGGTCGTCCACTAGGACTCCAAGATCCCTCTCACAGTTACTACTGTTGCGCAAGGTACCACATATGCTGTACCTGTGCATTTTGTTTTTCTTGCTTAAATGTAGAACCTCACTTTTTTCACCATTGAATTTCATTTTGTTAGATAGTGCCCAATGTTCAAGTCTGTCAAGATCCTTCTGTATCTTGAGCCTGTCTTCTGGAGAGTTGGCTATTCCTGCCAGTTTGGTGTCATCTGCAAATTTGATGAGTTCCCCATCTATCCCCTCGTCCAAGTCATTGATGAAGATGTTGAAGAGTACTGGACCTAAAACAGAGCCTTGGGGTACTCCACTGCATACTTCCCTCCATGTAGATGCAGTTCCATTGAGCACTACTCGTCGAGTGCGGTTGGTCAGCCAGTTTTGAATCCATCTGGTGGTGTTGCTGTCTAACCCACATTTTTCTACTTTATCTAGTAATAGGTTATGGTCTACTTTATCAAATGCCTTACTGAAGTCCAAGTAAACTATATCGACAGCATCGATATAGTTTATTAATCATCGTCAAACCAAATAAATCATCATTTATTAATCATCATCAAACCACAATTTACAACAAACCTATTCTTACTGTCCATAAGAGAGAGAAAATTATTTCTTCTCCTCCCCATGGCATCTGGAATGTGTAATTCTAAGCATTCTAACATTTTATCTTTTACTATTGCACAAAAATGGATCAAATTAGCAATTGACCATAGCAGGGATTTGTAACATGTCCCAAATTTGAAATACCTTTTTTTCTGTTCAAAACAGGTTGCTTCAAATTCAAAGCAATTCAAATATGAAACAACTCACATTATAAAATGAAACTCAGTTCAAAGAAATAATAAAAATCTTGAAGGCAGCATGAAAACATCAATACAACATTTGATATAAGCATAGCATTTTTTCCAATTGTGTATTGAATATATCAGTGTTCTTAAACTTAGGTTCTATGCACTTTTAAGGAGACACAGTACTAAGTATATACTGTATATAGTGGAAGAGACTTTAAAATTTCTGAACTATGCTAGTTGTTGTTGTTGTTATTGTTGTTAGTTGCGAAGTCATGTCCGACCATCGCGACCCCATGGACAACGTTTCTCCAGGTCTTCCTGTCCTCTACCATTCTCTGGAGTCCATTTAAGCGCCATTTAAGCTAGTTGTAATAAACATTTATTCCCATATTCTTGCTGATGTTATGACATTTCAGTGACCCATAGATGTGTATATCTAACAGTGTTCTCTTTATTTCTACAAATTAATATATCTTCCATCTTTCATTTTTCATGGTCAAAACTTGAAATGACTAGAGTAATTTGGTTTAAATTTAGCAGTTTGTATGTCACTTTGAATATAAATATGCAAGTTAATTACATGCTTTGTTGAAAAATGTGTGTATGATTAAACTATAAAGACAGAAGGTGTTAACAAGGTTAACATTCTGATAATGAGTAGATAAAAACCATTTATTTTCTTTCTATATTAAACTATTATTTTCTTTCTGTATATTTAGTATTTGGAATATACAGTACATGTTTGTGATACTTT
Source organism: Diadophis punctatus similis (assembly GCA_023053685.1). Lineage (NCBI taxonomy): Eukaryota > Metazoa > Chordata > Lepidosauria > Squamata > Dipsadidae > Diadophis > Diadophis punctatus. The sequence continues at coordinate 195,523,051 of JALIGW010000002.1, forward strand.
CAGGAGATGAAGATATAATTAGAATAGGTGCAAGCAAATTGACATATGCCAGAAGAGCTGCATGCCATTGGCAATTTAATATAAAATGTTAGGAAAAGGAAGGCAATTCACCTATTTCCATACAAGTCACATGGCATTCCAGCATTTTATAGTTCATCATTATTAAGAATGTGGGAATAGGGTTACCAAAAAAATATTCACTGTGTTTGAAAGCTGTACCCCAAATTCCAAGTTATTGAAGGAAATTCAAAGAAAGGAAATTCCTCATCCTCTTTTCTAGCAATTTTCCTTACTGAAATTCCTGATGGCTATTTCAGTCTTCATCCTTAACCCTAGAAACCTCTGACATCTGAAATCAGTTACATAACTAAATGCACCTTTCTTGCCTTCGTTTTTCTTCCATTTTATAGGTATTTATAACCCTCCCCATATTCCTTCCTCTAGAACAGGGGTGTAAAACTCACGTTGTCACAGCGTCGTCATGTGATGTATTGCGACTTTTTCCCCCGTCACTAAACTGTGTGTGGCCAGCGCGTGACGCATCTGCCTGCAGGCCTCGAGTTTGACAGCCCTCCTCTAGAACCTTCTCTTTTTTTTCCCCATTGCCTTTTTAACACAAAAAATCCACTCCAAGAATAAGAGAAAAGCATTATAGCATTGATGGACCTATTTTATACTAAAGGCTTAAACTGTTGTGCCTTTTGATGTCCCAAAGAAAGGCTAGTAAATTACTAGTAGATTTATCCAATCTGACATCATTTGTTTGTTTGTTTGTTTGCAGCCCATGTTGTAACAAAATAGCTCTGGCCATCTCTGTCATTCATATATCTTAGACTAGGAAGGTTCTATTCTGATGTAATATATAAAAGAGCAGATTTTATTTTTGAAAATATGATTGTTATATCACACACAAAAATTACTTTTCCAATAAAATATATATATTTGTCTCTTCCAGGTTTGGTAATGTCAGCAATCACTGTCATCATTTTAGTACTATACTTTACTATTGAAAACTTCGTTGTCAAGAAGAAGCCATGGCTGACTGAATGCACACCTATATATGTACAGTATTTTGTCAAGTTCTTCATTATTGGTGTGACTGTGCTTGTAGTTGCTGTTCCAGAAGGACTTCCACTGGCAGTTACAATCTCCCTTGCTTATTCTGTAAAAGTAAGTAGCAGTCTCAAAACTAATATAATTAAAAAAAAAAACACCTTATGCACAATTCTTTCAGGATCATGTTAAAGGTAAAGGAAAAGGTTTCTTCTGTCTAATTATGCCCAATTCTAGAGGGCAGTGCTCATTTTCATTTCATAAACAGAGCTGAGGTGGCGCAGTGGTTAAATGCAGCACTGCAGGCTACTGCTAGTTCAGCAGTTCAGCTGTTCAAATCTCACCAGGCTCAAGGTTGACTCAGCCTTCCATCTTTCCGAGGTCGGTAAAATGAGGACCCAGATTGTTGGGGGCAATATGCTGAACTCTGTAAACCGCTTAGAGAGGGCTGTAAAGCACTATGAAGCGGTATATAAGTCTAAGTGCTATTGCTATTGCTATTGCTATTTTCGTCTTCAGCATTGTCTGAAGACATTTCTGAGGTCGTTTGGCTAGCATGACTATATGGTGAGGTGCACGGAATGCTGTTACCTTCCCACTGAAGTGATACCTATTGATCTACTTGCATTTGCATGTTTCGAACTTCTAGGTGGGCAGGAGCTGGGGCAAGTAATGGGAGTTCAACCCATTGCACAACACTCAGGTCTCAAATCCGGGCTGTCAGCTTAGTCTTAACAGTCATCATGCCCCCCCCCCCACTATAATGTTATTTGCCAGTAAATCTTTTCAAAACTATGATTTTTTTAAAGTAAATTAAACTAAAATATATTCATGTATTTGGTTGGAACTAGGAGCTAGTCTTAAATATTTATGGGCAAAGAAGTGATAATGAAGATTTTCATTAGGAGAATAAGGCTGTATTACCTACTTACAGAGCTAAGATTTTTAATGGTATTTTGGAAGCTGTATGCACTTGCTATTGTAATGAGCACACTTTGTACTCTATCATTGCCATTAACTGTTAGTGGAGCTCCAACAGAGATTTTTGGGAGCAGGTGGGAGGGAGGACAATTTGTTTTGAATGCTGGAGTGTCTTCTGTTCTTTGGTGCATTTTATTTCATAAAAAGCTGCACAATGGCCAATGTTTGCTTGATTTTTCTAATGTGTTCGGAAAATAGTCAGATTCTTTTTCAAGGATTCTAAGGCCCAAATCTCCATTTTGTTCTCCAACAAACTAGTTTTTTTCTTGTCCAAGACAATGTGACATGCAAGATTGTGATAGAAGATAATTCAGTATCTGGCCAGTTTCATAGCCCAGTTCTGGCCATAACAAAAGCTTAAGGCTTACAGGACACTGTTTCTGCCCATTTAAAAATTTCACTATGGGTTCTTTTGTTTATTTTGGGATAGATCATAACAGTAACAAAGTAACAGAATTGGAAGGGACCCTGGAGGTTTTCTAGTCCAGCTTCTCTGCTTAGAAGACCCTATACCATTGTGGACAAACGGATGTCCAATCTCTTCTTAAAACTCTGCAATGATGGAACACCCACAACTTCTGAAAGCAAGCTGTTTCACTGGTTAATTGTACAAAATAGGCTTTTAAAAGAAGTATTTTTTAAAAAAACAGTATCGTAAATGCTATATGACTGTTTAACTTGGTGGTTTTGATGTAAAGTTATAATAAGGTGACCAGATTTTAATATTTGTAAAGTGGGACACCATTGACAGGGGGGGTGTTTCTAGGGGAGCAAGACGGGAGGGGTCCGTCTCTCTTATCCTGCAGCTTTGTGCACCCCCCCAAACACCCCCCTTCATCACAGCCCTTACTGCTGCCATGGCCGGGGCTTGCCTCTGCTGCATCTGGCCCGGAGAGGGACAGCGGCAGGAGAAGGAAGAAAGCAAACCACGGGAGGGCGGGTGGTGAGGGTTCTTCACAGCCGCGTGCTGCCTCCGTTGCAGAAGCCGCCACCAGCCAGCCGGGCAGCAGCCCTCCGTGTGGGGAGATGGCAAGGCCTGCGCTTGGAAGAGGCTGCCGCTCTCGCTGCCCGCTTTCTTCATTCTCCCGCCGTGAAACAAAAGTGAACTGCGGCAGCGCTGCTTTGGGAGGGCAGGCGGATGTCTGCAGCCAGGCAGGGAGGGAGAGCAGCGAGAGTGGCAGCCCCTTCCAAGAGCAGGCCTGGCCCTATACCCGCCCGGGGGGCTGCCGCCCACCCGGCCACCAGCGGCTTCTGCGCCGCACTTGTAGTCGTGTGGCCGGCTGGATTAACAGGTGTGCTGGGGACGCCTTGCCCGCCGCCTCCGTACGCTGCACTTGGCAGGGGCCGCTGCCCCTCTCACTGCCCTCCCTCCCCGCCTGGCAGGAGGAGGCAGGCGAGGCAGCAGGCAGAGGGGTGTGCAGGGCTCGGCTCGGCCGCTGAGCATGTGGGGCGCCTGCCCCAGCTCTTGGGTTACTTCCCGCTTTGCGCAAATTCAAATTCAAAAGCGGGACTTTTTTGAAACGCCACGGGACGCAGGACAAATTATTAAAAAGTGGGACTGTCCCGCCAAAAGCGGAATGTCTGGTCACCTTAAGTTATAATCAATTGAGTACGGGAGAAAAAAGGACAGCTGACACAATTGTCAACATTAAATAAAAATTTAAGATATAGTTACTTTGGATATAATTCTTTTGCTTACAGTGCAGGTTTCCTGACATGTATATTATATGCAAGGTTGGATCTGGATTTCTTTGGTTGACAGAAAAGTTGGCTGAGAGGCAATATAGTCATGAAATATCTGAAGGGAGTGCAATTTATTATTTATTTATTATTTATTTATTATTGCAATTTATTGCCCCAAAGAACAGGACCAGAACCATTGGGTTGAAATATCAAGGAAGGAGATTCAGACTAGGCCCCAAGAGGAACTTCCAATCTGTATAAGCTGTTAGCCAATGTTGCAGATAGCCTCGTAAAGTTTCATGCTGTCTTCCAATTATGCCTGGTTCTGGATGGGACAGCTTTGCTCATGGTCACTAATGCCTAAATTACCTCCCGAGTGGACTATTGCAATTCACTTTATATGGGGCTGCCCTTGAGCAGGCTCCAGAAGCTGCAGCTGTCACAGAATTTATTTATTTATTTATTTTATTTGTTTGTCAAACATGTACAAGATAGTAGGTATTGGTATAAACATAAACATTAGTAAAGTAGGTACAGGTAAATTAGTCAATAGGACAATAGGACAGGGACGGTAGGCACAATGGTGCGCTTAAGCACGCCCCTTACAGACCTATTAGGAATGGAGTGAGGTCGACTGTAGACAGTCTAAGGTTAAAGTTTTTGGGGTTTGGGGAAGAAACCACAGAGTCAGGTAGTGCATTCCAGGCATTGATCACTCTGTTGCTGAAGTTATATTTTCTGCAGTCGAGTTTGGAGCGGTTTACATTTAGTTTGAATCTATTACGTACTCGTGTATTGCTGCAGTTGAAGCTGAAGTAGTCATTAACAGGAAGGACATTTTGGTATATGATTTTATGAACTACATTTAGAACAGATCGGAGGCGACGTAGTTGTAAATTGTCTAATCCCAGTATTTCAAGTCTGGTGGAATAAGGTATTCTGTTGAGAGCAGAGGAGTAGATGACTCTTCTTGTGAAATATTTTTGGACTCTCTCGATTGTATTGATGTCCAATATGCAGTGCGGGTTCCAGACAGGTGAGCTGTATTCAAGAATTAGTCTAACGCTAGCAAATGTTTTGTATGCTCTGGTTAGCAGGGTAATATTGCCAGAGAAGAAGCTACGCAAGATTAGATTAATAACTCATAATAGCTTAATGCAGAGGCCTAAGCAATTATATGCGCTCACCAATCAGTGCATATTACAGCTCTATTCTACAAACTGCATCAGATGCCAGTGTGCTTCCAGGTTCAATTCAAGATGTAAAGTCCTTCAAGGCATGGCCCCAGGTTATAGGGAGCATCTCTTTCCTGTTATGTCTAATCAACCATTAGTTCTGGCATGAAAGGCATGCTGTGCCTCCTTTCTAACAAGGACTGCCATCTTTTCTATCTCTTTTGGAACATCACTTCCCCAGAGATTAGGTTGTCCCTGACCCTGCTGGCTTTCCATAAGTCTGAAAGAAATGGTTGTATGCTTAGGGATTCAGATGAGTGGCAGAGCCTATGCAATGCTTGCATTGATTTGTTACTAGTTGTTTTGTTTTTTATCTTAACTTTTAACTGTTTTGCTTTTAACTGCTAATTATGCATACAATATTATTTCTAAGTTTTATATTGTTCTAAGGTGTTTCTAATTGCTCTTAATTATCCAGAGTCATGAATCGGAGATGGGTAGCCATATCAATTGAAATAACAAACAAATAATGAGTCCTCTGTCACCAGGAGTCTTCAAATAGAATCTGGATGATCATCTGTCAGAAATATTCTAAGTACAATGTTTCTTATCCTTGCCAACTTTAAGACATTGGACTTCAACTCCCAGAATTCCCTAGCAAGCACTAAGCAATTTGAATCAGTGACCTCTAAAGCCCTTCCAACTCTATGATACTATGAGGTGGTTGACAAGTTGTGGCAGGAAGCATATGATGTTGAGCCATGGAATATATTGTTGTTGTTGTTGTTGTTGTTGTTGTTGTTGTTGTTGTTGTTGTTGTTGTTGTTGTTGTTGTTACACAGTATTATTACTTTCAGTGACTGCCTGTGCATATACTGTACCTTTAAACACAGAAAGAGAGGAAAAACATTTCTGAAGGTACATTCTGATCTGAGGCTTTTTTTTTCTTTACAGAACAACCTACTAAATTAATATTATGCCAGCTGCTGTCTCTATTCATTCTTGTACTTTATTTGATTCGTCTTTGCTAAGTAGTTTGACATAAGCAGGCTCTCAGGTCTGTGCAGCAAAACCTTTGAAATATTATTTGATCCCTGTACTGGTATCAACACTCTGTAAGCTCTGGAAATCCTAACTTTCCAATTCAATGAATCTAAAATGTATTGAGCTGGTAGCATGCAATCATGCTGAAGAGGGAGATGAAAAAGTCAACCCCGGCTGCTTTAAAAATAGATCTCTTACTTGGAATTCAAAAGAAAAGAATTGAAAATAGAACTGACAATGCATTAGTGCCATTATGTAAAATTATGATGAGACTGTAATTGGAATTCTATGTACAGTTTTGGTTGTGCACACGGAAAAAAAACATCCTAGAGCTGGATAAAGTACAAAAAAGGATACATAAAATGATGGGATCTGGGGTTTTCTCTAGATACCATCTAATGGAGATACATAAAATAAGGCACAATCTGGAAGATATGGATAGAGATAATTTTTTTCCCTTTTCTCTGGAAGGTTAGAATTCAGGGTTATTCTCTGATATGAATGCAAGGAGATAAAAGGATGTCCCTCTTTACATAATAGAGTTACACTATTGAAATTTTTACCATCTGATCTAACGTCCACCAATTTTGACTTTTTGAGAATGCTCGATAAAGGCCAGGCTGTGGTTAATATTACCTTGAATGAAGTCCCATTTAAATTCTGATCAATTTACTAATTCTTGCCTAACTTCCCATTTTAATTCCTTAATGACTTGTTCTGCCCTCTTTGGTTCCTATTCTCAAGCTTCTTCAGTTGTGCAGCATTCCCTTGGTAGAACCTTTTCATTCAATACAAGTCCTTTCCTTTTCTTTATGTATTATAATGTTCATAATTTTTATTAATATTTGTTGTGGGTTACATATACTTAATTCCAGGGCATCATGAGGGTAACCGTTGGAGAAAGTTATTAAATTAATAACGTTGGTAAAGGAACAATTTTCATTAGAAACTGTTAACATAAAATGTAATACTCCAGTGAAGACTATTGTTTGCTAGAAAGAATAAAAAAGGCAACCCATGATTATTTATTGATACTTTATGGCAATAAATAGGTAGCCATTTTATGTCTTTTTTTTTTTACAATATTGTAGAATTCTTTACCTCATATTCTTGAAAAGTTTCAAAATCATCTTATTTATTTATTTAATTTATTTAATTTATTTAATTTATTTATTCAATTTAATTTATTTATTTAATTAATTTAATTAATTTTATTTATTTATTAAATTGATGTGCCACCCATTTCACTGTCGACTGATTCTTGGCATATGTTATATATGAGTCTTATTAATTTCACAGTTTCAGGAAGTGAATGCAAATGAATTTGTGTACTTGAGCATATATAAGTATTATCAATCATAAATATAATTTAATGAATATTAACACTGTTTTAATTTTTAATTTATATAAAGTTATTTTCTTATACTTTCTTATACAATATTTTATAAAATTTAAAAATAAAATGATTTTTAAATGACTATGCATTGTATAAGAATAAAATATTTATCTGTATGCTTTCCCTTTCAGAAAATGATGAAAGATAACAACCTGGTCCGTCACTTAGATGCATGCGAGACTATGGGAAATGCTACAGCCATCTGCTCTGATAAAACAGGGACATTAACAACTAACCGAATGACAGTAGTACAAGCCTTTGTTGGAGATGTCCATTACAAAGAGATCCCTGATCCAGATTCTATTCCAGCCAAAATAATGGATTTGCTGGTTAATGCAATTGCCATCAACAGTGCTTACACTACAAAGATTCTGGTGAGTCGATCATATTAAAAATCAAAAGACTGTAAGAAAAGGCATGAATGTTGGCTTTGGAAACTCTAGTATTTAGAAACCTCACTTATTATTATTTTTTAAATGGTGGGGTGATGTAATTATCAACAGCTTGACAAAAAGGCATTAGTATGTCCTCTCTTTTGTGTATATCTGTTTCTGTCTCTATACCAATATATATCACATTATCAGCAGATAAGCCTCACTGTATTTAGTGTCTATTTTTTTTTCTGAGTAAGTACAAGAATTAATTTTTGAATTAAAGATGAATTTCAAAAGATGGAAGAAGTTGCCTTCTGTATTTTTGCTGCTTGAACATTATCCAGAAAATTTTAGCTGGTTAGAGATCACAACAGCAATAATAACATAACTGTCAACCCTAAGCCCAGAGACAATACTGAGAAATCCAATTGAGTTCAATCCTTTATTTGCTTACATCTAATGGACAGAATCTTGTCAGATTAAAGCTATAACCTTCTAACCTGCTAGATATACCCCAACCTCTTTCCTCCTCCCTCATCCAGCTCAATATTGCTCAGTCTCTTAATCTGGGCCTGTCTTTGGGAAAGATATGTGTTTCCAAAACTCTTTCCCACTGCTCCTCAATGTGCAGATTCTGTCACAATAGTATTTATACTGAACTTTCAGTTATCTTGTATGACTTGTACTATTCACTAGAGTGATATCCATTTTTCCAAGACGTTCTTCATGGTATATATACTATTCTGTTCTTGAATTTTCCCCTCACAATAATAGTTGGATGGAGGAGATTGCACTGAAAGAGAGTGGTGACTTAAAATGCACCTACATTTGATCACTATAACACAGTACCTATGATATTTATGGGAACCCTGAGAATTACATTAGTATTATTCCACTTAGGGCAGATATTCAAACCGAGCATGAAAGACAGTGGCCTGCCTAACATACCATTAGGAAACATGATGACATCATAGAAACTCATATCCAATTAGATTTGGCTAGATCAGTGGTTCTTAACCTTTTTGAATGAATTGCCCCCTTGAGCCAATGAGGTAGTTGTCATCGCCCCCTCCCCCAACATAACCTCTCAATCACAACATAGGAAATAATTCTTCAATTTATGCAAACACTTTTTTGTTTTCTTTAAAATTGTCATCAGGCCATATTGATGTAAATAATTTATTTCCAGACTTTTCCCCATATCTCAACTGTGTGAAAATTTCATTATTATCTTATTTATTCAAGACACTTAAATGTAATGACCACTGAAAACAAAATTCAATTGCAAGAAAGTGAAATGCCCGAAAAGAAAAAAAGTAACATTTAATGATTGAATTACAAGTGAAATTTAAGACGCAAACTCCTCTTCATTTTCTTCACAAAGCTTGTGAAAAAGTTGGTTGTTCAAGGCATTCAACTTAATTTTATTCACAGCATTAATGACGTAACGTAGAGACTCGTGCAAACGGCCACTCAAATTTTTTGAGACAAGGTGCTGTCTATGAACAATGCAATGGACAGTCATAACTTCAGGTACAACCAATTTTAGATGAGCTTGAAATCCGCGATATCATCCAACCATGGATGCAGCTCCGTCGGTTGCACATGCCAAGACGTTTGTCAAAGGGATGTTTTTCTCATTAAAAAACTCTTCAACTTTTTTAAATATTGAAGAACCTTTAGTGTTGGTGGCTAAATTTCGAACAAATAACAGTTCTTCCCCAATCTCTTCATTTCCATTGATGAAACGGACATAAGCCAATAACAAGGCTTTATTTTCATGAATCGCTGACTCGTCAATCTGCATCATGAATTCTGTATTTTTCAAGGTGTCAATAAGCCTTTCTTCCACATCAGCAGCCATTTCATCAATTCTTTTTGATATGGTGTCATTGCTCAAAGGAATCGATTGCATGATAGTGCTTGCGCTGGGCCCCAACATGGTGGCAACGATCTGTTTCATTGCTGGTAAAATCAGCGTTTCTCCAATAGTGTGAGGTTTGCCACATTTTGCTATCAACAAAGATACTTCATAGGAACAAATGAGCCCCTTGTCAGTGTTGAGTGACGATTTTCCAAGTAACTTCTCAACAGTGCTGCGACCCTCAAACTTGGCTTTTAAGGATTGGAAAAACGATGCCAGTTTGTCCGCTTTATCCAAATGAATTCTTCTCAAATGGTCTTTCAGTCAGGAAGGCTTCATCGCTTCATTTGAAAATGTTTTCTCACAAAGAAGACAAAACGGAAGCTGTACATTGGAAGGAGATGGAATGAACCCCAATTTTAGGTGTTCCGTCGAACATTGGCGACGATTCCTCTTCTCGGCCATGTTGAGAGGCCTTCGAAATGAAAGGCAATACCTGCAAATTAAATTTTCGACTGCACTGGAACACTAGAAAAACACACGTGGGCGTCGATAAACCTAGTTTCAATAGTTGACATTACAGCTGACGTCACAGGGAACAGCCACTCAGCATGCGATGTTTCGAAAGAAGCGCTCCGCCCTCCATCACCACCCATTCTGGCCAATGGCGCACCACTGTATGGGTAGAGGCTGCTGTGCAATGCGCATGAAGATAAGCGATGCGTATTCACATCTGTACTGAAGCTAGCTGGAAGAACATTTGAAAACACAATTCAATCCACTAATAATGAGCGATCTGATGTTTTTGTACGACAGATATACAGCGATTCACTGTACGAAAAAGTCTCAAAAGTGTCCCCAAAACTTTTTGCTCCATCACCCCCATATCACCTTCTTTTTGTTCCTTTGCCTCCGCGTTGCCCCTTTTCGTTCCATTGCCCCCCCCTTGAAAAATGAAATCGCCCCCTGGGGGATGATATCACCCAAGTTAAGAACCACTGGGCTAGATGATATTGACAGCAAGGGCAAAGAATTCCTTCTATTGTTGGAATGTTATTGTGAGGCAAAATAATATGTCTCCTTTGCCACGTGTCACTGTCAATTTCATTGCCAGGGAGAATTGCCTGCAAAGATTTTTGTGCCAAATGAAATTCAATCTCATGTAAATTTTGCACAACCAATTAGGTAAAATGTCTTTGAGAACAGATTTGAAGCATGGTTCAATGGGTATCCCATATACACACTGCACCAGTTAATTAATAAGACAAGGTGATGGGCAGAGGGGGAGATAGATCTTCTGCAAGCAAAACAAGAAGAAAATGGGTCATTTGTCAACAACTGTAGGATTACAGCCTTATTTGTATTATATCACCTGTTGTATAAAATATCATGCAAGCATTATATTTGTATGAAATAGATTCCTCACTGGATGTTAATGTTAAATTTAGAATGAAGTGTCAGTCTATACTGTCAACTGTCTGGTTTTGCCAGAATGAAAATATTATTTTCAAGCATGCTGAAATGCTGCTCTTTACGAAGAAGCAATTCATTATTCGGTTTGTTAGATTTGTCTCCTGAGGGACGTATCTGGAATTCACCCTTTGTTTTGTTCATACAACAGAGATAGGCTGGGATGAGGGAGATTAACCCAACGAATTTCCTGTTAGTGTTTAAGTTGGACTTGAATTTGGTTGTACCAAAACCTAGACCTATCCGTTAATCACCATACCACACAGGCTTTCATTGTGAAAGAGGATTTGAATCAAATGAAAGATTACTGGTTAAGACTAGTGCAGAAGTAGATGAACTAGATGAGCTTCTCTCTGTGCTGGGGGGGCAGGGGGTTCCAAACAGTGCATTTCTACTTCTGCAGAGACTCTGGAAAACAATTGGGATAGCAGATGCCACCTCAATACTCTGTTACTACACTTTGAGAACTTCTTTCGGTGCCAGTCTGCCATTAACTCTGGGGGCGAGATGGGAGGGCAGTATGCTTCGGTGAAATGAAAGTTCACCATTCCTTTCCAAGCATAATCTCAAGGTCAACTGCTTGGGAACGGAATGCAGCTGCATTACTCAGGAGGCCGTTCTAAAAACATCTCTTTTAAATTTGATTGGACATGAGGGGACCAACTATGGGAGGCACCTTCAGGAGGGAAAAGTTACCCTTGGGATTTTGGTACACAAATTTCAACTCTGGCTTTGCAGTACTGTATTTCACTTGGCTTCTAGTAAACTACACCTTTCTCAACCCAAGAAAAATTTTATACCAACATTGTTGTGTGTTGTTCTAGTTCTTTGTGTTGTACAATTGTTCTAATTTGCTTTGTCCAAATTTCAGATATACTACAATAATTACAACTATACAAAGAGTAAAATAAATAATACCTACTGTTGAACACCAACAGCTGTTAGTGAAAAATATTCCTTATCACTACCACTGTGAGTCCAAAGAGCATAAAAGCCTCTGTACTAGATGATAAATGGAGATTAAACATATTCCTACTTGGCATCTCTAATCAAGTTCACCTTCATTATCCATCATAATACATATCCATCATACTATTCATTCTCAATGTAAGGATTGTTATGTGGAAAAGCAGAGAAATGAAATAAGAGAACCGAACAAAGGCATGAGTTAATAAAAAGAAACATAGCTAAATCTATTTTGCATCAATGGCAATCTCTAAAACTCAGTGCCTTTTTATTGTTACAAGCATTTCTGGGCATAGAATTTGTTTCTTTTATTTTTATAGTTTGCAGTTATTTTGTTCTATTTATCACTCATAGTCCCTTTCCCTTTATCATTCTACTGAACATAATTTTCATACTTAGCCACAATATTGCCAAAACAAAGAAAGGTCTGCTATGTGATATAATGAGATAAACTGTCTGTTCATGTTTACATCATGATGTTGCATACAAGAGGCAGAATTTAGGTTGTGATACAGATGCCATTTGCCTTGCCTGCCTCCTCTATGAATGTACTTGACGTGCATTTAAAAAATCCCCATGGGATTTTAAGGGGGTGTAGAGTTGAAATCAACTTGTTGCCACATAGTAAAAATAAATTATTTTAGCCCCCTCACTTCCACTTTCTGCATGTTGTTGAAAATGGTTTCCTTCTGAGTGTACATTCAGGATTTTAACAGGTTAGTTGATTGGGCAGGTGGATGTATTATTCCTTCCTTTACTTGTAATAATCTTAATCTTTAGTCTCTTTAAGTGTAATCTTCATTCCTTCTAAATTCTTCTGATTCCCTCTACTGTCAAATCATCTAAGGCGCATCCTATCATTTTTTTAAACACAATTTGAAACAAAAGGAATCTCCCATGGAAAGGATTCTTACAATTAATTCCAAAATCTTATTTCAAATCCAACTGGACCCTTAGTCCATTTGTAACTTTCCAAAATCCAAATTCCAAAAAAATCTCAAAATCAAAGTTCTAACCACCTTTTGCTGTTTATTTCAAAAGAATTTTAAGTCTTTAAACGTGTATTTAAAACTTCTTTTGCTAAGGATTGAAGAAAACTCACCAAATGCTATAAATCTTGTCGATCCAAAGGTTTCCAATAGCCAAAAAGCAGCTAATAAGGAATTGATTAGAAAAGAAAGGATATAAACCCAGTGTCATGTCCCGGAGATCTAAACCTGCTTGAGACCACTGCTCCTCTCATGAGGAGCAACTGTCTGAAGCACTTGTGGTTGATCTCAAGACCTCTCATTGTCTGGAGAGGAATTAGAAAGTGCCGATCTGCTCATCTTCCACTGCAGTCTTTAATTTGCCACATCTTCCTCTGAAGTCTTTTAGTTCACTATTTCTTCCCTGGAGTGACAAGGATTTGTTTATAGATAAGAGATGGAATATACTGTAGGAAAATCGTTCTTTATATTTTAAGAAAAAGTGACAAGTTACTAAACTTGTATGTACTTATTATGATGAAGGGGGAAGTCATCTCTCTCTCTCTCTCTCCCTCTCTCTCTCTCCCTCCCTCTCTCTCTCTCTCTCTCCCTCCCTCCCTCCCTCCCTCCCTCTCTCTCTCTCTATCTATATCTATATCTATATCTATATCTATATCTATATCTATATCTATATCTATATCTATATCTATATCTATATCTATCTATACATATACATATATACTGTATATGTATATGTAAGGCAGCCGGCCCGGGTTCAAATCCCAGTAAGGGGTATGGCTATCTGACGAGAGCAAAATAAGCTCGAAATAGATTTATAATAGTCTCCCTTTATTTTCATTTATCAGCAAAAAATCCTACACACACACACACACACACACACACACACACACACACACACACACACACACACACACACACACACACACACACACTGTATATGTGTTTGTGTGTGTGTGTGTGTGATGTGTATGTATATTTACATGTACGTATATCTTTTTCTTTAATCTTATTTCTCTTCTCTTTTTTCACTTTCTATTTTTTCTTTTCTTTTTTCTAGCTTGTATTCATTTTTATCTTTTTAATTGTAATTTCAATTATACATAGAAATATAATTTATGTGTATTAGTGTGTATGTATTAAACCATGACAAGTTATGATCGAGTTTGGAAGTACAAACAAACTGAAAATAAATAAATGATTAACTTGAAGTGTGCAAATTTAGAGATGTCATTAATCTACTGTTTTCTGATTAATTGCTTGTCCATGAATTGTGGTGGGGAGTGAAGACCTGTTATAGTGTAATGATTATTTAATTGTTTTTTTTTTGGAAATATGACAAAAATGCATAATCCAATATTTGCCAGAATTCTGCAGCTGAGACAACAGCAAAAGGAAAGATTCAAGGCTGATAAGCAACTTGACAACCTCCCTGGTATTTCTGCATTACTAATATACCATATTATCTGCCTCTGAAATTATGTAGTAAGAGGAAATTGCCAAGAAAACAAATTAACAGCCACTGCTAATAAGAAAGAAATAAGAAAGAACTTTTATAGAATTCGTTGCCAATTCTTGTTTTTAAAGTACCATTAGCATTAGGAACCACAATATAACTGACTAATCTTTCATGTATGTGTTTTGAAGGATAATCATTAAATTGAAATACTTTTTTATTTGGAACAGTATTTTAAATCATTTGAGTGCATCCTCTAATTGTTAGTTAATTCAGGTAATCAGTAAACTCTCAAGTGAATTACATAGTACTATGTATGTCTCTGGGGTAACCCTTTTAGTTGGACAAGTATGGCTTTCAAGGTTTCTCAGAAAGATCTGTTCTTTGATTTGAAAAATGAGAAATGCCTGTTGAGTTCTTTCAAGTATTGATTTGCCACTTCATGAAGCAAAATAACCTATCCTGGATTAAAAAGATAAAACCAAAAGCAGTGTTTAATAATACAAATAAACCAACTCAGTTATAAAAATTAAAATGAGTACCAATTAAAAATAAGCTCAAAAGCCTTTTATCTGAATTCAGGACACTGTGAATCGAAGATTGTTACTTCATATCTGAGATAAAAATTGGAGATGAAATTATTCTTTCCTGTTATTTAATCCAAATAAATAAAAAGAGACACTTAAATGCATGCTCAGCATTTTCATTCCCAGCAATATAGCTTTTCCCCCTTTTTTCCATCTCTTTTCTGAGTTCATTATGACTCATTCCATCTGCCTTGATTCCTTCCTTGCTTCCTTGCTTCCTCCCTCCCTCCCTCCCTCCCTCCCTCCCTCCCTCCCTCCCTCCTTTTAAAAATGTTTTATTAATGGCCACTTTTTCCAATGAACCACTGGAAAAACCACTTAGTCCAATAGGCTTTAGGGTTATGCATCATGTCATCTCATTCTGGAGACTTATCTGGTGAGTGGAAGATCAAAGTGTGTCATGAAAGTGGTAGACAGAATCTGATTTTGCAAAATGGTGGCAGATGGGATCAGTCCCTCCTCAGAAATAGCCCTGTCTAAGGCAGGGTTGCACTGTGAAACTACCAAAGGAAGGGAGTAGTTCATCATCATAGCTGAACTTTCATGAAAGCCTCAGCCCTGTTAAGGATTCGTATTACTCACTTCTTTCCTTAATTTCAAAGCACATTAAAATTCTTCATCACATCAACTCCTCTTTCCTATATTCCCAAGGAGCAGGTTCTTTGCCAGTTGGCATGTGGTTTTCTTAAGCTCAGGAGACAGCTCAAAATAACAAGCTCTTTTTCCCTTCCCTGGTTTGGGCAGAAAAGGCACATCAGGAAGATAATTGTTTGTTCCCTTTCTATTCATTTCAGCAATCACATAATATGGTATTTTTTACCTCTCTAACCTTTGATCTGTAACATAGTAGAAAAAGATCCCGGCTCTGACTCAGAAACAAATATGCAATAAAGGACACATGGCCCAGGAATAGTACTTAATATATCTTTGGGGTTATAATGAACGAAAGGTAAACACAAGTGAGCCAGTGGTCGGATTCAATTTTTTTACTACCAGTTCTGTGGGCGTGGCTTGGTGGGTGTGGCAGGGCGAGGATACTGTAAAATCTCCATTCCCTCCCCACTCTAGGGGAAGGTTACTGCAAAATCTCCATTTCCTCTCGATCAGCTGGGACTCGGGAGGCAGAGAATAGATGGGGGCGGGGCCAGTCAGAGGTGATATTTACCAGTTCTCTGAACTACTCAAAATTTCCGCTACCGGTTCTCCAGAACTGGTCAGACCCTGCTGAATCCTACCTCTGATTAGTGAGCAGTATAAAGAAGATTACTGTAGTTTTAGGTTTCACTCAAAGAATCATAGTTTCATGTTTGTTAGTTTGTTCAGTTTTGACTTTGCCTGACTCCAGAGTGACTTTGCTGAGTTATAATTACATAAAAGAAATGTAAAAGAAAGCAGCAATTATCACAGAAAGGAAATAGTTATCTGGAAGATAGGCCTAGAAAACCCAAAGGTGCTCAATCCCCATCCTGGCTTGGGAGAACAAGCAGTTCCTAACCAGTTTGCAGAAGTCATAAGGATATGGATCTATTGGGGAATGTCATTCCTCAGTACAAGAACCATCACCAAGAAGGCCCACTTTCTGGGTTCCACAAAGTGACACTGTTTATCTGAAAGGACTTGGAACATGCCTACCCTAGTTGAAATCAGTGGAAACATATGGAACCAGGCAGTCCCTCAAGTTGCCAAGCTCTATTCCATGAATCATTTTATATGAGGCATTGTACACATGTTGTGCATTGACAATAAAGGTTGAATTGAATGGAATATGTGATAACCAGCATCTTGAATTGCACATAGAAGCCAGTGTTTGCAAAGGTACATGCAGGGTACATGCAGAGACTGCAACATGCCCCATCACATTCCACACAGCTACATTCTGAACCAGCTTTAGCTTCTGAGTAATCTCCTGAGTGGTCTTCATAGACAGCCCTTACAGTAGACCATCTCAAGGGTCTCCTGGTTCAGAAACAGGCTCAACTTGTGCAAAGGCATCTTTGTCCACAGCTGCCACCTGTTCTTTGAGCAGGTGCTACAAATTCATCCCCTGATTGCACACTAGTTTTGCAAACGGAAGTGCAATCCATTAAACACTAAATATGGAATGTCCCTAGAATCAGGTGGAATCAAACTAACAAATCCACTTGGTCTTGTCAGAATTGAGCCTAACTCTGTTCCATCTAGATATACACAGTATCCCAGCACTGGGTCAAGACTTCAACAGCATCCCTTCAGAAGTGGGGTTTTTTTTAAGGTTGCTCTGGGGTCAGTAACTTCTCTAGGAAACTGTACAACCAATATGTAATACTAATTACTTGAAGGTAATTTTTGCTGGTGTGAGATATCACATGCAAAGCAGAGCTGGGATATTCTATATGCAGCCATTACCAATCACTAATTGCCTGCTTAGTTTTTTTAAAAACTTAATTCATTTGACTTCTAAGAAGCATTATATTAAAAATGTGAGGTTATTATTTTAAATAAGAGATCTTCCTATAAATTATTTATAGTCATTTCAAAGAGTTCCTTGCAGGAGAATTGCATCAAAAATGAGTCTGTAATACATATGAGCATTCTTACTTGGCAAAATACTTATATCTGATTTTTTTTAATATGGACCTTTGAATAAGTGATACATTTGACAACAAATGATGTCTAATTCAGAATGAATTATTTTCAACTGTAACCACTTCATTGCATTCAAGAGCCGTGGTGGCACAGTGGTTAGAGTGCACTACTTCAGGCTACTTCTGCTGCCTGCCGGCTGCCTGCAGTTTGGCAGTTCGAGTCTCATTGGTTCAATCCTTCTGAGGTCAGTAAAATGACGACTCAGATTGTTATTGGGGGCAATATGCTGACACTGTAAACCGCTTAGACAGGTTTACATTGTAAAGCACTGTGAAGCGATATATAAGTCTAAGTGGTATTGATATTAGTACTTTAAGTCTTGCCTGACTTATGGTAAGGGCTTTTCATATTCTTTAATTAAGTTAAAATAATTTTTAAAGCTTAAATAGCGAGCTGTTGCTAACTTTAAAAAAGCAACCAATAGAGCATTATTTTGATTTTAATGACCTCAAGTAAGATGTCATAACACAGTCATATTACATCATATGCTTAAATTCCGTAATCTCCTAATAGGAGAAAAAAACAGTTTCTTCATTGAACCTATGGGAAATTAGATATATTTTTTGTTATGCAATGTCAATTTATAAACCTTATTAAACATTAGGAGTTTAATGGCCATTCCAAGTCCCCAACTGGAGTTTACTGTAGAAGATTGTGAATATTTATACTCTGACTATGTCAATATATTGTATATACATGTAGTCCTCGACTTAGAACAGTTCATTTACTGACCGTTCAAAGTTACAACGGCATTGAAAAAGTGACTTATGACCAATTTTCACACTTACAACTGTTGCAGCATCCCCATGGACATGTGATCAAAATTCAGATGCTTGGCAATTGACTCATATTTATGACAGTTGCAATGTAAGGGGTCATGTAATAGCCTTTTGCGACCTTCTGACAAGCAAAGTCAATGGGGAAGCCAGATTCACTTACTAACAGTTTGATTAATTTAACAATTACAGTGATTTACTTAACAACTGTGGCAAGAAAGGTCGTAAAATGGAGCAAACTTATTTAACAAATGTTCCACTTAGCAACAGAAATTTTGGGTTCAATTGTGGTACCAGCCCAAATGTTCTAAAACTGCTGAGACAATTTTGCATGTGATATGGGTACAGGTAAGACTAGCAATTTAGTACTAAAGACTAGCAATTTAGTACTAAAGACTAGTAATTTACTACTTTCTTACTAAGAAGTATTATAAAAATGCTTCAATTGACTAAAGCCATAGTAGGCAGCATAGATTAGTTTCTATAGTTCCTCTCTAGTGATGATCATGACATATGGGAAATTGTAACTTGGTACATAGGAAGAATAACTGGTAAAGAGAATTAACTCTTAAACACAAGAAAGCAATTGTGTTATCTGCTTCTGAAAATAAGAAAAAGGCAAGAGTGCTAGGCCTGAATATATAGGATTTATTTGTGTGGAGCAGTTAATAAATACATGCAGGTAGGTGAAGTATAATTGTGAAACACGGGGCTAAGTTTGTATAAGACACAATGAATAAGGGACATCTATATTGGTGTGAGGCATATGAATATAGGAAGTCTTGGGTGATAATGGGAATTGATGTGATCCAGTGAATATTATATTGAAAGAAACAGAAAAGTGTTTGAAGAAAACAGTGAAGCATTCTGAATTATTGTTGCCCGTTGTCAGTATGTGACCAAGTGTAACAATTTCCTTGACCCTTATCTGGCACCAATTAAGTGTCGAACTTTAGTTAATTAGATTCTTGAGCAATAAATCTTGGGTACTGCAACTTAACACATCGTCCTGATTCTTTGCATCTGACAGGAAGTTACAGATCAGCTTGCTACAATACTAAGCACTTGCTTCAAGTGTCTTTGCCTGACTGCTATAAAATGTACCCAGGTCTGAATATCAGGTGAACATATGGACTTGATTATATATAAAAAAGCAACTTAGAGATGCCATCTCTAATGCCATCCACTGTCATCTAAAATTAGAACAAAGTCAGTACTGGGATAATAGAACTTAGTGGTAAAAGTGGAAAAAAATGAGGATAAAAAGACAGTGTACAATGTATACAAAGAGAAAAAAACCAGTTATAAAATGTAGTCAAAAAGAGTTTAAGAAAAACTTACAAAATACAGCTTTGGGTGGAAATTAAAAATGTTGTATAAAAGGGATACATGAGGAGCTTCCATCACATTGAATAGAATTAAAAATAAACATGATGAAATTGTGAAGTAAAGAAAAGCTTGAAGAAGTATTTTAAAGTATTTTGTGTGAAAATGTTACTGAAATGTCAAACGGTGGAATTGAAATGAATTCTATAAACATTAGTGGCCAAGAAAAAAATGATGAAAAAAATCATAAGGGCTGGGGAATGTTTAAAAAAATGGAAAAGCTGCAGTGTAGATGGCATAACTGGAGAGATGTCAACATTTGGGTATGTTTTTCTGCTAAAGTTGCTATGCCTCTTATTTTTATCTGAGTCAGTACATTGCTGCTTGCTGATTGGTTAAGAGGTTTGTTGTAGGGAAAATATGTAATAAATGAATTTATAAGAATTAGTATGTTAAGCATGCTTCAAATTCTACCAAAGCATATTTGGTAGAATTCTGAAAGTGAAAATATACAGAAGACCAAGCAGAAGATTAACAGACTAGAGTTTTGCTCTTCAATAAATCACTGACTGTTAGAATCTTTTGATACAGAGAAAGCATATTATAAAATGAATAGACCTGAATTATCAAACATTTTGCAAAATAGTTTTCTGACATGAGTAGGATACAGAATGGCAGACTGAGTCTTATAATAATGACATAAATCACTAGACAAGTAAACTAGAAATTAGCCACATTGTCTTGTAATGTCCAGAGACTGAGATAATGTCAAAAGAATAATTGTTTTCATTATCATTTAATTAGTTTAATCCTTTGTTTTGAAAATTAAGAAAAGAGTCTAAGAGTCTCTTAAGACTTATGAAGGCACTTGTCCTCCCATGACTTCTCTCTGGATTGTTATTGCATTTTCTTTACAGATGACTTGCTGTGAAGAATATTTCTAAAGTACTATTACTGCAGGATAGAAGAGGCTTTATGTGTGGTCAGGTACAATTCTAGATGATGGCAGTGAGCCCTAAATGCTGAAGACCACAATATAGATAGGCTATTTAATTGCCTTCTCCTGTATAACCCTGCTTGTATATTGAGAGTATCTTTGAAGATGCTCTCATAAGTATCAAATCCAGGAAGAAGGCCTATCCATGGCTGCATCTGATGCTGAACATTGCTGGTTCATCAGTAACTTATTTTAACATTCCAGATATTTTTATAGGCGCTAGTGTATGTGTTTAAGTGTGTTTTCCTGCTATCTTGTATTCATATTTTTGCATTTATGTGCCATTAAGTGTGAATGGGTTATAACATTGAAGAGGATAAAGGGAATGTAAAACTTTTAACTAATAATCTGTTCTAGCAGTAATTTCTACTGCATGGAAATTGGTTTGGCAGGTAGATACAGTAGGAAAAAAATGTATACTATCATGTAAATGTATAAGTAGTGTCATGTTTATCAGTGTCATGTATATCCATGAAACATATACATTGAGATTGCTCATCTCTGGGAGTGTCCTTCTTCATTTAAACCACACATCTCTTTCAGATGGGTAAAAATTGGGGACCGCTTACTGAGATTGGCTTGGATTGTGGGGAGAGAATGAGAAGAAGTGTATGCACATAAGCTTCTCCTGGATATTGGAACCACCAATAGAGTTCCCAGAAGTCAGGCAAAAGTGAAGTAGTTCTTCAGAACTTTTGCACATCCCTTATAGGATGCCACCTTGATCATTAGTGGAAGCGAAACAGAAAGGCTGAACTTCCAGCATCTTGAGCTACATTTCTCAATATGACTTGTAATTCAAAGCGTTGTGGAATCCTAAGTATGCTTACCTGGAAGTAAGCTCCTAAGTCGTGCATCTGATCAAGTGTATTCAGTCTACCCAACCCTTTCTCCCCCTTCCCCATCCCCCAGTAAATATCTTTATATTGCAATTTTTTTAGTGCTTTCAGTTACTAGAAGACTTTTAGCTTATCTTCGGCTGATAGAATTGACTATCAGTCCAGAAGACTAAACATTCTACAATAAATGTATTGATTACAAACATTTCTCAAGTACTTCTTACATTCCTGAAAGCAGGAAAATCACACCATGAGGACTTTAGATGGCAGTATTCCTCCTTCAAATGACTTCACCTCCTACAATGCTTTCCTAAACTGAGAAGGAGCCGAGGTGGTGCAGTGGTTAAAAGCAGCACTGCAACCTTCAGCTGATTGCTAGTTCAGCAGTTCAGCTGTTCAAATCTCACCAGGCTCAAGGTTCACTCAGCCTTCCATCCTTCCGAGGTGGGTAAAATGAGGACCCAGATTGTTGGGGGCAATATGCTGAACTCTGTAAACCGCTTAGAGAGGGCTGTAAAGCACTATGAAGAGGTATATAAGTCTAAGTGCTATTGCTATTGAAGAATTATTTATTTTTATTTTATTCATATGCTAGACTTATATTTGATTTTTTTTTGCCTTCAGGAGTTCCAAGTAATAATATACACAGTGCTCCCCTTTTCTATTTCCTGGCAAGGGCCATTAGAACTGGGTCTCCCAGTCCAAACATTGGGTCCAAACATTATACTACATCAACTTTGGCAGTTGAAATCTGACAAATCTGGAGAGCTTAATTTGGACTAGATGACCTGCAAGGTCCCTTCCAACTCTGTTAATCTGTTATGCAGGATTAAACTTGTGAAACCTATGATGGTCACAATGCTTCCATGTCATTATTACATCCACTTTGCAGATTGAAAATTGTGAATGACTGACAATACCTTACTTCAAATTACCCAGTGTCACTACACATAGCTATGATAGGATTTGCTCTGAGAACACCCAGACCAAAACTAGTGTTCCGATGAACTACAGAACAATTGTTTTCTTTCTATTTGTAAATATTAATCATTGCTTCACAGCAAAGCACGTTTTAAGCTCCATTGCAGTTACAAATGGTTATATGTAACCATGTTTTCAAACTAGCTTTAAAGTACTATTTTGGAATCATTTTTTAAAAATTCTATTTTGACGTTTTTGTGTAGGAACAAAGGGTGGAATAGAAATATTTTAAATGAATTGTTTTGTTTTGTTTTGAAATGGGATGGATAGATCATTTACTGTAGTCTCCAAATTAAAAGTTATATGCAGTTTAAATCTGAACTTTTTGTTGTGATATGGAAAGCAATCAATCAATCAAACAAACAAACAAACAAACAGTATAATGATTTTTTTCTGCTTTGTTTCACTTTGGAAAATAAAAAGAAACTGTTAGATCTTGGATTCAACACAGGAGACCGACTTTGACAACAGCTCTTTATTTGAGATAAGAAGCTCAACCAGCAAAAAGCCTCTGACAGCTTGCCTTTTTATAGGGGCTGTCAGCAACATTTGTAACTAATTCAAAATGTAGCAACCAATGGAGGTTCAGCATTTTCCCTCCATAATGCTGGACTTGGGTGAAACCAGTTATTCCTAGCCAGAACATAACAGAAACACTCTTAAAGCACCAAAATCTCTTTGTAATGCTTTAATATACTTTTCAGGCTTCTGCAACTGTTTTTCTTTCCAAAAATAGTCCTTGATTTAGGACTATTTGTTTACCATCTATTCAAAGTTACAATGGTAATGAAAAGAGTGACTTACAGCTAGTCCTTGCATATGTGAGTGTCTCAATGTCCCCATGATCACATGGTCAAAATTTTGGTGCTTGGCAACTGGCAGGTATTTACCACAGCTGTAGCATTCTGGAGTCGCGTGCTTAGCATTTGCAACCTGCCCTGGGGGATTTCCACAAGCAAAGTCAACGGGGGAAACCAGATTTGCTTAATAACTGCATGATTCACTTAATGACAGACGTTCCAGTCCCAATTCTGGTCATAAGCTGAGGGCTATTTAAAAACGATAATAATAGGGAAGAAGTACATGTCATCACAGGTGAGTTCAGGTGAGGATGCTAAATGACAAACCCTGAAGTCCATTTTTTTCTCTCTCTCCTTAGCCACCAGAAAAGGAAGGTGGTCTACCTCGTCAGGTTGGCAACAAGACAGAATGTGGATTGCTTGGATTTGTGCTGAATCTAAAACAGGATTATCAGCCTGTTCGGAATCAAATGCCTGAAGAGAAACTCTACAAAGTTTACACATTTAACTCTGTGAGAAAGTCAATGAGCACTGTCATTAAAATGCCAGATGACAGCTTCCGAATGTATAGCAAAGGGGCTTCTGAAATTGTCCTAAAGAAGTATGTGCACGGTATTTGTTTTGAACCCTTTTTCATTAATTCTATATGGAGGTGTTCCCAGTTGCTTTGTGAACATAAATATACCTACTGCCACAGACAGTCAATCAGATAGATGTATCCCTAATGAAACTTCAAATCTCCATAAAAACAATGGGACATTCTTTTATGTAAAATTTGTAATACATTTGTTATTTTAGAATAGAATTTTTTTATAGAATGGAATAGAATTTTTTATTGGCCAAGTGTGATTGGACACACAAGGAATTTGTCTTGCTGCATATGCTCTCAGTGTACACAAAAGAAAAGATACTTTCGTCAAGAATCATAAGGTACAACACTTAATGATAGTCCTGGGTACAAATAAGCAATCAAATCATATTAGGAACCAGTCAATATAAATTGTAAGGATACAAGCAACAAAGTTACAGTCATACAGTCATTAGTGGGAGGAGATGGGTGATGGGAACGATGAGAAGATTAATAGTAGTGCAGACTTAGTAAATAGTTTGACAGTGTTGAGGGAATTTGTTTAGCAGAGTGATGGCGTTTGGGGAAAAACTGTTCTTGTGTCTAGTTGTTCTGGTGTGCAATGCTCTATAGCGTCATTTTGAGGGTAGGAGTTGAAACAGTTTGTGTCCAGGATGTGAGGGGTCTGTAAATATTTTCACAGCCCTCTTTTTGACTCGTGCAGTATACAGGTCCTTAATGGAAGGCAGGTTGGTAGCAATTGTTTTTTCTGCAGTTCTGATTATCCTCTGAAGTCTGTGTCTGTCTTGTCTTTGACAAGAACCAAGGTGCAGATAACAGACTCAATAATTCCTTTGTAGAACTTAGTGTATCATCATTTCCTGGACAATTCTGAGTAAAATATGTATGAAGTGTCACCGATCAAGTGTCACCAATATCTGTTTTTCTTTATTATAAGTACCTGTTTTGGGCAGAATTCGGACTAATACATAAAGGGAGACGGTAAAGAGATCTTTTGACATAGTCTCTTTGTTTGAAAAATTTTTGTTAATTGGAATTTCATCACTCATTATTTGAGGCAGGTATGATCCAAGTTGCCGCTGCTATTTTTTTAAAATTCTAAATGCCATAATCTCATTCATCCCTCTCAATTGTTGACTCTTATTTCTTTGCCGTTGTGATCCAGTCATTTGTTTTCCTTTCTTTCCAGATGTTCTAGGATTCTTAATGCTGCAGGAGAGATTCGCATTTTTAGACCTCGTGATAAAGATGAGATGGTTAAGAAAGTGATTGAGCCCATGGCCTGTGATGGATTGAGAACCATCTGTGTTGCTTTTCGAGACTTTCCCAGTGATCCTGAACCAGAATGGGACAATGAAAATGATATTTTAACTGATCTTACCTGCATTTGTGTGGTTGGCATAGAAGATCCTGTAAGACCAGAGGTAAAAATATTCTAAAACAAAACAAAAAGCCCAAGAAGCTCAGAGGGTTCCCCCCCCCCCTCTATGGGTAGTAAAAACAAACAAACCAGGTCTTTTTAAAAAATGTCAACTTTTCAATATTTCCAAATATAATGCAATATAAAATCAATATGTACAACTGAATATGTGAACTCCTTTAGAATTTTCATTTAAGTATAAGAACTTGAACTATTTTGCTAATATTTTATTTATTTAAGGTGTGTGCTGTTTCCCCCCTTCCATTTAAGAAGACAAATATTATGCTAACCTGCATGCTTAGTGAATTTGCGATTAATGAAAGGAAGACAGTAGAAACGTTTGTTTCCTTGGGCTCCAGAATAAAGATGGACAGGGTGCTGGAAATTAATTCTAGAGAGGAAAACAATAGCAGACCTAGACCAGATTGTGATGCAGAAGGGCTTTTTCAAGAACAGCAAAGATCAGAATAGTTAAAGCAGTAGACTTCTGGTCGAGTGGTAAATCCAATTTTTTTACTACCGGTTCTGTGGGCATGGCTTGGTGGGCATGGCAGGGGAAGGATATTGCAAAATCTCCATTGCCACCCCACTTGGGGGCCAGCCGGAGGTGGTATTTGCTGGTTCTCTGAACTACTCAAAATCTCCGCTACTGGTTCTCCAGAACCTGTCAGAACCTGCTGGATTTCACCCCTGTTCTGGTGGTCCCTGGTCTGGTTCACCCCTGGTCTGGTGGACCAGGTCCCTGGTCTGGACCAGGTTCACCCCTGGTCTGGTGGAAGTCTGTAAACGCTAAACATAGAAAAACGGAAAGAGAAATGTAGATGCTTCTGAACAGTGGCCATGAAAAGTGCCAAGGATTGCAAGAAGAACCAGTCATTCCTTGACCACAGGAAGACTTGATTGCCCCCTTGAGGTGATGTGCAGCAAGCTGAATCTCACATAATTTTGGCATGTGATGCAAGCAGGCAATGAACAAGAACAAAGTAGAACTAGAAAAAGAAAGGCAATGAATAGATGCAATCAAAGAAATGGAGAGCCTTTGGAGGTTGAAATGACAAGCTTTCATTTATAGAATGCCCCAGAATCAAATGTGGCTTTGTGACACTTAACTAGTTAACTACCATTGATTTCAACCGTTCTCATTCATTTTGATAGAAAAGTCCTTTCACCATTCGGTTTGAAAGGTTTGGGAGGGGTGAAGCAACTTATGTAATGGCTGGGGGACGTGTGTGACAGACTTGCATTGTGTTATTCCAGGGGTGTCAAACTCACGTCGTCACGGCGGCATCACATGACGTATTGGGACTTTTCCCCTTCGCTAAACCGGGCGTGGGCATGGCCAGCACATGACGCATCCCACGGGCCAGGAGTTTGACATCCCTGTGTTATTCACTAATTGTAATAACTGATCTGTGTTATTCACTAATTTCTTCAGTAACGTGCAAGTAAAGATAACTCTTCAGGGAGGAAGCTAGCAGCAGCCCCCCTCTCTATTTCTAGACACAGTAAGACAAGCTTTTAAACACCAGAATGAATGGTAGGTGATTCTGACTGGGAACTATAAATTTTCTTTGCAAGGGATACAAATTTAACAGAACTGGAAGATTTTACTTACTCATGGAGGACCGCTGTAACTATTTATTTATTTTTGCTTTCACAATCATATTCTTTTGAAAAGAGTATTATAATTATAGTTTATTTGCTTTTTTAAAGAAAATTTGAGATAGCAAGAATGACCTACCGATGTGGAGAGTTTTCAGCAGTTCACACATCTCTGGTTTAGGTCCACACTGAGATTCTCAGCATTTTAAGTATGGGCCACAGTATAGTAGAACAAGTAGGTTAGAATGGCTGATCTGATTGCTTTATTTTGACAAAAGTGATACCTCAACATTTATTTCACCGGGGCCCAGCTTGTGTTAAAGGTAATTTGAGTGTGTGTTTTTAATATTCAACTGTTTATGAATCCCAGAAAAAAACTTCCAAATATATCTTTTTAAAAATGTATGAAAATTATCCTGAAGATTTCAACTTGAAGATACAAAGATTAAGCTTCCTGAGAAAGACATTCTTCACTCCTAAAATGTTAGATCCTGGAGTAGCTATTTCCCCTATGGTTGGAATTTGCATAATGAGACAATCCTGTTTGCATTTGTGTTAGAAAGTTGTGTCGCAGTTAATATCAAATCAGTTCAAATGTATTGTTTTGCAGATTTGTTCAAAGATTCAGTTTGTTTGTTTTATATTTCACATTTTATTAATTTGTGGGTTTACCATAGGTTGTAATATCTATATTGCTGTCTTTCTTATGAACTAATCAGTAGTTATAACTGAATTAAGAGACATGCTTAGTTATTAGCACTTCTACCAACAGCTGGATGCCTGGAGGGAAAGGAAGGCAACCATGTAGTGAGAGAAAAAGCAATTATAATCATTACATAGTAATAATGGGGAGATCTGAATGTGAATATAAAATACATGAAGATAAAATAGATTTTACTGATTGCCCCGTGGCTGATGAAGGAATTGCTCAATTCAATAGACAGAAAAATTGTGATAACTGATCTACAAAGTAGAGGGACAGTTCTTAAGTGATCCTTATAGTGCAGCAGTTCTCAACCTGGAGGTCGCGACCCCTTTGGGGGGTCAAACGACCCTTTCACAGGGGTCGGGAGACTTCACCTGGCCGCCGCCATTTGGGTTCTTTTACCCTCTGCGCATGCACAAAATGCTTTGCGCATGCGCAGAGGGTAAAAGAACCCAAATGGCGGGGTGTGTGGTGGCGGGGTGGGATGCGGTGGGGGCGCGGGGGTGTGGTGCTGGTTGCAGCATTAGCATTAACCCACTATAACAACTGTTATAGTGGGTTACTTTCTAAACAAATCCTGGAGTTCAAGTCGTATCCTAGTAGTAAGCACAGCATAGCGTGGCCTCATTTCTCTGTTGGACTCATTGAGCTAAAGATGGGAGGTTGTTCCTGGCCTCAAGTGCTCTCTGAGCTACTTTTTGTGTGTGGCTCTTCTCACTACCTGGATGACCTTGCTCGATCTCAGAAAACTAAGAAGGCCTATTTAAGACTTGGATGGAAAGCCACCAGATAATCCTAAACCTAAACAAGTAAACAAACAAACAAAAAATCCTAGAGGAAAACAATGAAAACCCATTCCATAGTGTTCTTAACAAATTGCCAGAAGATTGTCTTGACTTGAGGAGACTTTATTTGTATGCACCACAGCATAACAATTATTTTTTAACCATTATAAAACGAGAAATATGCAAAAATGTGATGTGAACCTTATATGAGATTAACACTATAAAAAAAATCCCACAACTCTAACTCTTCTCTCATTGCCATGCCCACTGCAACCTTTAATCTCTTAAAAATATGAAACATTTATTTTGCTGTGCATTGTAGTGGTTCTTCAATGTTACATTCAGATGAGTGGATGAGAAAGCTAAATAATTTTATGCCTGTTATACTGCTATGTTAAACTGTAATTAATATTTATAGAACATACTCTCAATATTCCAAGCTTTTCAACAATAGATTGTTAATAGTTTTTAAACATTTTATAGAAACATTAATATATGGAAACAATAGAATGAATTAATATTTATAACAAATAATTTTTAAAAAGGGGGGGAGGCAAAAGAAAAAAGAAAAGAAATGTAGAACTTGGAGATTAAGAGCAGCCCACTCCTGCTCTGTACAAACATTAACATCCTACTCATTGATTCAAACAAGCTTATCACCATGGCAGTGCACAGTTGTGTATGAGAAATGTGATTCTTCACTAGTAGTTCTTTTCCACTTCCACAAATGGTATGTGCCTTTTAGGTAAAACAATTGGAGCACATTGTTGTTGTTAGTTGTGAAGTCGTGTCCGACCCATCACGACTCCATGGACAATGTTCCTCCAGGCCTTCCTGTCCTCTACCATCCTCTGGAGTCCATTTAAGCTCACGCCTACTGCTTCAGTGACTCCATCCAGCCACCTCGTTCTCTGTCATCCCCTTCTTCTTTTGCCCTCAATCTTTCCCAGCATTAGGCTCTTCTCCAGTGAGTCCTTCCTTCTTATTAGGTGGCCAAAGTATGTGAGTTTCATCTTCAGAATCTGGCCTTCTAAAGAGCTGTCAGGGTTGATCCCCTCTAGGACCAACTGGTTTGATCGCCTTGCAGTCCAAGGGACTCGCAGGAGTCTTCTCCAGCACCATAGTTCAAAGCCCTCAATTCTTTGGCGCAAAGCCTTTCTTATGGTCCAACTTTCACAGCCATACATTGCAACTGGGAAAACCATAGCCTTGACTATACGCACTATTTTATGTTATAGAAATAGCAGAACAAATTTGTGCCATTGTGTTGATATTTGCTTACTTAACCCATGTCTTCTTTCTAGTATTATGATTTCTTATGCTTCTAGTATTTTTTCCCCAAATTAAATTCTTTTAAAATTCTGTTTTGAACTATGAGCAGGATCTTAATATGATTTTCATCTTCTTTCAAAAGTAAAATATCCATTCCTCATTAGTAATCAGTTAGTTTCTAAGGACATAAAAAAATAAATCTATAAACTAGTAATTAGAATACATGGCATTCTGCAAACTCTTCAGAATGTCTCTTTGCCATATATGTTATTCTTAGGGACTGCATATTCTTACAACTCCAAAAGGCCCATGATGTGTCTCTTGTTTTCATTTACTAATGATGCAGTTTTCAATATTTGAAAATACTTCATTCCAAAGTATGGTTCTGATGTGTTATTATTATGCTATATACTGTTTTTCTGTTCCATCTTCTTCCATTCCATGTCACTGTTTGATTAGGTCCCAGAAGCCATAAGAAAGTGCCAGCGAGCTGGAATTACAGTCCGTATGGTTACGGGAGATAACATCAATACAGCTCGTGCCATTGCCATAAAATGTGGAATTATTCACCCTGGTGAAGATTTCCTCTGTATTGAAGGAAAGGATTTTAATCGAAGGATTCGAAATGAGAAGGGAGATGTAAGTCATGTGCAGAACAGCATATATTCTGTCCAATTGTTAAAGAACTGGAAAAAGAAAGCAGTTTTTGTATTTACTGTGTTGACCCCAGTGGTGGATTCTAAATGATTTTGCTAATGGTTCGCAAGCGTGCGTGCGTGACGCTTCTGTGCATGCGCAGAAGCATCCCGGGTGGGTGGGTAGAGCCTCCCGCCACCAGCGCTACCGGTTCTAAGAACCAGTCCAAACCGGGAGCAACCCACCACTGGTTGACCCCCATTTTTTTAGTTTTCTGTGCAAGAGATATAATTAAAAAATGGCATTACTGTAATATTAAATGCTGACAGAAATTGTCAAGAGTAATTTATTTATTTATTTATTATTTATTTATTTAAATGGATTTATATGCCGCCCAACTCCCAGGGGACTAATTCAAACCCTTGCATACATTTCAGTTTTCATTACTGCTCATTTGTGCATCAAAATGTGGTACTGTTTGAAACAGCTCCATGCTCTGTTTTATCAGTTCCATGTTCCTTTTAATAAGTGACTTGCACTTTCCTGGAAACAACATCTAAATTGATAAACTCTAGTTTTCATCATTTCTCAAAAGCAGGATTGAAGCAGAGTTTGCAATCCTTTTTAAAAAGATTATGTAATGTGAAGTTCTTGTTGCTTTTTGAGCTTGTTTATTTGCTTGCAAATGTTTTCTTACACAACTAGGTAACATCATTAGTGGAAACTCAGCTAAGTCCCTTATACAGATGATACTCTCTAGTTGGGTAATGAAACGTCTGCGAGCAAACAACCAAGTTCAGAGAGCACCAATGACTTCACACTTCAACCCTGAGCTATTGCCTCCTATTGGAGCAGCTCCGACTCTTTGGAACCAATTGCCTCCCGAGATCCATACTACCTCCCACCTTATGGAAAGAGCTTAAGACCTGGCTTTTCCGGCAGGCATGGGGCCAATGACCCTAAGATGTGTTTTTGTTAGATCGGCCCATGTATGCATGTTTGAGTGAAAGTTCTTTTTAAATATTACTTGTATTTTAATATGTTTTTACATTGTTTTTACTGATCGTTGTTTTTATACCCTGTTGTGAGCCGCCCAGAGTCCCTCTGGGAGTTGGGCGGCATAGAAATTTTAATAAATTCAAATTCAAATTTAAACCATGGTTTACCAGCTGGAAGAGTGAAATAACACAGAAAATTTGCAAAATCTTATTCTTTTTGCATACATTCAAGCTGAAAAGCACTTTTATTAATATGGGTCAGCCTCCCTCCCTCTGTTCCTCCGTCCATAAAATTTTTGATTATTCATAATAGGACTGATCCCACTAAGATATGACATCTAATCACAAGTGTTTTTGTAAGTTTAGAAAATTCCTATTTCATTTATTTAAAAAAATTGATGCAGAAACTACGTAGAAAAAATAATCTGGTATTCATCAGGAATATTTAGAACAAGATATTGGAAGCAGCACAATATTAAAAAATAGTACAACAATATTATTCAGACAACAATTGATGGCATATTAATTTGAATGGGGAATGGAGTATTTCTTCTCATCCTTAAAAGTGATATTTTTTTAAATGACACTGAAATGCATTGAAGACTGACAAATGCATTCTTTTCGTTACCCTTTTTACTACTTTCAGATAGAGCAGGAACGCATTGATAAGATATGGCCAAAACTTCGTGTCCTTGCTCGTTCATCACCCACAGATAAACATACCTTGGTAAAAGGTAAGACTGTGCTTTGGATGTATCTCTACATATCTGTTATTCTATGATGACTTTTGTAGAAACTTAAACGGTTTGCTTCCTTTACACAATTTCCTGAACATAGTCATAAGGCACATAGCGCCAAGAAATTAAGTATAACAACTTTTTGATGATAAGAGTGTTTATTGTGGCACTTGCCTTCTAGAATGAAGTTCTAAAATCCATGTAACTCTCTTCCTGATGATATTATGGAAAGCCTGGCTATTCTCTTAGCTCCCTGGGCTAGGGTGGGATGGAGCCACTGTGAGATGTGTTTGGGGTTGTTGTTTTTGTTCTTTTTAACGTTATTTTATTTATTTTGTTTCTGACTCGTCATATTGATATTTTGATCCTTCTTTATATTGTTTCTGGCTCATGATATTGTACATTATTGCTGTTGTTACATTGTTAGCTTCCCAACGTCTTTTAGAGTTGGGCAGCCTCTACACTGAATAAATTAAATTAAATTACACTTACCCCAAACACATACTCTGATTTCCACACATCTTTTTTTAATGCATGCTATATTTTTTTCAACTACTCCAACCAAGAGCAATAATTGCCAGCAAAATCCAGATGTGCAAAATCAGTCTATCCTTTGTGAAATGCCCATATTTTGAGGTATAAGAGTTCAACAGCCTTTGCATTTTTTACATCTTTTTGCATTGTCTTCCCATGTCTGACCATGTCAGTGCGAAATACTTTTTGCTGTCTTCCACCATAGGATTTGGCCATTTTATTATTTATGCTAGTCTGTAAAATGTATACTGTTGTTGCTCTCCAATTTAATAATAATTATGCCTTTGGTACTGATCATAAGAAGTAAAGCATGTGGCCTTCTCACTTCATTGTCCAACTCTAAAAAGGATCAAAATATCTTTTTAAAAAATAATGCATACAAAACCACACGTGTACATTCGCAACAATCAATCTAACATTATTTGATTTGATGTCAGAAATCCTGCTAAAATGTTTATGCTGTTAGCATCTTGCAGAATTAAGCTCTCAAAATTCATTTCATCTCAGTCTGCATTAAAAGATGCAACCCCCCCCCTTTTCCAATTACTCATCCACTTAATATACAATAGGACAAAAATGAACTCTTTTGTGGAGGAAATGCAGTTAGCAGGGTTGAGCGATGGTAAAAATGAATCTAAACGAGATGGGTTGCCGAGCATAAGATTACGGCATAAATAAAACAGAACTGAATGTCTTATATAACTTCAGTTTAAAACAGTGGTGAAAGCACTCAGCAAACAGCAGAGCCGGCAGGAAAAGAGAGGAATAATGCCTATAATGGAAGAAGAGTGCTTTTGGTTTGGGAACATCTTTTGCTTTTTTTTAATGAATTTCATTTAAAGTTACACAGAATTATTTGAGACATTTAGTTTTGACCATATGCATGTTCTTCGGCTTGAAGAATTAATCAGGATCCCAGTTTTTTTTCTTATTCAACTATCTGGTGTACATGCATATTTCACACCTATCTTATCCTTCTTGAAAATTAGAATCTGTCAACAACACTCTGTGGATGAAGAGCACAATTTATTGGTATTATTTTTGGGGTCTTCCTAGCCATGGTTTTTTTACTTCAGCTTGAGTCCAGTCCACTATTACAGCTAATATCTAATGACTGGAATTTTCCAGGTGTTCATTGCCTTGATGATATTCCTGCCACTGAGTTTGGACGATAAGATATTCACTCGTCTGATGTATTTACTACTAACTTTCTTCTTGACTTCAGTGTGCTTGACATTGTTAGCCTGAAGATTGCCTAGATATTTGTGATCTTCTTCATCCAGTAAAACAACTTGATGTTTTTACTACTTGTCTGACCCAGATTGTTGGGGACAATACGCTGACTCTGTAAACTGCTTAGAGAGGGCTGTAAAGTACTATGAAGCGGTATATAAGTCTAAGTGCTATGCCCTATTGAAGATAAGGATGGCACGTTTGCCCTGTCCAAACTCCATTGCGAAATCTTGTCTGTGTATATGGACAGTGTTGAAAACAGTGATTCTATTTCAGATGGTATTTTTCCATTCAGCTTCAGATCATCCATTTACAGGATGTGTGCATAGGCCTGGCCTACTTGTTCAGTATTGTTGACAGAGGAATCAGTGCAATGACAAACAGTAGTGGTGATAGTGAATCTGCTTAAAGATTCCTCTCTTGATGTTAAATTCTCCCAGTCAATCACCATTGACCAGCAACTGTGTCTTCCATTGTGCACTGATCTTTGCACAAAGCTTCTGATTTTTCTACTGACTCCTGTTATTTCCAGGCATTTGATTATCCAATCATGTGGCAGGGAGTTAATAATAATAATAATAATAACAACAGAGTTGAAAGGGACCTTGGGGGTCTTCTAGTCCAACCCCTTGCCTAGGCAGGAAACCCTACACTACTTCAGACAAAAGGTTATCCAACATCTTCTTAAAAACTTCCAGTGTTGGAGCATTCACAACTTCTGGAGGCAAGCTGTTCCACTGATTAATTGTTCTAACTGTCAGGAAATTTATCCTTAGTTCTAAGTTGCTTCTCTCCTTGATTAGTTTCCATACATTGCTTCTTGTCCTACCCTCAGGTGCTTTGGAGAATAGTTTGACTCCCTCTTCTTTGTGGCAACCCCTGAGATACTGGAATTCTGCTATCATGTCTCCCCTAGTCCTTCTTTTCCTTAAACTAGACATACCCAGTTCCTGCAACCGTTCTTCATGTGTTTTAGCCTCCAGTCCCCTAATCATCTTTGTTGCTCTTCTCTGCACTCTTTCTAGAGTCTCAACATCCTTTTTACATCGTGGCGACCAAAACTGAATGCAGTATTCCAAGTGTGGCCTTACCAAGGCATTATAAAGTGGTATTAACACTTCGCATGATCTTGATTCTATCCCTTTGTTAATGCAGCCTAGAACTGTGTTGGCTTTTTTGGCAGCTGCTGAAGTTAAATGCCTTCTTACAACCAATCCAACCTACATTTAAGTTGATTTTCCTTCTCTTACAATTTTCCAAAGTAATCAATTTTCCGGAGCTGATCATTTGTCCCTCTGCTGTTTGAGCAGTTTTTCCTTTCTGCTCAGAAGAAAGAGCTTGTTTTCAACCAGATGTAGTGGGACTGCATCAGTTACCAGACCAGTTAGCACTTTTAAAGTTGTTGGTAAGCAGGTAAATTGGCCTGTAGTTGCCTGGTGCTATTCTTTTTGTTGGATCTTTTATTGTCAGCTAAATTTTGTCAGATGTTAACCAATCTTCAGTTCCACTCCTTGCAGTAGAAACTGTTGTTAAACAGTTTGACAATAAGTAAGTGTAGACCATGGATGGGTTGCTCACTTACCTCGCTGCCGGAGCCATGCGCGCGTATCTCCACGCTTTGGGGGGGGCGCTTGCTATGCGCGTGTGCCCCCTTGTGCGATTTTGCTTCTGCGCATGCGTGGAAGCAAAATCTCACCGAAATCTTGCGAGGGGACGGAGGCAAAATCTCACCGAAATCTCACGTGTGCGCCCCTTGTGAGATTTTGGCGCAATTTTGCTTCTGCGCATGCGCAGAAGCAAAATTGCGCCTAAATCTTGCGAGAGGATGTGCGCGTGTGCGAGATTTTGGTGCGATTTTGCTTCCGTGCATGCATGGAGGCAAAATCTCGCCAAAATCTCATGCGCGCACCCCTCGAAAAAAAATGGCGACGCACCGGGTGGACCGGCAGAGAGGGCTCCGGAGCGGTTATGCAATTGGCCGCCCCCTACCGGAGCTGCACACTGGATAGCTCCAGCAGGAACTCACCTCTGGTGTAGACCAGTCAGATGTTTCAACCAGAACAACCTTCATCTGATGCTGACCAATTCTTGATCTTCCTTACTCTGTTCTCCACCATTTCTGCTATCATTAAAAGTTATTTCAACCCCCCCTTTCTTTTCATCTCCTTTATCCAAGCTGCACTGTATTATCTTTTGATTGACCCATACTTGCGCTCAGAACTGTACTGCTTTTTCTTTGCAGGTATTGACTAGTTTATTGCAATCTTTTTGTTGATGGATTCGTAGAAAAGTTTCTGATTCGATTGAAATTGGAGATTCTGTCTGTAGCATGCATTTCAAACTTCATCTCTGCTAATTTTCTTGGCTATGGCTGTTTTATTATTTTCAGTGCACTCTTAATATTCCTAGGGGGAGTCTAAGACAATTGATTGCGGAGACATTTTTGCACCCACAAATAAAATTAATCAAATTTTAGCAATGCCTTGGGCACTCTGAGTAATACTGTATGGATATAAAATTGGAGGACTTGATCCATAAGTAATAAGATAAATCTGGGTACTATACCTCAGTTATAGTAAGAAGTTAGATAGATCCTCATGATGTCATGTGATCAGACTCTTTTTTTTAATGTGCACTTTATATGACAGACATGGAAAAAGTGTGAGACTTTGCTTGCCAGTTAGTACTATTTACCACCCATAAAGCATTTAACAGAATAAGAGTTGGAAGGGACCTTGGGGGTCTTCCAATCCAACCCTCTGCACAAACAGGAGACCCTATATCATTCTGGACAAATAGCTGTCCAAACTCTTCTTAAAACCTCCAGTGAGCACCCACAACTTCTGATGGCATGTTGTTCCACTGGTTAATTGTTCTCACTGTCAGGAGATTTCTGGAAGTCTGGGGACCAGCTATTTCTGCTTGCTCTGGACAATTGGATGCATTCAATTGGTAGTGAATTCCAATGCCTGGAATGCACTACCTGACTCTGTGGTTTCTTCCCCAAACCCCAAAAACTTTAACCTTAGACTGTCTACTGTCGACCTCACCCCATTCCTAAGAGGTCTGTAAGGGGCGTGCATAAGCGCACCATCGTGCCTACCATCCCTGTCTTACTGTCCTATTGTCCTCAGTTATCTGTACTTACTTTGCTTATGTTTATGTTTATACCTATACCTGCTATCTTGTACATGTTTGACAAACAAATAAATAAATAAAATAAAAAAATTGATAGAGTGGACTAAGTCCGGTCAGTCAAACTGATGATGAAAGATGTCATCTGGCAAAACCCTAAAAGCAGCCCTTCTCTATATTGTCTGTGTGCTGGAATATCATCTTCATAAGGATCTGTATGGTACATCCTGACTATCTTTGAAAAGTCTTTGAAAGCTTGAGTTTTTCCCCAAGACTTGGATTAGGATCCAAGAAAATCCAGTTGCCTATTGAAAAAGCACCTTTGGAACAACCATGACCTGGATGACTGAGAATCTCCATAGGCATGTTACCTGCTTTTTTTCTGAGGCATACATAGTTTGTTCACCTTTTAAAATCTCTTTTGCTCTTAATGTTGCATGTTGCACAGAGCCTCCTGAAGTTGGGCAGATTTCTAACATACATAAATGACATATAGATAGATAGATAGCTTTTATTGCGGTCAGAGACCAATTTAAAATACACATAAAAAGGGGGGTAAATTTTACAAATATAGATAGATCATGTGACAGTACACCATCTACTACAGTCTATACCGTCAATACTAGTGATCCTCTGCCATAGGGGTTACCCGTCTTTTCCTCCGTTTTTTTCCAGCCACGACTGCAGCAATTTTTTTTGCCACCTTTGAGGTTATATTAGGGTCTATATCTTGGAGTAGGAAATAAAGGCTGAACAGATCCGGTGAATCAGGGAATTTCTGGGAAATAGGGGAGATGAATCTTGATCTTATGTCTCAATAGTGGGGGCATACAAATGTAATGTGGAGCAGAGATTCCAGGGATCGGCCATCACATGTACAATAGGTGGATTTTACTCCCCCCGATAGCCTACTGTCGATGACATTTGAGGGGATCACATTAAATCATGCCTTCATAAATGCAAGCCTATGTTTGATAGAGTGTAACGCGGAAAGGTAAGGCGGGGGATGAAGCAAGGGAGCAATACCAAGGGAAAATGGTGAGCAAGTTCCTGATCCGTTTGCCAGATTGAGTTGTCTATCAATGTCGTCCAGCCGTTGAAAAATCAATGATTTGGCAGCATCAGGGCCTAAGATAAAAACTTCACTGGAGGAAATCCCAATCTTCAAAAGTTTAGTATGGATATTATGGGCCCAGGGACTATGGAAAGGGTCCCGCCATAGGCATTGGCCTAGGTAATAGCTTGGGAGTCTAGTCCAAAGGGACAACCAATAACCAATTGGACGTTTCCACATGATGGTAGCAAGTGAGGACATGCCCAGTTCCAAACGAATTGCGACATTACTTACACAGGGAGGAACTCCCATCAAACGGCGTAGGAACTTATTGTTGACAGACTCAAGAGAGGAGATGTTGGATTGGACCCAGAGGGGGGCACCTATAAATGACATATATTTACATGATTACTTAAGAATTCATTGCTATATTTTGCAGGTATCATTGACAGCACGCAAGTGGAGCAGAGGCAGGTTGTAGCAGTGACTGGTGATGGAACTAATGATGGACCAGCTCTTAAAAAAGCTGATGTTGGCTTTGCAATGGTATATTTCTGTTTGTTTCTGGTTTCAATTTTGATCTACTTCTGTGAGTGAATGCATTGCATTTGGAATTGGGTTAAATATTCCCCCAAAGTTTCTTGCAATGATGAAAAAATGTTCTCAATGATTCTCTCAATCTACTGTTATGCTGCAATATATTTTAATAATATTAGCTCATACTATTTTGTGGCATTACCTGGTTTTTCCATAGGTTTTGAAAATATGTCCATTGTAAGGGCAGTTCGGTAATAATTAAAACTTCAGCTCTGAGCAATATGCCAGATCACAAACAGATTCCAGTATGCTTGCCATCTGCTGTACAAAGTCTGTTGAAGGGAGCGAGTCCAAGAAATTACTTTCACACTGTTTTGGATCTTGGCTGCTATTTTATCCCTCAACAGATATTTAAGGGTAAAGTATTTTGGGGAGAAAAATCCATTTTTTTCGACCCTGTAGAGTTCCAGAGGTCTCCAACCTTGGCAACTTTAAGACTTGTGGACTTCAACTCCCAGAATTCCTCAGCAAGCAAAGCTGGCTGAGGAATTCTGGGAGCTGAAGTCTACAAGTCTTAAAGTTGCCAAGGTTGGAGACCCCTGCTGTAGACCATATTTGGGTACTCATGAAAACTGATTTCTTATTTCTCCTTCTAGAAAATTAATATTGGCATCTCTTTATTTTTCAGGGTATTGCAGGAACAGATGTGGCAAAGGAAGCTTCTGATATTATCCTCACAGATGACAACTTCAGTAGTATTGTCAAAGCTGTAATGTGGGGCCGTAATGTTTATGACAGTATCTCTAAGTTCCTGCAGTTCCAGCTTACCGTAAACGTGGTGGCTGTGATTGTGGCTTTCACTGGTGCTTGCATTACCCAGGTAAGGCTAAGAGTAAACTAAGGTCAACTCTGGGCATTGCAGTGATCCTTTGGATTAAGACAGTACCTGGCTTGGCCACAGCTGTCTGATTAATATGATTGAGATGAAAAATAGTGATCATCACTAATGTAAAGGGGGGGAACAGTGTTCTAGTTATTTTATAAACACATAGATCTTATTTCTTTGGTAGCAGCCCCAAGCAATACTTTGTGCGGTGGCTAAAGCAGATCACTGCATTGTGTTCATATGCTAGGCAAAAATCCACAAGGGTTGGAAACAAAGACCTCAGGTTATGTGAATATTTAAATCTCCCATGAAATCAGATTGATTCAAAGGGTACCGTAATTGGGGGATAGCATTTCGGATTATACAGGTAATCCTCATTGAATCACCATTTGTTCAGCACCTGTTCAAACTTACTGTATGACAGCACTGAATGAGGGGTACTTAGGTTTGAGCCTCATAGTTGTGGCCATGGTCACATGATCATGATTCAGGTACCAAGCAAACAGCTTGCAATTATAACATTGTAGAGATCTGAGGTCATTTGACTGTCATTTGTGAACTTCTGTTGGCTTCTGACAAGATTACATCATTTAGCGATAGGGTTTCTGGACCCAATTACTATCAATAAGTGAGGATTACCCATATAGCCACCTTCCACACCTTTTTATTTGTTTACAATATTGTGAACCTATGGGGGAAACCTATGCAATAATCTTTTTTAGCTACTATATGGAATAGGGAGAGCCACTTGTATATTGTAGAGGAACTTATGCATTTTAGTAATTGATTTAGAATCCTCTTTTAAATGAAGCAAGGTTTACAGTATGCACATGGTTTTATTTTGTTTTTAAAAAGCAAAAAGCCCAGTGTTATTTCCTTCATTGCTTTAACATTCTTGAAAGCATAATAGGCTGATTAACAATGTCACATATTTGAATTTGCATCAGAAAACTATCATTTGCTTAGTGGTTTTTTTTTTAATTTGAGTCAGAAAGCTATCATTTGTCTAGTGAATCTTTTTGTAGTCCTAAACATTTCTGTAGCCCTAAACTTTTCTCACTTTTTCCTTCTCCCCTAACTTAATATCTCTTTCCCTTGTCTCATCTTCATCCAATTAGATTCTTCCCCTAATTCTCTTTTCTTTCTTTTCCTTTTCTGGTGCCATTACCGCTCCCTCTATTCTATCTTCATGTTGTCAGCCTTCCCATGCTGTATTTTATAGAAAAATTGTTTTAATCTATTTTTTCTGGAAGACACACACATACACTTTTTTACATATGACAGTTGTAAATATGAAATATGCTATCATGGTTTTCAAAAGTTGTGGAGCGAAAAAGAGTCTCCCTCCCTCCTTCCCTCCCTTTCTCTGTCTCTTTCAGTGGGTGGGTGTCCCCCTGTCTATGTATATACACAGTGCCTTGTCTATAGAAGCTTTTAACAAAATCTACCTTTGAAAACACAGTGCAATTATTCACATAGCACATACTGTTCACTCTGGTGCAACAGGGAAATTCAGCCTCACAGAGCAATTTATGAATAAGTCATTAGGTGTACTGTAAAGAATAAGTTTACCTTGTCATCATGATATGGCCAAGTGAAACCTGAGGCAGTCTCTTTTGGAAGCCACAACATTGAAACTCCTCCCAAGTTACTCTGCTAAATTTTTCAAGGTGTTCAAAGGTTGTAACTATTGATTTCTTCAGGGTTATTAGTCCCTCTGAGCAACAAACCCTCAAAGGAAGCACCTCAGTTAAAAACATGCATGGGTGGGGAAAGGCAGGTCAACATTTACAATAAATAATACTTGATTGCGCTATGCAAGACAATAAACAAATAAAAACCAAGAGAGGAACACTTTAGGGAAAAGAATGCATTTCCTTGACTCACTCAGAATGGATTTCTATCTGGTTTACATTAACTATCATTAATTAAATAAGCCATAACTGCTAGGTTTGCACAACATGCAAAGCCAAAACCCAACCAACCACATTTTAATTATCCTGTCATTGTATATTTTAATGATTTAAGAAGCTTGGATTTGATCTATTTTTGCATGGCTTTAGTTCATATGTAGAAAGATGTTATTGCTGGGAGGATTAAAAATGTATTGAATGAACACATCAGAAAGCAATTGCATAAATCATGATAAAGCTCAGCAGAGCCCCCAATTCTTTCTCCCTGATTGGACTTAAACATCTATTCAATTCAAACCTTTATTGTCAGAGTTCAACATTGGCTGAGCCTCCCTTCGTGCACACCAGTGGTGGGTTCCTACCAGTGTGGTCCACTCTATTGCACCGGTAGCGGCAGGCTGGTGACGTCATCAAGAGGCTACCGACCCAGTGCGGTCAGTTGCTGGTGCCTAGGAGCCACCATCTTTTTTTGCAAATTTTTCGGCAATTTTTTGCTTTTGCGCATGTGTGAGATTTTAGCAAGATTTTGCTTCTGCACATGCACAGAAGCAAAAAAATGCCAAAATCGCATATGCGCGCATCCCCAAAATCCCCAAGATTTTGGCGCGATTTTGCTTCCGTGCATGCACCGAAGCAAAGTTACGCGAAGGGGCGCACACGTGCATGAAATGTGCGTGTGCGCACAAAACATGGTGATGTGCACACAGCCCACCAGTAGCAAGGTAAGTGAGCAACCCGCCCCGGTGCACCCCCCCAACCCAATACAACTCACAGTGAAAGACACAAAATCCCTGACCCAGTGAATCCTACTAACAAACACACAATCCTACTACTCCATGCAAGCTTATTGCACAACGCACCGGCCCCGCAAGTCAATCGTACTATGTTGTTATAAAGTTATTTTCCATTCAGAAGTCTGACAGCCCACGGATAAAAACTGTTCTTCAGCCTGTTTTTACGGCTGCCTATGCTTCCTATGTTTGTACGCCTGCCTCTGCTTTCCATATATATGGCAATAATTCTTTTCACCAATCGGGAGGTTGACCAATGCCTATCTTATTCGTCCCTTTCTAAGGGTCTAGACCAGGGGTGTCAAACTTTGGCATCTTTAAGACTTGTGGACTTCAGCAGAAATTTCACTACACCAAGTACCAAAAACTAATGTGTGTTTAATGCCTAGACTGTGGTTCAGAATGAGCTTTTCTGTTTGACTGAACTGTGCAGAATAGTAGACAATTATTAGAGTCACCCAAGCAACATGCAGTGATTGGTACTGGGAAATAGCGAGAATGCTGTGCTACCCAAAACAACAGCTGACAGTTGTACATGTGTAATTTAGAGGATGGATCAAAGCGATAAATTTGCTTTTCATTGCATACTGTGGTTCTTTTGGATTTTACTGACACTTCCATGGTCAAGGCTTTTAAAGTAGAGATTAATATGGGGTGAGAACAGCATTTTAAACTGAACACTTCACTTCCAGAAATCATTTTTAACTGTTTGGAATTCTAACTTGATAACTTCAATTAAAAATATTCCCCGATCACACACGAGGTCACATTGCTCAGTGAAATTTACCTTCCTGCTTTCAGAAGAGAAGCAGCAGGGAAGGTGCTACAAACTATATTCTAGCCTCTGAGCATGTTTGGTTGGTGCAATCTTGTAATCTTCTTCATAGATCTTAGTTTTTTTTTCAAGAAAGCGACTTTATTTCTTTGATAGTTATTGGGATGTACATCCTGGAAATAGTAGTCCAAAATACCTGCAAGAATCATGTATGTCCCTATTTACCTTAAGGTGCATAAAATCACAGGAAAATAGGTTAATTAAGGAGAGATTGTTCCCATTTTCCCCTTCCTCATATGACTTTCCAGTATTTTTTGGTTGATTGATGAACTTATAGATCACATTCGGGTGAAAGGAGAAGTCTGGAAAAGCTGTGGAAGGAATGGAAAGTTGCTTTTATATGTAGCACGTGGATTTGCCAGTTGGTGGATTTGTTTTGGGTTAATCCAGTTATATTTATGGTAAATTTAAACAAAGCAAATTGTC
This sequence comes from Diadophis punctatus similis, assembly GCA_023053685.1. NCBI lineage: Eukaryota > Metazoa > Chordata > Lepidosauria > Squamata > Dipsadidae > Diadophis > Diadophis punctatus. The sequence goes on from JALIGW010000002.1 coordinate 195,566,519, forward strand.
ATTGCAATGCTCAGCCTGATCTTATCACCTGAAAATGCAGAGAAAACTTGTTTACGTTGGAACAACTACAAAAGCATTCTATGCTTGAAAGCAGGATTATTTTTACAGCAAAAATGCCAGCATAATGGGACTAATTCTATGTCTTGAGGGGGAGGCTAACACAAATATTATAAGCAGTGTATTATTTTGGATTTTTCATGTATACTTAACAATAGTGAACAAGGTGAACATTGTTAAGGTGAGACTTCAAGAAACAGTTATGTAATATTTAGACAAATTTAACTAAGTAGTCAATTCTGAGGAGATTTGTAGAATTTTGCTCAAGTCACTTATTACTCAATTATCATGAATGAAGAGATTAATTTTGGAATAATTTGCACTGTCAAAATGAGCTTTATTTTGTTTAGAATTAAGACACATGTTATGATAAACTTTGATTTGATTCAATTGGATATGCTTAACGAATGAAAAAAATAAATTCTATTTCATTTCTCACTGGTCTATCATATCAGTCTATCCCATAAGTCGTTATAGTTTGTAGCAATGGAAGATGCTGAGAAGAGGTCATTACTGAAGCCACAGTTTAATAAAACACATTTAATAGTAATTTACTTTCTCTCTTGAGATATTAATTAGTTTGTGGTTGTTTATTAAATGTTCTGTTTAGAGATGCCAAGGTTGTTCCTGCTAGTTTTAGTGAGCAGATAGCTCCTTCTAGTGGTTGTTTATGCAGGATTGAAAATGAGTACTGTAGCTAACAAACCATGAAACCTTGAACATTGCAGAGGCACTTTATAACCTAATGCTTTCTAATATTTTGGACTATAACTTCCACAATCCTACAAAATTAGCCATTCTGTTTGAGATTGATGGGAGTTGAGGCCTAAAATATTTGAAATAACCAAATTGCCTACCTTTTAGACAATAGGACTTACTTATTTTGACATTCCATTATTTTCTAAACTAATACTGCTCTTTTTGTCGGTCCTGTTTCTGTGTTTCCTATTATTTCCCAGTGATGTTCTCATGGTTAGGTTTGACAGTGTTGAGTCCGCTGGTATCAAATCCACACATTCTCAAAGACGGTGAGATTTAAGGAGACTGGTGAAAGGATGGTTTTAAGTAAGGTAGATCAGATTAATGCAGTATGCATTATTTCACATTAATGGAACTTTCTCATTTAAGTCTTCTTGCCTGTTGTAAGAACACATAGAAATTAGAATGGCAAAGCGTGTTATCCTAAGACAACACGTTTCCAGAGAAATTTTAAAGGACTATACATAATAAAGATGTTGATATGTTTTTTATCTTTTTTTTTGTCTTCAGGATTCTCCTCTGAAAGCCGTACAGATGCTATGGGTCAATTTGATTATGGACACTTTTGCTTCTCTTGCTTTGGCTACGGAACCTCCCACAGAATCCCTTCTGCTAAGAAAACCATATGGTAGAAACAAAGCCCTTATTTCTCGTACCATGATGAAAAATATTCTGGGCCACGCTGTGTATCAACTCACTCTAATTTTTACCCTCCTTTTTGTTGGTAAGCTCAAATGTCATTTATCGTTACTTTTGCAAGCTACAGATAATGAACTACTTGACTTCTGAATCTGCAAATGATACACAACATGGGATCCCACATAAGCAGGAATTCATTCAGAGTACATAATTCAAATAATGACTTCACGAAATCCATAAATTCATTCACCCTTTTGTCACCAACATTTTAAAACAAGCTGAAGTCTCAATAGGGCTTTATTACATGAAGTGGAGATCAGCTAAAATTTCCATTGATTGCATCAAGGTCTTCTTTTCCTTTCACATATTGTCAGAGCTCCACTAGGACAGTACAATATATAGTTGTCTAGAAACTCAGCTAGCAGTTAAAGATAGAAGGGAAAGATTCAATGACAATACCCAGAAAAATAAGGTGTTGGTTGCAAATACATTAAACCTTAGTAATGAAGAAAATGAAGTACTGCAGAGTCTAGCAATTCTGTTTGTTCCATGCAACACTAGGGTATAAATGTGCATTATGGGGTAAATGACTTCCTGCCACTTGTTTCTTGGCCCTGGATGTGGAGATCACCTTTGTTATGAAGAGCCATGGTGGCACAGTGGTTAGAATGCAATATTGCAGGCTAACACTACTGACTGCTAGCAGTTCGATCCTGACCAACTTATGGTTGACTCAGCCTTCCATCCTTCTGAGGTCAGTAAAATGAGGATCCAGATTTTGGGAAGCATTATGCTGACTCTTTAAATCACTTTAAATACACATACTGCTGTAAGGCACTATAAAGCAGTACATAAGTCTAAGTGCTATTGCTATTGCTATGTTTTGATAATAATCCTTGGTCTCATGTCCTTTAGCTGGACTGTATTTACAGGAGTCAGCAAAATATAAGCAGACCAAAAAGGAAGGTTCAAGAATGAGCAACAAGTTTGGTAACTTCAATGGGATTTACAAATATTGTTCCAGCTATGCTATCTGTGGCATTTAACTAAATAAAACTTATTTAGTTACATAAATTTAGTTACCTAAAACTGGAGATGGTTGACTCCACTTCCCCACTCTCTCTCTGCTCTCCTCCCATCCATCTTTCATTATCATATTGATGTATTCTCATTTTCTTTTTCTTTGTTTGTTTTACTGTTCTATTATTTTACTTCTGTTTACACTTCTTTTCATTTCTTCATTTTTGTTGTTGTAAGCCACCTTGAGTAGTTCCACGCTGAGATAGGCAGCAAATAATTTTAACAAATATTAGATAAAACTTTCTAAGTCCCACCCAAAGAATAGTGTAGTTGTCAACAATGTTTTTGTCTCTGAGAATCAGTAACTTAGTAGTCTTACTCTTTCAGGAGAGAAAGCAACTAACTGGCTTGGCTAAGCACCACAAGTCCCCAGAATATACTGGCCTTGATTTATGTAAACCCAACTTCATGCAAATGATGGAAATACAATGAGACCTAGTTTAATGCATACATAAAATGATAACTCGGCTTTGTTTTTCTTTGAAGACATTTTGCTTCTCATCCAAGAAGCTTCTTTAGTTCTGACTGAATAGTGGAGGATGAAAGGATTTATATTCCTTGCAGTCATCTGGTATATAAATCCCTCCATCCTCCACAATTCAGTCAGAACTGAAGAAGTTTCTTGGATGAGAAGCAAAACATCTTCAAGGAAAAACAAAGTTCAGTTACCTTTCGAAAAAGCACCTTTGGGACAAACCATGACCTGGATGACTGAGAACCTCTATAGATATATAAAATAATGTTTTGTATATACAAAAATGGCAGCTGGTATTATGTATTATACTATGGCATATAAACTGCTCTATTGGAAATTGGATTACACAAGGATTAATTGAACAGAAGCCTTCTATAACTGAGAGTTCCACCACTTGATTTATAACCACAATTGAGATCAGAATTTATGTAGGTGGCAAGGCAGTTTTTAAGTGTGTCAAGCCCAGTTTATGATTTTTTTACAGTGGTTGTTAAATGAGCCACTGCAGTTGTTAAGTGAAATTGTTAAACTAATCTCCCCCCCCCTTCGTGCTAATGTCAGGCTGTCAGCTCATGAAGTTTGGACAGGTGAGATGTAGCCATAACGGAATCACATGGTCACATGGCAAATCTGGCTTCCACCAATGACTTTGCTTGTCAGAAGCCAGCTGGTAAGGTTGCAAATGGTGATCATCTGATTCCTGCTGCAGCCATCATAAATACATGCTGGTTGCCAAGTGCCCAAATAATGATCCCATGCTGTGAGGATGCTATGATGGTCATAAGGGACCGGTTGTAAGTCACTTTTTTCAGTGCTGTTGCAACTTCAAACAGTCACTAAGCCAGAGGTGGGTTCCTGCCGGTTCGGACTGGTTGTATAGAACCGGTAGCGGGAATTTACCCCCGCTCGCCAAACTGGCAGTGATGGTCGGCTGGCCACGCCCCTGAACTGGTTCTCTTGGCGGTGCCATAGGCGCCGCCACCTTGCTTTTCGCTTCTGCGAAATACACAGAAGCTGTTTTTTTGCTTCTGCGCATGCGCAGAAACAGGTTTTTTGGCACTGCACTTGCGCTCGTGCCCTTGCGGCGCGTGAGGAAGTGAACCGGCAGCGAGGTAAGTCAGAACCCACCCCTGCACTAAGCAAATGGTTGTAAGTCAAGGACTACCTGTTTACACGGTTCTCTCAGACTTACTGCCACGATTTCACAATTCAACACTAATATAAAAGCTGCAGTAGAAGACATGAATTTTCTGATTTATTTTTGTACCAAACACATTTATATGATCATCCAACTACAGTAACTCGGTGCACCTTATACCATTAAAATTCTCCCCTAAATATATTATAATGCTTGATGATTGAATTTTCTTCCTTCTTAAGTTTGAAAGCTAGTTTTTTTTTAATTAATGAATTTTTGAGTATAGTGAGAGAATAACTGTATTCCCAGAAGTTCAAAAAAGGATTCACAATGCTGACTGTACTGCACAAATTGAGTTAATATTTTTTTTCTGTTTTGAAACATATTCTGGGCCCAAGCTAAATCTAATCATGTGTATATTTTACACAGTAACATGTGTAAGGGGTTTTCTTTTTGTTTTGTTTTGTGCCACAAAATATAAAAAGCTGAAGAGTCAAGAAAATATAGGACAATAGTAGCTAAAAATACATGCAAAGAAGAGTTGGCTTTAGAAAGCTAGGCTGAGCGGATGGGCCTGTTCCTCCGCTCTGGGTTCTCCCAAAGCTCCAATCTTAACCTTTTCTGCAAAGGGCAGCTCAGTGGCAATGACAGGAAAAAGAAAAGAAACATAATCTTGGTTGCCATAGCAGGGAAGGATATATTTCAGTGATAAACAAGTCTGACCTCAATTCCATGTGATCCTTGTGATCAAGTCACAGGTCAATTCAAACACAATTTCTTGGGTTTTAAGAAAGAACCTGACCATTATCTTAACTTTTAACACCTGGTCTCCTAATCTTTCACTTGATGCGATGATGGAACAGTGCCTAGAATTCCAGTGAATTTAACCTTTTATATTTCTGCCTTATCTTCATATATTTAAGATGGAGAATCATAATTTCCTACCACCTGCAACACCTCAGTTTACTGACAGACCCAACCTATGTCTTGAAAATCTGACAAATGTTTCTGTCGACTAGACACATCCAGCTGCAATATTATCACTTCAGTTGCAAACAAAACTATAGAAACAATCAGGGGGTGTGGTTTGGAACCTTCTATACCAGGGCTGTCAAGCCCATGGGCCGGATGCGTAATGCCCTGGCCACGCCCACACCCGGTTTAGTGAAGGGGGAAAAAGTCCCAATACATCACATGATGCTGCCATGACGACGTGAGTTTGACACCCCTGTTCTATACGAAAGCCAACTTACACATTTTATTTACACTCAGCATTCATGATCCAGCCATTGCAAAATGATAATGCAAATGAGAGAAAATGAAAAATAAAATTAAAAAAATCTAGAAAAGCCTAAAAACAAATTGTTTTCTTCTCAGCAGATATGTTAACCATGTTGGAAGTTGAAGAAGTTAAAGCCATCAAAGTCATTCTTTTCATTTTATTGAGTATCTCTATGATTTTATGAATGCATAAAATTTTATTGCTTCAATGCAGTTTTAATTCTATTCTTTGTTTTATTTGTTTTACTAATTAATATATTGGCTCAACAAAGGTGAAGAACTTGTGAAAGAAAACAACTGGTAGTATAGGTAGTCCTCGACCTATAACCACAATCGAGCCAAAAATTTATGTTGCTAAGTGAGATTTTTGTTAAGTGAGTTTTGCCCTATTTTACAACCATTCTTGCCACAGTTGTTAAGTGAATCATGGCAGGTTAAGTTAGTAACATGATTGTTAAGTGAATCTGGGTTCCCCATTGCTTGTCAGACAGTCGCAAAAAATGATCACATGAACCCGGGACACTGCAACTCCATCATAAATATGAAGTGGTTGCCATGCATCCAAATTTGGATCATGTGACCCTGGAGATCTTGCAATTGTCATAAATATGAAAATAAGCAGTGGTGGGATTCAATTTTTTTTACTACCGATTCTGTGGGCGTGGCTTGGTGGCCATGGTGTGGCTTGGTAGGCGTGGCTTGGTGGCCATGGCAGGGGAAGGTTACTGCAAAATCCCCATTTCTTCCCGATCAGCTGGTACTCGGGAGGCAGAGAATAGATGGGGGCGGGGCCAATCAGAGGTGGTATTTATCGATTCTCCGAACTACTCAAAATTTCTGCTACTGGTTCTCCAGAACTGGTCAGAACCTGCAGAAACCCACCTCTGGTCATAAGCCATATTTTTCAGTGCTGTTGTAACTTTGAATGGTCACTAAACAAACTGTTGTAAGTTGAGAACTATCTGTTCAGTGAAAGAGCTTGTAAAGAAAATAACTAGTAGTATATATTATCAAATTGTGGAGTCAAATCTTCTCCATGTATTCACATATGCTATTGAAAATCTGTCCACCATTTTACACAAGGCATATTTTGTGTCCTTGCAATTTCACTGTTTAATAGTCCTTTCATCTAGCAAGTATTTAGCTAATTGAATGTTTTGATTGATTTGAAATATTTAGAGGAGTGGTTCTCAACCTTCCTAATGCCCCACCCCCAAGCCCCCACCGCGCCCCACACTGCCGCCGTGCCCGCCATCGTGCCTCCCACTGCCGCCATTTGGATTCTTTTACCCTCTGCGCATGCGCAAAGCATTCTGCGCATGCGCAGAGGGTAAAAGAACCCAAATGGCAGCGTCCAGGCGAAGTTTCCTGACCCCTTGACCCCCAAAGGGGTTGCGACCCCCAGGTTGAGAACCGCTGATTTAGAGGCTTATCTTCAGGTTTTTAGTCATATGTTCAATTTAGTTATTTGTTTCTCCTTTTTTGCCCTATCTTGTTCTTGGACAAGGCTTCCAAATTCTTTCTTTTTAAAATGGATTTCTGCTGGTTTATTGAGCAAATTTCTGGTACTTTTTGTTTTATGGTTATAATTCTAAATGATTGAGCAAACCCCACTTCCTTTTAGCACTGATAATGTTACCTAGTTTGTGAATGAAACATTTGCAAGAAAACCACCAAGTTCAGAGAGCACCAGTTCAACCCTGAGTTACAAACATTCCTTTCTATCATTTTTAAATGAGTTTCTATTGAAACTTCATAAACATGCATCCTGGATAAATTTAATGATTCTTATTGCTCAGTTTTTCAGTCTTTTTTAATACTTCATTTTTTCTTCCATCTCAAAATGATTCTCAGTACTGTGATCTGACTGTGATTATTCTACTCAAATTCTAAATTACTTTTGGAACCAATTAACAAAAAGTTGCAATAGAATTTTCAACCATAATTCTAGATGAATTTGTCTTATGCTTTCTAGTTAATTAAAGTCTGCGTAGTAGTATTTATCTTTTTACAAAGTACATTGTAATATGACTTACAACACTATCCATATTTCCTAACCTCCTATAGGGAACTTTTATTAATGGTATTTTTAGCATCCTGATTTTATCAATTCCACCAGATTCAAATACAGTAAAGCTTTGCTTTAACAAATTAATGAGGTATGGGATTGGGGGAAAGGAAATTGTGGCCCAGGGACCAAATTTAAATCTGAATGTGATTTTTGAAATGCATAAAATGGTAAATGCAATTCTAATTATTTTACACTTGCTTAAAATGGTAAGTAAGATTTAATGCATATACAGAAACACATGCATTGCATCCTATGTCTGTAAAATCCAGGTACATTAAATCCAGGGTATACTACATAATCACTTTCATAATTAGAAAGACTCTTAAATTTGAAAATATCATTTTGATACAGTAAAACATACCCACTACTTAAAAATATTACGATGCCATTTACTTTTAGCGTTATGCAAATTTACTTTCATTCAGTTTCAATATTATTAGGTAGCATTATGTTTCATGCGTGATAAGGCTTGTAGCTTGTAGCACGAGTCCAAAAGCTCGGAAGACAAAACCTCTGGTTCCGGTGACCAACCCAGATTGGATCCTGCAAAGCTTGTAGTTACATAATACACTGAAAATTTTCCATTAGGTATAAAGGAAGAGCAGGTAACCTATCAGTGATGGGGAGCCAATTTTTTTTCCAGAGGGCAGCAGGAGCTTTCATGATAGAGTAATATAACTGGAAGGGGCAGAATCGTCTAGATTTTTCTAGAAGATTCTTGTAGACTTTTTGGGGGGGACGGGGGGCTTTGTTAAGGGTAGAAGTGGGAATAGACACCTTTGAGTCCCTGGTGCCATTCCTATTTTTACTCTTCTCCAAACTTGCCCAAACGGAACTTCAGTTCCACCGCTGAAATTCCTAAGCAAAGATTTGGTTCTAAGGGACTAGATTGGATATCGTAATTAGAGATAAGTAGTCCTGTTCGTCTGGGACAAATTGTATTTTAAAAAATTGCCACCTTGGAAATTGTAGACTATAGCACACTTGGGAAACAGATAGTTTGTTTCAGAATTTTGTGGCAATGATGATCTAGATGACCTCATCAAACATGGTGATGAGCTGTGAACAAATTATATCCTGTAACGAAACTTCAAATGATGTTTTTAAATTCTGTTTATTTTCCGCTTTGACCAGGTGAAAAAATGTTCATGATTGACAGTGGCAGAAATGCACCACTCCACTCTCCACCTTCTGAGCACTACACCATCATCTTCAATACTTTTGTCATGATGCAACTATTTAATGAAATCAATGCACGCAAAATCCATGGCGAAAGGAATGTTTTTGATGGCATCTTTAGAAATCCTATATTTTGCACTATTGTATTGGGTACATTCGCTGTACAGGTAATCTATCTGACAATGCTAAGACAGCCAGATATTATTTGCATGCTTCACTGTACAGTCTTTCTTCTTTTCACACTTTCATCCTATATTATAGTCCTATAAAAAAAATCTAAAGACATTGTATAAACCAATTGCTAATTTGGTCATTATTAAAGTTTTTTATATAAATCTGAGCATTCCTTATTTTTGCTCATCAATTTATTTCTTTTGGGACTTCATCTGCTGTATGTCTTTTTTTCATAGTGGGGGGAGAGTTGTGTTGATTGATTGATTTACTTTATTTATCTATTTATTACACAGATAAATAAGGCCACCCAATTCAAACTATGTGACTGGGTGGCATACAACATGACAGCAAATATAAATATATCACATTAGAGGAAGAGTATTTGAAGCCATCTCGAATCATATGTGTGTATTTGTTGGGATTTGTGTTGGTGCTCTTGTTGTAGATTGGGGGCAAATTAGACATCTGGGTATGTTGTTGGGTCTGTCTCCTTCATTGTCCTTTGTTTCTTGTTGATTGTGAGAATGTTTCAGACTGGGTAATTGTCTGTATGCAGGTATAGGCTATAGCCTTATCAATAATGCATTTGTTCTATTTTATTGGTCCAAAAGCATGCTAGTATTATTTTCTTTAAGGAAGAAAAAAAATATGAATGTTAATTTTTGGAAGAAAATACAAGAACAGACTCTGTTCTTGAAACTCTGGTAGTAAATGCATATTTCATTTTATTCTTTTCCTTCTGTAGATAGTAATTGTACAATTTGGTGGAAAACCTTTTAGTTGTTCTCCTTTGGAACTTGACCAATGGATGTGGTGTGTATTTATTGGATTAGGTGAACTTGTATGGGGGCAGGTAAGGACCATTTTCTTTATATTCATTAGAAAATCATTTATATTTTTTAGATTAAATATATATATATTTGGAATAAGAAGTTTTCTTCAGGACAGTTACTTACATCCCGGGTAATTGTTACAGCAGTAATCAAGGCTGTGCAAAGCATTCAAAGAAGTTGTCTAGAGTATATTGAAAAACATTTCTCTGTTAATGTTAAGGAGCTGCAAGGCTCATATTTCTACTTTGAACCCCATTCCTAATTCTGAGCACATCTGCATGAAAGATAAGATTTCTGCTGGGCTCCCACATGTGACTTGTTTTAATACTTCAAGGAAATATGTTCTATTTACATTAGCATGAGGTCCAACATTCTGTAAAGACTCTAGTGAGACTATGGGGAGATCTGGCAACAAGAATCTGGTGTATCCTTTGGACCATCAAGAAGAACTGAATTAGGCATTCCAGTTTCCAAAACTAGTGCTTTAGAAAATGCAGGAACACAACTGTAGCATTGTCTACAACACCGTAAAGCCAACACACCCTTTCCTGGGTCACACAATCTCAGGAAAGATGCAACTACTTTAAAGTGTTGCAAACAGTGCTGTATTTATGCTTCCAAATCCTTCTTTTGAGACTAAATTTGAAGTATTGCTCAGATTAAGGATGGGATTTATAGATTACACAGATACCATGGTTCATTCAGTAAATGAAGGATTTCTAGATGGTAATCCCCAAAGCCAACCATGTGGTCAACCAAATGGCTTCTCTTAGAATTCCATGTCCCTTTCTTTCACTTTTACTTTTTAACCTTCCCATGGGAGAGGGAGAGTATGAAACATGGGTAGGAATGAGTAGCAATGGGTAAGCCTCGCCTAACTCCGTTTGGCATTGATCCTGATTTAGAGAGAGGGGGGGAGGGGGGAGGGAGGGAGGGAGGGAGGGAGAGAGAGAGAGAGAGAGAGAGAGAGAGAGAGAGAGAGAGAGAGAGAGAGAGAGAGAGAGAGAGAGAGAGAGAGAGAGATGGATGATTGGTTCTCAGTCTTTTAACTGAAATGTATCCTTACCCTAATCCACTGTCCTCTATTCCTAATTCATTGAAGGGGATTAAGACGGAGAAGTCTGCTTTAAAGGCTGTTAGGCTAATATGATTTCTCGGTTGAGTCACTGTGTATCAATTTTCCCTTAACATATCATTTGTACTTTTTGTATGCTGTAAATTTTCATCTCCTCTCTACAAACTTTGTCTCTTGGCATAATTATAATGTTTATTTTAGGTCATTGCAACCATCCCAACCAGTAGGTTAAAATTTCTAAAGGAAGCAGGAGGGCTTACATCAAAAGAAGAAGTGCACGAAGAGGAGATGAGTGAAGATGTAGACGAGATTGATCATGCAGAGAGGGAACTTCGCCGTGGACAAATCCTCTGGTTCAGAGGGCTTAATAGAATCCAAACTCAGGTATGTTGGACAACAATATTTTCCAGGAGAACAATGACAATAACAATAATCATGCAGATGCAAACTATAGCCTTAAATCAACCTTTCCCTATTTTCCAATCCTCCAGGTATATTGCACTTTTAATTCCATCATCCTTAGTTAGAATATTAGTTCAGTACTGGCCAACAGGTCCTTTATTGATTTTTGCCTTTATTTTTCTGGAAGTTACTATATCAGGTCCTGTATACGTTACTATGTAATTATGGCTTGCATAAAGTCAGAATATTATAGTTCTAAACAGTGTGTTTCTCCAATCTATTTTCATTTTTCAAGTAACACATTCTCAAGTTTTCGATTGTGAACTTTATTTCTAGATAAATTTTGTCAAAAATAAATATTTTTATTTTTATTTCTATTTTATTTTATCTTATTTTTATTTCTAGATAAATATTGTCAAAAATATGTCAGTGAAATCTAAACTATATACGCTAAGAAAACATTTTCCACATGTTTTTATGATGCTGCCTTTCTGCTAGCTTAAGGTTTTATGTTCCATTGATTTGTTATATACAGTAATTATTTTACAAAATGTAAGGAAAAAACACTGCATCAGTATTCTATGTGAATGGGTAAAAATATACAGAAAAATGTGGATTAAATATTATAACAAACTTTTTAGCAAACTGTACTATCATATCTCAATATATATTCAAATCATTGATTTTCTGTTTCTGTATAGGTTCTTGTCATTGCAGAGAAAGTATAGTTAGCACTAAAAACAGAGATTTTTGAAAAGGCACACTCTTAAAATGCCATGAAGGAATGAATGTTTGTAAGGTCAAAACATGATTTTAGGTTAAGTGACTCCATCTCAGAAGCTTTATTTCTGCAGACCATGTTAAGCTGTGTTACAGTAAGTGCAGCCTCATTTTGTACTGTGACAGAGTTTCGTTTTAAAGAAGGAATATATATGGTAGAAAATAAAATTCACATCAGCCCAGTGCACTCAGTTTGTTGCTGTCTATGGAAATGAGAAATTAAAAACAAGAGAAGTTATTATTAGATGGCGAGAAACACATGGGAAGATAAATCTACATTACTTGGTAATTCAATAAAAAGCTGCTAACTTAAATTAAATCAGTAATTTACTAGCAATTTTTAGGAAAGGTTTTTTCAAAATGTATTCCCAGGGAGAGGCTATTATCTACCTTGAGTTTCCTCTAAATGTGGGTTATTTTCTTCCTGGTGGTTGCAGGAGGACTGTTGTCTCTTGAGATTTCTATCAGGATGTCTTTCTGGTTGTGGTGAGTGTAAACAACAAAGAGCCAACTCTCCACTTAGTTCCTCTTGTAGATTTAAAAATAGCCCTTAGTTCTTTTGTATGTCTTTATCTTCATGATCCATGGAAAATTCTTCTCTTCTTAACTGTTTCAACCAAAATAAACAATAATTATGCTTTCTTGCTAACCAAGACACTTCTCTTTTTACTTAGATGTAGATACATTGTGGTAGGAATTTTAGCAATATATCTTACAATAATCCCTCACTACTTTCTGCCCTTCTGTTTTTGTGTTAATTAATCAATGAATAATAATTAATCAATGAATAATTTTGAAAGAGTTTTAAAAATACTTTTGGTGTATACACTCTGTGTGTGTCTGTGTGTGTGTGTGTGTGTGTGTATGTATATGTATATGTATGTGTGTGTGTGTGTCTTGTATTTTTCTCTGTTGTACGCCGCCCTGAGTCCTTCGGGAGTTGGGCGGCATATAAGAACACCATAATAAATAAATAAATAAATAAATAAATAAATAAATAAATAAATATATGTATATGTATATGTATATGTATATGTATATGGGTTATAGTTATGAGTTAACAAGAAGTGATTAGGAAATCTTGCTGTGTTATGATAGAGATTTATTGACATCATCCAAAGCTTTATGGCCTCTGGAAACATGGAGAAGATAGAGCATCTCTCCACATTCTTTGTATTATTTAATGTACTAGACATATTTTGAAGAGAGGGAAGTAAAATAATTGGACACATATTCCTTTGCTTTTCCTCATACTGTGGGAAGAGATGGGGTTGATCAGATAAATCTCTGATCTTCTCAATCTCAGATTTATTCCATCTCTTCCATAGAACTTGCAAACAAAAAACAAACAAAAAAACAGAAGAGAATGGACTGTTGGATCAAAGAACAATCCCCCTTCCCCACCTATATTTTTTACCTGTAGGATTTGTATAGATTTTTAAAACAAAGAAACCATTTTATTATATTTTCAAGAAAGTAGCAATTCAGCTTCTCTTTCTCATAAAAATACCCATTAATACAGCGATGGAATATGACAACACAGAATAATGCAGATCTGGTGGGTTAATATAGTAGGTGCTGTTATTTGATCTGCCTTAATTTGCCCAGTTGAAAGTGATTTTTCTTCTTCCATGTCTAGATCAAACTTTAAACTGCCAGAATGAAGCCACCTTCTTGGCTTTGTTGTTGGCCAAAAATAAGTCATTATCGGTACATGTTTCTGGTAGTAGCTGATATATCAGCAGATGAGCCGGGCTGTGTGTCTCTCCACATTCACACAATGTGTTGTTATCCACTAAGAACCTCCACTTGAGCAACTTGGTTTCACACTTAGGCACTCCAACTCTTAACCTATTCAGGGTCCTCTACGTAGTATAAGGAAGATCAGATTCTTCAGCCATATCCTCCTTTAACATAATTCCTTGTTGAGGTCTCCTTCCTCCATCTTTTAATTTGATTTTGTTCTTGTGTACCCTCAAGGATGTTTGTTTTTGCCATAAAGCTGTTCCTAAATCTGGGTTGGGGGCTTGTCCATTCAGAGGATATCCACTCGGAGGAAGTTGCGGATCATTCTGTTTCCTAAAAGTGACATTGAATTGTTTTATGATATGATATGTGTAAATAGAGATTTCTGTCCTACATTGATTTGAATAAAGTTATGGATGATTGATAAAATTATGCTGTAGCCAATATGATGTGGCTATGAAGTGGACACAGTTTTAGGAAATCCCATTTTTATGAGGTTTTCTATTATATTTCTTCAGAGTTGAGAGAGAAGATACAAACTTCTCTTCTATAGTCTGCAGACTATAAGACAGTGATTTTAGCCATAAATAAATAAAATATCAGTCTTGTTGGGTTAAATCCAACTATGTCTAGGTAATTTCTGCAGGCTAGAGAGTCCACACAATTTGATGATCTAATTAACTGAGGACTAGAAACAGGGGTGGGATTGCAAAATTTTAGCAACGGATTCTCTGCCCGGTTGCTGGGTGGGCGTGGCCATGGAGGTGTGCCCTACTCGGCCTCCTGCACCATGGCGAGGGGGCGTTTTCACCCTCCCCAGGCTCTGGAGGCTTTCCTCGAGCCCCCAGGAGGGCAAAAACGGCCTCCCCAGGCTCCAGAGGCCCTCCGGAGGCTGGAAACAGGCCTGTTTCAGGACTTCCAGTACTTCCAGTAGGCCCGTTTTTCACCCTCAAAGAGCCTCCGCGCGGGCCCTGCAGTTACCTGGCATCCAAAATGGGCTGCATGGAGAATCCTGTGAGGAGCGGGGCAGGGTGAGTGGGGTCAGCCAGTCCTTGGAACAACTGGTTTGGCGAACCAGATTAAAATTAACATCCAGTTCACCCGAACCAGTCCGAACCAGCTGACTCTCACCCCTATAAATAGACTCAATAATGTAGCTTTAGCTGCTTTTCCAGAAGAAAGCCCATTAAAGTTGGACAATAATTATTCTTTGAAAATAGTAAGTGCAGATATTTTTTATCTTTTTAGTTTTAGTTATAATGCATTTCTTTTAAATCTGAAAGATAGGTGGAGTCAATTATTTGGAGTTTCACCATGTTCCATTCATAGCCGTTTCTTAACACTGATTCTAAAAAATTGCCTCTATTGGAGAGTGTATCATGATCCTGGATTAGAATAGTTTAATCCAGAAAATATATTTAATTCTAATTTAAGAGTGTTAATTTATTTAGGTAAGTAAGCATTTCTTAATATTAAGGAGGCAAGCCCTTTTGAGCCAAACTCATTTCATAGTGCATGGTGTTCATTCATTTGTGTAAATTTGTGTAAATTATTGTAAAAATTGTAAATTACAATTTTCTATTGTAATTTGAAGTAATAAACAAGCGGAGTCATAAAACATTGTACAAGATTATCTTGATTAATATAGTTCATGTTGATAACATCTAAAATATTGTATGTTTAGTTCCATTCAGTAGTTGATATTTTAGATGTTCTCTTCATGACAACAGCTCCTTACGTTTTTGGACAAACCATAGTGTTAACATCTGGTTATGATGCACAAAGAACTATTATCAGGATGAAAATCCTCAATGTAGATATTTTTATTTTTTATTATTTTATTTTTGTGAGATTTATATACCGCCTCACAGTGCAAGCACTCTCTAAGCGGTTTACACCAGTAAGCAATGTATATTTATATTGCCCTCAACAATCTGGGTCCTCATTTTACCTACCTTGGAAGGATGGAAGGCTGAGTCAACAACCTTGAGTGAGATTTGAACCGCTGACCTGCAGATCAGTGTCAGCTAAAGTGGCCTGCAGTACCTGCCTCTAACCGCTGCACCACCTCGGCTCATTATATTGAGAATATAAGCTATAATGGATCAACTCTTTTAAAGTCTTTTTAGATGTTATATTTGATACACACAGAGGTTTTTTTTATTGTAATGACAAACCTGTTGTATTCTCTTTAAAAACTTCAATAGTGCTAATAATGTATTTTCATTTTCCAAAAGGGATTGTTAAATTGATTAAGTAGGTCTAACTAAAAATCACTACTACAAAATATAACCCCATGTTCATACAACACAATTTTGCAGGAATTATTCTTCTTGGGTTGTGAAGGTAAACATTTTGGAGAATGACTCAATGGTTCAGATTAGCTTAATTCATACTAAATATTGCTCATGTCAGAAAAGAGGTTTGCTCCCATCCAAGAGTTAGAGAATATTTATTGGCTTCCCAGATTGAATGGCAGCTGAAACATTTCTTTTCCTGAGATTCAAAAGGAGATTCGCTGACATCCTAGCAAATGCTTGGGAAAGGGGAGGGTACATCTATTCTTAAAGAAATCATGGTGACAAGTAGGTGATGATGTAATCATGCAAATTCATCTTCTTATATATCCAAGACATAATTGTACCATTTACAGTACATGACTCCATCAGAGTTGTCATTTTGCTGATGTCAACATTGGTGCAAGGGAGTGGAAGTGATTAAACAGGTCTCATATTGGATACTTAGGGCACAAAGGCATATTTGCAAGACTGTATAGCCAATAGGAATTTTAAAAGAATTGCCCAGTCTTTCTACCCTGGCTCCTTTGTTCTCCTTCCCATTCAAAATTCAGTGTGAAAAATTCAAGTTATTATTTTTTCTATATTTTGATTTTATCCTTTTTATTGTTTCCCTTTTTTCTTAAACTTTGTATAATGCCAGCGTGGGCAATGGATATAATGTTGGGACAGAACATTGATGTAAAGTAGATGAAATTATTTTGATTTTTTTGTCTGATTGATTTGTTTTGATTCTGGAATTGGTAAGAGAATTTTTTTTAATGATGTCACCATATTTTAATACTTACACTACAGTTCTTGTATGTTTTATGCAGGGGTGGGTTCCAACTTACCTCACTGCCGGTTCGCTTCCTCCTGTGCCACGTGGCCAAACCTCATGTGCGCGTGTGTGCTTCGCACACATGCACATGTGCAATGCAAAAAAAACAATTTTTTTAAAAAAGCCAAAAACAAAATGGCGATGTATGTGCAGTGCCAGAAACTTGGCTTCTGTGCATGTGCAGAAGAAGAAAAAATTAACCCCCCCCCCCAAAATACAAAAAAATTCAAAAAAAATTAAAAAAAAAAGAGATGGCGGCGCCCACGGACCGGCACCGACCGATCCAGTTTGGTGACGTCACCAGCGCATCGCTACCGGTTCAGGTGAACTGGTCCGAACTGGGAGGAACCCACCTCTGGTTCCATGTCTAAACATGGTGATAAATGTCTCTGTTTTTTATCATATCTTTGAGAGGTGCAAAAAAAATGTTGTGGTATTACTTGAAGTTCTTGAACCTGTAGTTGCCTTTTCACAGATAGTTGTTTCATTTGTTACAAATGCTTTCCATGCCTTTATTAATTGTAATTTTAATAATAATAATTATTTGTAATTATAATCCTATAACTCTATAGGAAGGAGGAGTAATATTATCCCTTTTATTGCACAAATGATGTCTAAGAGAAAGAGTTCCAAAACCACATGGTGATTCATAAGCAATTCAAAATTTGTAGCTGATTCTACCTTGGGGTTTTATGGAGGCAGCTGAACACTACAAATAATTTTTTGAATTATCTTATTTACTGTATCTAGGGTAGATACTATTTTCTTATAAACATCAAATGTGTATATCTTGATCTGGGAAATTGGAAGTAGGAATCACTTTCGTAATTTTTAAATCAAAATAATTCCAGATTTTATTTTTCTTGTAGTTAAAATCTATGGGAAGTTAAGTTTGCAAATGTTTATCTTACAGAAATTAATCTATTCACTGGAAGATAGTGATTATGATAGTGTTAGTAAATCAACAGATGTATTATTATATTCTTCCCTGGTCTGGTGCCTTGTCTGGTTGGTTTTCAGTTCCCAGCAGTTTTCAGTTCCCATGTTCTATCTTACATGCTATTATGCAATCCTGTAAACAGTAAGCTGTGACTGAAAATAAAAAGAACCTATTTGGAAATAGACATTCATAGAATTACATTGCTGAGCTACTCTAAAGTATATCATTTGTTATGTGATATTGGAAGTGTTTTAATATTTTTTTTCCTCCTAGTGAATAAAATTGATCTCCTGATAGATATAAAGATAATTAATGTCTGCAGATGCAGTGCGCCTGAATGGCTTGAATTTATAGCACTTTGTGACGGAGCCAGCAAAGTCCAAGGGCAGCAGGAAAATGTGCCCACCACACATTTCTTTTTAAGCCACAAATCTGCTATTATAAATCAACCCTAGCAGTGGTGATATTTCACGATTCTCTTTTGAATAGAAACTGTGTGCTCTAAATCTTAAAAGACGTTTTCATTATTTTTGACTCTGAAGATTGAAATGATT
This sequence comes from Diadophis punctatus similis, assembly GCA_023053685.1. Lineage (NCBI taxonomy): Eukaryota > Metazoa > Chordata > Lepidosauria > Squamata > Dipsadidae > Diadophis > Diadophis punctatus. Next base: position 195,584,819 of record JALIGW010000002.1, read on the forward strand.
TTTGGGGGAAGCAGCTGAATATTATTAGAAAATACAGCTCCTGTCAGTTGCAAAGTTATGTCCATTCCTCAAGCAACTTGTCTCATTCTTTCCTCCATTTACAGATCGAAGTAGTCAATACTTTCAAGAGTGGCACTTCCTTTCAGGGAGCTCTCAGGAGACAATCCTCCGTCACAAGCCAGAACCAGGATGTAACCAATATTTCTAGCCCTAGCCACGTTTCGTTATCCAATGCTCTTTCCTCTCCTACCAGCACACCTGCTGCGGCGGTTGGGCGTGAGTGTGTATTCTTACTGCATCTGCATACAGAGATGCTCATTTGTCTAGAAGTCACACGACTGAGCCACTGTGCCCTTTCCCATCTCTCTTCCATTTTAACATGAGTGGTTTAGTTTTGCACACCGGTACACTACTTTCTACAGGTCTTCATTTCCACTGAGAAATTATGTCTTATTTGTAACTACTTTCCATGGAATAAATACCAATTTTCTCCTATAATGAATAGGTCTATTCTTCGCATGTTCATATTTCTTCTTTGACTGCACAAATTTCTTTTACATTTCTCCAGGAACGCTTCAAATTGTTACATTGAGTTTGATATTTTTTTTTATATCAGTAAAATAGTAGGAACCTACATAACTTCTAAGCTGTTAAAAACTTCCTAATTTTTTTTATTAACCAAAGTTATTTAATTCAACTTATCCCAGCCTAATTAGGTAACTTAATCATTTACAAATAGCAAACTATCATAAATATATGTGAAGAACTTCCCCATAACTCCTACACCAGTGAAAAGTAATTTTTTATGTACTTGCTACAGTTTGGGCAATATGCCCACAAAGGAGACTCTTTTCCTTTGCTGGGTTTGTTATGTCCACTTAGACTTAGTGGTGAGTATCATCTGACAGAACCTTCAGCTAAGTCACGCCCATGGTCACATGATCTGGAGATGGAAATGGCACATGAGAAGTCTTGGTCCTGTGTAACAGTCTAAAGTCTTTTTCAGTGCCTTTTTTCAAAATTCTTGCATAAAAGACAGACTTCTCTAAGATGTACTGTATTTTTCGGAGAATAAGACGCACCTTTTTACCCCCCAAAAGAGGGTGGAAACTTGGGTGCGTCTTATACACCGAATGTAGCCCCACCCAGCCAGCCCCACTCTTTGATCTTTGCTTGCCAGCAATTTACCTTTTTGCAGCAAACAGCAGCAGAGCCTCATTAGTCACTGATTATCTGCCTCCCGACACTCAGCTGATTTATTGAAGTTGCCGGCAAGCCCATGTGCTAAAATGAAAGTGAAACTAAAGCTGCATGGAGTCAAATTGCTGGAGGGAGTCAAATTCTTGTGCTAACCAGACTGTGCTGAAACTGGCTGTTTTTTTTTTTTGCTGCAAGAAGGTAAGTCAATAACTATAAATGCCTATAGAATGTTCCAATTATTAAACTTATTTTTAAAGATTGTTTTATTATTGTTCTAGACCAGGGGTCTCCAACCTTGGCAACTTTAAGACTTATGGACTGCAACTCCCAGAGCTTTGCTGGCTGTGGAATTCTGGGAGTTGAAGTCCACAAGTCTTAAAATTGCCAAGGTTGGAGACCCCTGTAAATCTAGACAACTTAACAAAATGAAGAAGCTTTTTAAAATAAATGCTTGATCTGAAGAGGCCCAGTGCTATTGTATCTTCTTTTAAATAGCAGAGAATACTTCCAGAAAGCCACATCAATTTTAAAGATCTGTAAAAGTATAATCTGAAATGTCCTGTTTTAGTATTAAGTATTGGTATTAAAATAAGGCAGCTGAATTAAACCCTGACTTAGTCATGTTTGGAGTAGATCTATTTAAATAATTGGGAGGAGTTAGTGTGATTACATTTAAGAAAACTTTCTGGGATTAATATACTGCCATAATGTACATTTCTCCAATTCTTTGCTATTTCTATGGGTCAGACACACATGCACAGAAATACACAGCAAACAGTGTATATCATCTGTGCTGTTTGGTGTTTGGTGTTTGGCAAATTGCTAGGAGGCAGAGGCCTTTTTTCCTTGTTTTCCTCCCCCAAAACTAAGGTGCGTCTTATACTTCGGTGCATCTTATACTCCGAAAAATACAGTACATAACAAAGAAAGGAAAAATTCTGAAATCATGCACAGTGGCAAAAAATCTGAAAAAAATATTTTAAAAAGTGCCGGAAACTCGGCTTCTGCGCATGCACAAAAGAAAAAAACCAGAAAAAGATTAAAAAAAATATACAAAAAATAAATTTAAATTAAATTAAAAAGATGGCGGCCTCCACAGACCGGCACTGACTGATCCGGTTCCGTAACATCATCGTGATGTCACCAGCAGGTTGCTACCGGTTCAGGCGAACCGGTCCAAACCGGGAAGAACCCACCTCTGATACAGGACCACACTTTAAGTAATAATTTAGATTTATTTTAAACTTCTATAGTATTTTAAACCAATCATGGCCTCAAATAAAATACATCTAGAGTTTTCTATTTGATGGTAGTAAAACATTTTTTTGGAACTTTTAAAAACAATTAATTAATTTAATTATTATTTTATAATATAAACAGAACACAGATCAGCAATACATACTGATAGATGAAAACTGCAGTTGGCTTATATTAAACACAACTCCATAGAGATCTTGGCTGGGATCCAGTGAACCTTCCCTGCAAATGACCAGTTTTTCCTAAAAAGGTGTTGAAGGAAGTTTTTCACCTTCCATTGGTCTGCAGAGGATTAAGAGACTTCAAAGGGCAATAAAAGAGTAGAAAAGTCCTGTCACACAGACAGTAATCCACTGGAGTTAATGTTGAAATTCATTCTCTGGATTACAAAAAAAAAAAAAAAATCTAAACTATTCTAAACTGCAGCATGCATTGTTAAAGAAAATAAAAATATTATTTGTATGCAGCTAGCTGGTAATATATTCCAGGGGTCATTTTAATTTTTTTTAAAAAGAGAAAGGAAACAGAAACTGCATGTTCTGTCTTTACACATTAATGCTACTGTGTTTGATACACTTGCTGCATTGGCATTTGAGACTAACTCTACCTAGCAGCTCAGAGCATCCTTCAAATATCTTACATATCTTGCATCTTTCATTTAATTTCATTTATCACTCTATTCTAACATTTAAAACACATACTTGTGCTGTTAATTTTCAACGTATTGAAAAGTATCAGTTCATAAAGAATTGTTTATATTAGAGTACCTTTAAAAAAAACCAAGATATGAAGTATTTTAATAAAGTTGTTGATTATGCAAAGGCCTATTCTGCTATGAGCTCACAGACTGAAAAATTACATGAATCTGAATTTTGGTTTTGCTGCAACTCTGATTGCCACCTAATTAAAATGCAGTTTTAAAAAAATAAAATCATGATTCATGTGCAAAATGAAATAAGTGTTTTATCCAAAGTCTCGCCAATAGAATGTCTGAGTTCAAAATAGATTTTTTTTATGATTAGATGCTCATTTTCTGCCACATATAAGGAAAACTTGGATAAGTATGTGAACGATCCCTGTTTTATACACCAACTCTGTGACTGTGGGCATAGTATGTCTCTTCTAATAATTAAAACAGTCACCTTTTTCAGGTTTCTGCTAAAAAAGTTCATTCATGTGAAGAAGCGACATCTTTTTTTCAGACTTTGCACACAAATCCGAGAAAGAATACAACTGCTTTAATTAGCAATAGCAATAGCACTTTACTTATATACCGCTTCATAGTGCTTTCCAGCCCTCTCTAAGCGGTTTACAGAGTTCAGCATATTGCCCCCAACAATCTGGGTCCTCATTTTACCCACCTCGGAAGGATGGAAGGCTGAGTCAACCTTGAGCCTAGTGAGATTCGAACAGCTGGACTGCTGAACTAGCAATCAGCTGAAGGTCGCAATGCTGCTTTTAACCACTGCGCTATCTCAGCTCCTAGCTGGGATTGGTAGCAGAAGGCTGCTGTGCTTACCCAGAGACTCACAGGAGGTATAAAAACCTCTGAAAGTTCTTGAGGAATCCTCCTCAAAGAACTCGTTTAGAGAAGTGCCAATATGATGTACTCAGTAAAGAAGTTCTTTGAGGAGGATTCTACTCTCAGAGTTCTGATTTGCTTGGGTTCATTAATTGGAACCTTGACAGTTTTTTTCAAAGCATATACAACCTTAATAATTATCTTTGGCATATTTTTTTTCTCTTCTTGTAAAATATGATCAAATATTTAGGGAAGATTGTAGAACAATTTTCTAGAACAAGTCCATCTTCATCATGGAGACTGCTTATGTGTTTTGGTGGATTGACTTAAGAAAGTGCCACCCCAATTCAGGAGCTGCCCTACCACCAGCGATGGGTTGCTTCCGGTTCGGCCCGGTTCTAAAAACCGGTAGCGCCAGCAGCGGGAGGCTCCGCCCACCCACCTGGGACGCAGAAGCATCACGCATGCACCAGTAGTAAAGGGTTTTAGAACCCACTACTGCCTACCACCCCTCTGAGTTGGCATCTACTTTTCTTGGCAGATGTGGCACGTAGCAGTGTCAGGCCTGCCGTGTCCTCCTGAAGACAAAATTGTTATGTGTCAACCTGGATTCCTTTCTCATGAAGGACAAGTGCAAGTCTCAAACATGTTGTCTCCTCTAAAACAATATATACCTTAAAAGATGTTGTTTTTTTGCTGGTATTGAAATTTCTGCAGCTAGTCCACTTTGTTTCTACATCTGGAATAGATAAAAATGCTTCCCTAGTCAGGCACTAAAGTAAAATCTCTTGTGCTCTACCAGGTGACAAAAATTCCAATAACTATCTTTGTGATGGTGCTGGTTGAGTTCTCAACAGAGAAATGTTTTTAAAAACATGCCCAAGGTATTATGGCTGCTAGCAAAATAGAAATATTTCTCAGTATTTTTAATATGAACATATTCCAAAAGGAGGGTAAATCATAGTTAATTAATTGAACCTCAGTCTTGCCTTTGCATAATTGCAACTTCAACTAAGTAAAACAACTACTCCCTTTGAGTTAGCATCTCTTTGCAAAACTGACTTCACATTTACGTACCTGAGCAGCTCTTCTTGGTGTAGGGCTTTCAGTAGAAATGAAATATTTGCTTTTGCAGTACCCTTCACTCTGCTTTCTGAATATTCAATGTGTTTGTTTTCCTAGAGGGCTAGAGACTCCTGGACAAAAGGGTTCAGCAGGAGAGAGTGCAATAAAAAGAGGTTGTGAGTCTTTAACCTTGAGCCTGATAATGAATGTGAACCCAATTCTGGTACTTGGCTTAGATAAAGCCAGGTAAACATTCGAGTATAAGCCCATATCCTACCACTCTAGTACAACTGAAAATGGGTTGTCGATACTGCATTGTGAGGAGGGATATTCTATACTTGGCCAGAATGATTATTTTTCTTCAAATGGAGGTAAAAATGTGTTAGTGTTTATCCTTTGTTTGCCGAATAGAACTATTGAAGTCTTGCTTTCAGCAAATCTGAAAAACTTTTCATTGCAGCAGCAGAGAAGAAGGAAGTGGAAACTAAAAGCCATGTCAGAATGTCCTGAAATGTGATCCCCACCCTTACCCCAGTCCTTTGTTTAAAAACATTTCTCTGTTGTCTCCATTCCTGTAAAAAAAAATAATGGAGCCATGTTTCTTGCTGTTTATCATTTCTTTTCATTAGCTGTCTCCATTACATAATCACCATCTTTATGATATACATATTTTCTGGTGTGTTTCCATACAATATATGTGCACAGAGAGCAGGCCTGCAAAGTTTCAAAGATGCCATGAAATAACTTAATCTCCTGCATTTACCTTCACAAAATCTCCAAACAGAGATTCAGTTATTCTTTTGTATAAAAGTTAAATATGATTCTATAGATCCTAATTTAATTTAAAGATCAGCAAATAGAAAGATCTCTGGAGATGATATTCTATGAGTTTCCTAGATTTTGTATATGCAGAATTGCTAAAGTGTGCCTCATTCTAAGAGATTCACAAACTAGTTTGGAAACAAGGCAATGGCAAAGCAATATATGTACATTGTTTTAAAATAAACTAGATGCATACTGATGCCTCTTAGTATCGTCTACACTGAAAGTCAAACTAATTTGGCCATGGCACATTATTTCTAGAAAAGAAGTTTTAAAAATTTGGATTAAATTGCATACCATTTAAACAACAACAAGAAAGCTTATTCTGCCAGCTACAGATGATAGTTGCCTGCAATACTTCATGAGGGTCTTTTCACTATATTCATTTCCGGCAATATGTGAAAGAGAGCTCCCCAAGGTTCCCTCCATCTACATATGAATCATACTTGCTTAACTTCTCCCAACTTTATGGGGAGCAAACTTTATTCTTTACTCTGCATCTTGAGGAGGAATAATCCAAAATATTTTCCTAAAAAAGAAGAAATACACCGATGGGCTCCCATGGGCCAAATGCAACCCAGACCCATAGTAGCCTCTAGACCAGGGGTCTCCAACCTTGGCAACTTTAAGATTTGTGGACTTCAACTCCCAGAATTCCTCAGCCAGCACAGCTGGCTGAGGAACTCTGGGAGTTGAAGTCCACAAGTCTTAAAGTTGCCAAGGTTGGAGACCCCTGCTTCTAGACAGATTCCTAAAGTCAGATCACCGATACAGCAATGGAGGCAGAGTGATGGATAAAGTTGTTTGTATCATTTTATAGCAGTGGTTCCCAACCTTTTTGTGATCGAGTACCACTTGGAGGTCCCGTACAGTCGCCGCGTACCACCTGGTTCCAGAGAAACTAAATTCGATCAGATATCACTTTATTTCCATAATTGTATAAGTAGAACACGCAAACCAACTACGAAAACAGCAACTCAATGCGAGGGCATAAGTATACAAAATAAGTATACAAAATAATAATAAAAATAGTAACATACACACTGAGATGCAGTAATGAATATCAAAGGGTAACTTGAGTCAAGAGAACATAGTGCTAACAATAACAGAGTGACGCGCACCTTCTCGCAAGGGTTCTACTGCACGACTGCTGAGAGTTCAGAACAGTCACCATTCCTTTTTTGGCCCCGCGCATCCAGCAACTGGATTCTCGGGCCGCTGGGACCAGGTGGGTGGCGTGTGGCAACAGTTGCAAATCGTTGCCAGATTATCTTGTGTTAGGCTGTAAACATTTTTGTGAAGTAAAAAATAACTAACTAAAAATCGTTCATGACCCCGAAAGTGTTCGCGTACCACCTGGAAGGCCCTCGCGTACCATTAGTGGTACACGTACCACAGGTTGGGAACCACTGTTTTATAGGCTAGTGATGTGGTCCACCAGACAGATTATATTTGGACTATACCAAGAAGGCGTTCATCTTGGATATTCTGTTTCTTAATCATTGCTTCCAATGCCTATAGTAAACATAGTAACAACCCTCCAAGCAAAAGATTTCTGAGTGCACATTAATAGTTTTTGGCAGAGGTTTGCTCTTCAAGCTTGTTTCAATTTAGTTTCTGAATGTTTCGTTACCAGACTCGGTAATATCAGCAGGATTTTATAAGCTAAGGAGAACAGGACAAGAAAATCCTGCTGATTATGTTACCTAGTCTAGTAACGAAATGTTCAAAAACTAAATTGAAACAAGCTTGGAGAGCAAACCACTGCCAAATCTAAAACCTGAGCTACAAGTATTTTCTATTATTTCAAAGCACATTAATAGTATTCCAAAAATACAAATAGTTTGTGAGGAGATCTTATATCTAATATATATAAAGTAATTCTAAATGTTTATAATTGTTCTGTGACTCCAGACCACATTCTTTGTGTTAGTTTGTCCCTGATGAGTTACAGACAAATGAATTTCTTTTGAAATTATTTGTGGAAAAGACCCAGGATTTTTTAAAATAATAATTTAAACAGAATTAATTATTCAATTATTCTATAGAACAGTGATGGTGAACCTTTTTTGGTTCGTGTGCCAAAAGGAGGGCACGGGGGAGAGTGCATGTGCCCACACCCATAATTCCATGTGGGTGCCCTGCGCATGCGCGCGTGACCCCCCCCTTCCAGCATGCGATGGCATGCCCGTTTTTCACCCTCCCCGGGCTTCAGAGTCTTTCTAGGAGCCTGGGGAGGGCGAAAACGGCCTTCTCCATCCCCTCCGGAGGCTGAAAATAGGCTGTTTCCCGACTCCCAGTGGGCCCAGAAGGCCCGAAAATCGGCTGGCGCATGCATGCGCGCTGGACCTGAACTCACGTGCCCACCGATATGGCTCCGCGTGCCACTTGTGGCACGCATGCCATAGGTTCGCCATCACGGCTATAGAATATACATTTATATAGAAATGTAACATTGGGATAACAACTGTTAAGTGGACAGGGATAATTCCTTTCTCAGCATGTTTTCCCCCCCTCTCAAGATGAGCTTTCTATCATACTGGGGAGAGTTCTTTGGCCAGAGTAAGAAGTAGTTAAATGCCCATTACGTTTCTCCTACCATAAATGCTTGAATAAGAAAAGACCTTAGGGATCATTTCTGAGAAGAGTTTCCCAATACAGAGATTAAGTGCAGTACTACCAGTACTACTTTCAACTGCAGATGTAGTTTTGGCTAAGGGGGAAAATGTTTTAACCAGCTGATGCATATATGCAAGATTGAAAGGACAACAAGAAACTGGAAATGTGCTTGGGCCATTGTGTGTCTGCAGCAATTAACTTTGAAGAGTTCACAAAAAAGAACTTTGAAGAATTAGAAACCTTTGTGTGTGTGAGGAAAACAGTTTGCTTTCCTTTCCCTTTTCTCATTTTGGCTTTGTAACAGCAATTAAGTCCAAAATTTCACTGGCTATTCAAGTTCTAAATGCAATCAGAACTAAATTTAGAAGCTACTGATGTGATCTCAGTTTTTCTGAGAGAAGTTTTTTTTTTCTAATCGAGGGCCACATTTTAAACCAGGGGTTTGCAACATTTGAAGTGAAGAATCGACCACAAGAGAGTTTTCAGACACAGTGATTCCACTAGAAGAGGTAGGACTGGGTTTTTGATTTTTAAGATAGTTTCAGTCTCCTCACCAGCTTTAAATCCTGCAGCCTGCAGAGTGGCTGCAATGACCCTGTTTAGGGCATGATCAGGATTGTTTCATTCACCCTATAATTAAGGGCCAAGCAAAATGTCCAGAAGTCACAGAATTCATTTATAATCATGATACATTTCTCAACAGTGCACATATTTTACCATTCTGTTTTTTTCCCCTTGGTGATTTCTTTTTACCTTCAAGAAATGCCACTTTTCTCCTTGGTAGCAGGAGAATAGGAGACATTTAAAACACTCTCTTCTTTCAAGGAGAATTTTTCTGCCCCGCAACAGATGGATCAATTCTCACCTCAGATGTCTGCAGACGTAGAAATTGGTCTGTTGTATTGCCATAATTCTATCTAATAAAACCTACTGCTCACTTTTCTCATCTTATAATTTAGTAAGAGAAAAGCAGGAAAAATACACTGAAACAATTAAATGGTCATAGTTCGAGAGCTGCAGAACTGACATAAAAATATACCTTTACTAATTTACCTTTATGAGTCATATTTATGAGGGTTACATGAATTACAGATTAAGTAATCTGATGTTTATATGAAACCTGATAATCACAATATATAATAAATTATTATATAGGTTTTTTTTAAAAAAATGGCTAGAACATTGGGTTTATACTCGAGTGTTTACCTCACATATGCATGAAAAATAAACAAAAGGTGATCAATAGTTTCATGTTCACATTATCCAGGCTTTCAAGTGTAGTTGTTGTGTGCCAGTTAGCTGTGTTTACGTGATAACAGACTTTTTCATAGCATGTTTTTGCCCCAATATTTTGTCTGCTTGGCTTCTTCTTTTTTATTGTTGTTGCTGTGCTCCTGGCTGCTTCATTTATTTTGCTTTATTTTATTTTATTTGGAAAAAAGATGGTCATTATTTGGGGGGGTTCTTACATTTGGCTCCTGTGTTTGTCTCTCATACTTTTCCATCCAACTGTGTCTTGTGTTTTGTGCTTTCTTGTTTGAGATATGCAATTTATTTTGTCTTATACTTTTCTGTACAAAGGAATACTGTAAAAAAACACACCAAGGCTTTCCTACCTACTCACTGCAAAACTATAAAGATGCATGGTACTACATTTGCTTTGGAATTAACATGGCTTGTCTTTTACTAGGAATGTACCACATGAGTGGATTTCGCTTTCTTTAACCAGCGCTTCCCATCAGTTCTGGGAACAGGTCTGATGGCTTTAAACTCATATGGTCTTAACATTGCAGTTCATGCAGATGCTCAAAATGTACAAAGCTGAGCCTCTTGTTTATGCCTTTAGAATCCAGAGACTGTGAACTACAGCTGCCTGTGTGCCCTAACCATACATCACATTTTTTCACTCAATATCCCTTCCCCCAACAATTGGCATCACTCTGTGGTGCTTTCAAAAAGCAGTTGCCACTGACATCTCTCATCTTTTTCCTTCTCCCAGATCCGCGTCGTGAAGGCATTCCGTAGCTCTCTCTATGAAGGTTTGGAAAAACCGGAATCTAGAACCTCCATTCACAACTTTATGACTCATCCTGATTTTAGGATAGAAGATTCCCAGCCCCAAATTCCTCTCATTGATGATACAGAACTAGAAGAAGACTCTGTCCTCAAGCAAAAGCCGAGTCCCCCATCTTCGCTGAACAAGAACAATAGTGCTATTGACAGTGGGATCAACCTTACAACTGACACAAGCAAATCAGCTACCTCTTCTAGTCCAGGAAGCCCAATCCATAGCCTGGAAACATCACTTTAGCTGAAAAAGTCACTGCAAAAATATCAATATAAATAATAATAATAATATAATAATAATAATGTATAACAGAGACAAATAAGTATAAACAATGCTGGCTGAGAAGCTGTTTGAATTCCTGATCACTTTGAAGAAACAGATAAATGAATGCATCCTTAGTCACAGTGATTTTTGGAAGAATGAATGGTTGATTGACATATTCCCCCTTTTGTCTCCTGCAGAAACAAACAAAAACAATACAAACGCTATCCTGCATGAATGTATTACCCACTTCAACCCGACCTCCTTTTTAGTTCCTTGAAAAGGAAAAGGGGAAGACTTATTTGAAGCTATTTATCCAATTCACCAGTTTGTGAGTTTTTTAAATGCTTGTGTGGCATGGACACAGTTGTATAGATTAATTTAATTTTTTTTTGAAATTGCAAAGCTTAACTTGCACAATAGATTTGCACCAGTTGGCCAGAGGAACCTAAAATGAACATTTATGAAAATATATATAGAAATATATAAATAATATATTATAACTATATATATATATATATATATATATATAAAAATATATCTCCATTATCTAAGCTTACACACATATACATATACTCATATATACTATATGTGCATGTGTGTGCACAAGTATGTATGTATATGTGTGTGTGTGAAATATATATATATATATATATATATATATATATATATATATATATATATATATATATATATATATATATATATATATATATATATATATATATATATATATATATATATATATATATATATATATATATATATATATATATACATACATACATACACACACACACACATGCACACATTTCTTTGTTGGCATGTTGCCTTTTTTCTGCTCAAATCATTCTATTTTAACTTATTTATGTCCTAAAAATAAAGAATGTAATTTGTTTACAGAACTGTAGATAATTTCCTTAACATTTGTAGGTTTAAGACAGCACTACCTGCCGAGATCATTTACAATTTGCTGTGATCTGATTTTTGCCTGACAGATTGGAGGGGTTTGGGGGTGGGTGGGTGGGAGGTGGGATGGGGTTATGTAGATACTGCTAGCAAATAACAAAGAAGCCAAACTATTACAAACTGGATGTAGCATTGTGATCCCAAATAGAGGGTTCTGAACAGAAAGGCTTCCTTTGTTTTAAAAGAAATTTAAATAATCAGGTTTTTTGCTCTCTTTCTCTCTCTCTCTCTCTTTCTCTCTCTCTCTTTTTTAATGAATTGTTTCATTTCATCTTGATGCAATACTCAATAATGAGGCCATTTCCTTATTTAAATGTATTGCGACGGCTTCTTAAAAATATTTTTTTAAAAAAGACATAATAAAGTTCACTGGAGTTTCTGAATATCCATTCGAAAATAAGTTATATTTAGCTTTGTATGAAGATCAGGCTAATATTGGAATACTGTGTGCTGATTCTGTTTTATTAAAAATGTAGACATTCATTTCTTGCAAAATATGGGCTGTTGGCATTTTGGATGAGAACCACTATGGATTGTTGCTTTGATATGAAAAAAAAAAAAAGAGAAAATATATAATTTTCTGCACTATGTAGTTCTGAATGAAACTTTATGAAATGTATACTAATGTGCTTTGTGTGATTATTTTAAAACCAAGTCTTCCCATAGTCACAAACGTATATAGTAGAAATTAACCAACTTTGATTTCATATTGTGCTTTCTACAGGGAAAGCCCCTAATCACGTCTGCTACGTGGTTGGGCCTTTTTTTTTTCAAGATGGTAACAGCCCTGAAAATATAGACACTTCTATAATTGTTATGTCAACCATTTGAATGCAAAGCTCTTTGTGGGTCACAATTTTTTCATAACTGACTTTTCTATTTAGTACAAGATTTGCTTGAAAACTTTTCGGCATTTGATCTTTTCCATAAAACTGTATAGACCAGAAGACATTTTGATTAACACAACGATACCAGAAGAGTGGGCAAAAGACCACTTTATTTAGCTTATCAACTTACTAGTAGTGATATTACCTGCTGTTTTGAAGTTGTTTGATGAAGCGGATCAACTCTGTAATCAGAATAACCATTGCAAGCCAGAAACACTTCAGTCAAGATAAGGTTCCTGGCCAAATGCCAGCTTGAAATGAATAATAATCCAAGGGCATGCTCATGACTATTCAGCCTGGAAAGTTCTACTCAACTTGAATTGCCAGCTTCTGGACTTTTCTAATATGGTTTTAATGTATTTTGACAATACACTATTTGTTTTGATCCAAACGTCTGACAGAACAGCAAATGTTTCTAGGTTTGTGAAGCCCTCTTCTCAACGGTGTAACCCATTTCTTAACTCTCTCAGCTGGCAGGAAAGCCCAGCTGATCAGTTTATTCTTACAATCAAACTGAAAGTTTGTCAGGGTTTAACCTTGGATTGTAAATAACAGTGACTAACTTTTGTGTATCACTGAGATTCTATATTCTACATGGAATACCACATCTGAGAATATAAAGTCTATATACAGGGAAAAGCATGTCGATTTGAACTCAAGTAACTACAGAATTATTGCTATTGGAATACATTCTGTTTTCAACATCTTAATGATAATGATTTACCTTCCCCACCCCCAAGATTGGCTTTTTTTCCCCTTGTATTTTTTTCCTTTAAGATTTCACTATGTTTGTGTGTGTGTGTTGTAATATTGCTTCCTAAATAACTAGAAGGTACCTACCATTTGCTGACTTGAAAAACTGTTCAAAAGAAACCAGCACTCAATTCTGTACATACCTGGTTTTAAAAGAAAGAAAAAAAGAAAATAGATTATATATTAATGTGATGCATAGGATTCTCTCAAGAACAACAACAAAAACTGTGAAAGAGCCTTTTTCAAGAAAATGACGAAAATGGATGAGTTCAAAGAACCTTTTGATTACCAGATGTGCATCATGTACTTTTCTATTGCTTGGCCTCTTTGTGACAGGAGGAGTGGTATGAAAAAAACTAAGATGATCTATATGTTGAAATTCACTGCAATATATAAAATGCTTGCTCTCTATTGTACCTGAAAGCATGAGATCTGTGGAACAAAAAAATACAGCAGTACATTTGGCAATCCATCCCACTAGGGGTTATTATTTCTATATGTTTATTCATCTGTTTTTATGAATTTTTTAAATCTAGACAATAATTGTAAATAAAGAGCTCACTGTCTCTGTTCATTTAATACTATGCAAAAGATTTGTGCTTTTTATTGTTATTCTACAGTGCGATGCTGGAATGTTTGTAGTTTCAAAAACAAAACTATACACTACAACCCAACAACCCAAAAGTAAAATATTTGATATAAATTATTTTATAGTTTAAAATAATATTATGTTTATCTTGCTGCTTTCTGTCAAATAAATATCTCCTGGCAGGAATACAGGTGAAAATAAATAAATAAATTCAAAGGGCAGCATGAACAATAAGTGTCTGAAAATAACATTTTTTAATTTCCACTTTCCATTGTGATAGCACATATTTGAGCAGTTAGTATAATTGATTTGAGCATATTTAATATAACTATTTAATCTATTTTGTTCCAAACTATTATGTGTTTTGGTATTACAACAGAAAGAATACTTTGTCGGACACTGCTGATGGAATTAAACTCTTCATAAAGATGAGGCATTTGACTGAAAATCAGAAACTTTTCCTTAGAGCATTTGTTAATAAAAACACCTGATTAAATTACCACAGGGTACATGGATCCATTTGGTAAACCATCATCTGATCTTATATAAATGATGGAATTATGTTGGTTATCTAAATTATTTTGCCAAATGATTAGAATATTTTTTGAGGGATAAGATAAATTTATTATCAGTGCCTGTCCTCTGAAATGCTAAAGAAAGAATATTTTTTTTACCAATTGTAAATCTGCTCCAATTCTGAAGTGCAGCAGAATGTAAACATTTTCTCCTTAATAAAGACCACTGTCAAAACTAAAACATCATTAATGTAAAAGTTCTCCCAAATTTTTATAATTTCTTCAGAAGAACTTTCTAGTATATGGCAGAAGTCAAAGATTCTGATAATGCCTCAGATAGATGAAATGTCTATTTTATCTGTACTGCATTACTAATAAGGAGACTTAAATTACTAATGCTTTTCACTGTATAGAGAATTCTAGCATTATATATTAAGGATCAATTCATGAAATACATACAACTGATTTGAAAGAGCTTTATTTTCTCCCTGGAGTTTTATATGTCTTAAATGTGGCTCTATCCATCATCACTTCTATGGCCGTATTAAACAACAGTTTGCTTTGGTTTAAGCTGGCCAAAGTCCAAATTTCTAAGGCAAGTCCTCAAACTACATTCTAGTCAGAGGTCTCCAACCTTGGCAACTTTATGAGGTGTGGACTTCAAATCCCAGAATTCCTCAGCCAGCCATGCTGGCTGAGGAATTATGGGAATTGAAGTCCACACCTCATAATGTTGCCAAAGTTGGAGACCTCTGTAAAAAAAATCTAGATAATTATTTATCAAGCTGTTATGATCTTGTCTTTTATAATCAATTATGAGAGACAGGATCTCTTAAATCATCTCTTTTACAGAAGACACTATAATTTTGAGAAGAACATTTGAATTTGACAGAGAATTCACATTATTTTAATATAATGTGATATATAAATTGTCATGTGATTTTGTGAATGGCAAGTAGATTTAAATCAATACATTTTTCAAGTAGCAGGCAATTTTTTTTATTTTGCCAGAGTAATGAGGGAATATTGAAACAAATTGAGAATGGGCTGAGGATGGGCTCCAGCATGAGTCTGAAAGCTCAGAAGACAAAACCTCTGGTCACAGTGACCAACCCAGATTGGATGCTGCAACATTATCCTGGGACACGTATATTCACCTTCATTCGTGAAACAAATTAGTTATTTAATTTGATTCACCGAGATGCACATTTTCCTGTAAGTTCCAGTGATTTATATATTTAATTGGTTAAAAAAAGAGTAGTGTTGAGATGACTTTTCTTTCAGTTTAGTTATTTATTTTTTTAGGTAATCTACTTTATTTCAAAATATTCAAAATATCCCTTGAATTTTTCGGAGGTTCCAGTACACCAAAGGGAATGTTTGGAAGGTTCTTGTATATCAAGGAGTTTTACACTCCTTCTTTTCACTTTTCCTTCAAGCACACAGCTTTAGGAGGACACACATGCACAGTGAGGGATGAAGGCAACAATTGCCTAGCCTGCCAAATCAACCTGGCAATCAGTGAGGTGACAAATGTAGCCAGAATGTCCTCACAACACTTAGTACATAAATGGGAAAAAATGGCAAATAATAGATTTCAAAATTGCAACAATAGATAATTTTATCTAGCTAAATCTTCTTGGGCTTTATGAATGTATATTTATCCTTTCTTTTATTCAGAGTTTTGTGGGCTATTTCTAAGAGGTTGCCCTATAAGAGCCGAGATGGCGCAGTGGTTAAATGCAGCACTGCAGGCTACTGCTAGTTCAGCAGTTCAGCTGTTCAAATCTCACCAGCTCAAGGTTGACTCAGCCTTCCATCCTTCTGAAGTCGGTAAAATGAGGACCCAGATTGTTGGGGGCAATATGCTGAACTCTGTAAACCGCTTAGAGAGAAAGCACTATGAAGCGGTATATAAGTCTAAGTGCTATTGCTATTGCTATAGCAGTGATGGCAAACCTTTTTTGGTTCGCGTGCCAAAAGGGGGCGTGGGGGTCACGCGTGTGTATGCCCACACCCATAATTCCATGTGGCCCCCACACACATGCACGCATGACTCCCCCGGCATGCGATGGCACACCCGTTTTTCGCTCTCCCCAGGCTTCAGAGCCTTTCTAGGAGCCTGGGGAGGACAAAAACAGTCTTCCCCACCCCCCTGGAGGCCAGAAATGGCCCATTTCCCAACTCAAATAAGTTGGGAAACGGGCCATTTCTGGCCTCAGGTGTTGGGTGGGAAAGGCCATTTTCCCCCTCCCCAGGTCCTAGAAAGACTCTGAAGTCTGGGGAGAGCAAAAAAAATGGAACTTCCAGTTCAACCAGAAGTCGGCAAATGGAACATTTCCAGCCAGGGGGTGGGGTGGGGAAGGCCATTTTCGCCCTCCCCAGGCTCCTAGAAAGGCTCTGGAGCTTGGGGAGAGCAAAAAACAGGCCTTCCCCACACCCTCTGGAGGCTGAAAACAGGCTATTTCCCGACTCCCAGTGGGCCCAGAAGGCCCAAAAATCAGCTGGCCGGTGCGTGCATGCACGCTGGAACTGAGCTCGTGTGCCCACCGATATGGCTCGACTGCTACTTGTGGCACGCGTGCCATAGGTTCGCCATCACAGCCCTATAGTGTGATAACTCCATTGTTAGGACAAGGCTCACATAATTATTTTGTGGGGAGAGGGATAAAGCTTTGACTCTTGTCTTTTGTTATAAGATCAATATGGTGCACGTTAAAGGCTAATTACCTTTAACTCAAGAAGCTTAACTCAAGGAATCCAATAACTGACTCAGTTTACATATGGGAGGAAAAGTTCCTATGTGCTATGATGGCCATGAATTTACAAGGGTTTACTTAACTTTTCTCCGTTTTGTGGTTTGGATTGGTTGTTTCTTGCTTTGATCTGCATTAGTTTCCTTTGTGGATGTAAGGGTATACTATTAAGTATATTCTTCCTTTGTCTTTTTCAGTTAGTCACAGCTAGCGCTCAATGTGGAAATCTTGGACATTGACTTTAAAATTAGGCATTCTACTGAATAGCTGTAATTAGATCAAAGCAAAATTACCTGTCCATATATGAATTTTATTTAGACTTTCAACTCCACAGAAATTATTTCAAAAATTATTTATATACATTTAAGACTCTTGTCCCATCCACTGAAAGGATTGTGCAAACTGATATATAATACAATAACTAGATGATGTGATTAGATATGCTATCTGGCCACTGCAATAAATTTGCACAATACTTTTAGTGGCTATGCATCTTTTTTCTGTTTCGTATTGAAGTGTAAGCAAAATTTGAGGACAGAGGAAGAGGGCATTTCAATGGCCAACTTGGAAATAATCAATTTCCAGATTAAAATATAGTTTTATGCATTTGTAATTACGCTTTCACTTGCATACACAGATCCAATTGTAGTCCTGCCTAGATTTGGTCATCATTTTGAGATTAATGTATGCTAACATATACTGGTCCTCAGGTACAACATAATGAATTCTTCAGCTAGTTTTCATAGGAGATTGTATATCCAGTTACCAATTATGTTTTTTTAAACTTCTGTACAATCAGAAAAATAATTGAAAGGAAGGTTCATAGGGATTGCTTGCAATAATTAGACAAACATACCTACTCTAAACTAAGTCCAGATTTCTGCCTATATCATAAGAAGGATGCAATGTTCCCTTACAGTTAAGGGTCCTATTAAATGGAATAAATTGTGGTCCAGAGAATTAAAGGGAAACATGGAAATGGCAAAATAGTAATGCTAACAACAAGAATAAGATGGAGATCTTCAATGAGTATTTGTTCAAATTTTATTTCTTACAATTTCTATGTCGCTCCATACTGCATTTCACTACATTCAACAAAGTCTTTTTTCTCAAGGAATTCTTATCTGAGAACTCCTAAAGATGGTAAGTGAAGAATGGAAGATAATTCAGTCTCTTAAAATATTCCCAATGCTGACGTATTGCACTTTAAGAAAAAATTCCTCATTTAAGTGAAATAAAACTATCTTTGCTCAGATTTAAGCATGTTTAAACAAAATCCACAAGCTGGTTGAAATCTGTGCTTACCAATGTATATGCATTCCTTAAGAGCAGCAGATCAACATTAGGAGTGTTACCTATTACTTTTAACCACTCAACCTATATGCACTAATGTAGTTGATCAAACTGGAAGGTTCAATGAATCTCTGAAGGAATAGAAGCTGATACAACTCATGGCATAGTACAAAGTTAAACATGGCGTTGTACAAAACTGAATGCATACTTAGTATTAATGTGCACTAGTTTACAAATTCAAAAAAAAGAAAGAAAAACCATGAAAAGGTATATAAATGTGGACATCCTTCCAAATTTCTTCAGTGCTGCTTAATTTTTAACAATACAAAGTTAAGTTCCAAAGCGATAGCTGATTTCTTAGGTACGTTTAAGATAATTCTGCAGGTGAACAAGTAACTTTAACACAGTCAACTTCTTGGGTTGTGATTTTTATTCTGTCAATTTTCAACAACATGGACTTCTTTCAGCAATAATATGAGCATTTGAAAAAGAAGATTCAGTCATTTGCAACACAGGGGAAAGACTATTTAAATTATCTAAATGCATCCAACATTTTAATATTGTTAAGAAAAGGAAATTACATGAAACTGTTTAGCTGAGAGAAGTCCAAGAAAAGTATCTTCTTCCAAAATGATCAGATCCGCAAAACTGAACATATAGAGTAGAGTACTGCAAACAACCTGCTGGAAAGTTTAACTGAACCTGGTATAATTGTTCACAGGTCAGCACAGTTTAAGTTGTTTAAACAAGAATAATCTGCATGGCAATGTTATTAGAAGGAAACTTTTTCTAATCTCATCACAAAGGTCATCATCTACATTGTACAAAGCAAACCTTTAAAAGCCTAAAATATTTTGGAACAAAGTGATATAATCTGATAAAAAATGAACTGTTTATCCACAAACATACCCACCAAAATGCATTGGGAAGCAAAAAAAGTGAAGTCTTTAAAAGAAAAGATACCTTGCCAACTATTGCAGACAGTAGCGGTTGTATTATGTTTTGGATTTCTCTGGTAGTCAGTGGTAAGGGAATACAGTACAGATGAAAGTGGGGGAGAAATCAACTAAATATCAGCATGCAGCTTGTAGAAAAGAGATTGGATATTTCAGCAAGACATTCATGAATAAGTTTTTGGAATAACAAGTCTCCAGAGTTATTACTGAAAATCTGGGCAGAGGTCTCAAACAGAGTATGCAAACATACTTAACAGCATTTCTGAGTTAGAAGAATTCTGCAAGGAAAAATGGGAAAAATCCAAAAGCAAGAACAAAATGACTCTTAATTGGATACTGGAAACATTTAAGCTACTATTTCTGCCAAAAGAGATATTAAAAAGTACTGAGTGAAATGGTGTTTAGAATTCTACATACAGTAAGTCAAATTTATTTTAAAAAATGGTTGTACTAGGATACCTGCAATCTTCCAGGCATTTATGGATAACATTCCTGCAGGTAGAGGAAATTTTGTGAAGCTCAGCAGGACAATATATTTATTTATAGCGCTCCCTAGGAAGAATCTGTGCAGTAATTACAGGATGTTACTTTCTGTGTTTAAAAAGCAGACTTAATTATCTATCTAGCCAAAAATGTCATTTGGGATTTTCTGAGTTGTACTATCTGGGCTATATAGCAAGAACTAAAGCCAGAAAAAAGAAGATACAAGATATTCAACAAGATGCATCTTCTGGTCATGGAGAAAGAAATAAGATTGTTCTTGGGAATTCTATAGATAGTTTTTGCCTTATTTCTGCACTAAAGCAAAAGCCCTTGTATGTTTAACTTTAAAGAGAGAATCTAATAAATTCCCATGCATTCCTGAGTGAAAAAGCTCTTGAAAGTTAAAGACTTAGTCATCCTTACTAAGTAAACCCTACTAAGACTCAATATTTTATCTTCAATTTATTTTGCCTGTTGATGCATTTGATGTGGCATTAGCAGCTGTGTTAAAGCAACAATGGGATCATTGAGGAACATTTTTTTTTGTTTCAAAATACAAGATCTTTAATTAATCCCATTCACGGAACTCTGGACTTCCTTGTCCACAAATAATTTAAAAAATCCTGAATAACAATCCGGCTTCCTTGATGGTTCAGGTAGGAATGAGCGTTTAAGGAACACTTGATAGTCCATTTTTATCTTTTTATTTTATTCCATTTTTATCTTTTTTTTTAAAAAAAAAAAGAAAAGCTCTTAGCATGGAAAAAGGTATACAACACCATTGAGAAGGAGGTGTATGATCTGAAATGGACAGAGAAAAATCAAATATTTATTTTGGGGTTGTGAATTCACTGTAGTCACAGGCTACCAGGTATTCATAGAGTTAGAAAAGCTGAAGAGTATTAACAAAAGTCTTGCATACTGGTACCTGATCCTGCAACAATACAGGTGTTGTGATTCAACATCGGTGAAGGAAATGACACCCAAATTGCTGGCCTGTCTCAGTAAGGAACTGATCCAGAGACTGCCACCTGAAATACTGATTTCAGAAAGCTGTGAAAGATATGGAAAATCTGCTCAACTCTTTCTTTAAAAAGTAAAAGGAAAGATGCATGTGACAGTCTGCAAAAGTCTCTGCCTTTCTGTTATGTTTGGACCAACCTCTTTGCTTTAGTTTAATCGCTAAATAGGACCTGAGAATAGGTGACATAATTTCGTTTCTCCTAGGAAGACTTTCTCTATAGGGGAAAAGAGGAGTGATTCTTGAGCTGGCAAAAGAAGCTAGAATTTTGAAAAGCAAAAGGAAAGAAGAACTAAGGTGCCACGGTGGCTGGCAATCCAAGATACAGTACATCTACGCAGTGTTGGCTGGGAAATATTAGTTACTGCTTTCAGTAAACAGTGTTGATCGTTGGGGATCTGGAGTTGTACTGGGCAGTGTTTCCCTACTGAAGAATTATTGGTTCAAAGATGGCAAGAGCAAAGGCAAAATCCTTGAAATATTTGTGGGTGGGATGATATGAAGACCCTCCTGAGGGACAAAACCTCTTCAGGGAAGGTGGTTCTAGACAACAGAAAGAGGAAGGTAGCTTCCACCAGCCACCGAGAAAATTTAATATCAAGCCAAAAGAGAGAGTGTCCACCAGTATCTTTAGCCCTTTTCTAAATTCTAAGTTAGAGGCATTGAGAATCTTTATAGTTAGAAATGTTCAGCTAACATTATAGCTTCCAAACATTTTCAATAGAGAAAAGATTTTCCTTTGAAATGTTTCAAGTTATCTTCCAAGAAGGCAGATAAAAAAAGGGAGTGGGCTGTGCCAGGAAAGACTATGAGAACCAAAGGTAAATGCTGCTTGATGGTTCTTAAAAGAAGAAGAAAAAAGTATTAAGAAGTGTTTTGCACTGTATCTTGCATCATATCTTGTGAACTCACAAAATCCCATGACCACACACTTTCAGTTTTGCCTTTTCTTAGAAAACATGATGATATAAAAGATGAATAGCACTTTATCTGAGAATAAGGACTAATGTTGAGAGAGATTTCCATGATGAGAATTTAAGCATACAAGAATGTGCATATTATATGCATGTAAAGTCAAATTCAGATGTTGTCTTTTATTTGTTTGTTTGTTTGTTTGATTGATTGATTGATTTAGAGGCCAAGAGCCTAAAATAACTCCAAGAGATTTGTATTAAAAATAAGGACAATAAAAGTAAAATAATTTAAAGAAAATTCCACTGCCTCTAACAAAAACCATTGGCGACTGTGGTCTACACATCCCGTACACTATAACTTGAAAGAACAGCCAAATTAGTAAATCCTTCTGAAACATTCATTCATTCATTCATTCATTTCATTCAATTCATTCATTCATTCATTCATTCATTTCATTCATTCATTCATTCATTCATTCATTCATTCAATTTATTCACCACCCATTTCACCTTGAGATGACTGTTGGGAGGCTCCTTAGTTCTAGGTTGGTTCTCTCCTTGATTAGTTTCCATCCATTGCTTCTTGTCCTGCCCTCAGGCGCTTTTCTTCAAAGGCTGAGCTTCTTTGTGGCAGTCCTTCAAATATTGGAAAATTGCATATCATGTCACCCTAGTCTTTCTTTTCACTAGACTAGACATATCCAATTCCTGCAACCATTTTTCATATATTTTAGCCTCCAGGCCCCCAATCATCTTTTCTCTGCGCTTTTTCTACAGTCTCAACATCTTTTTTATATCATGCTGACGAAATTGGCATTATAAATTGGTAATAACATTTGAGATGATCTTGATTCTAATACCACCTAGAAGTGCATTGGCTTTTGGTGGCTGCAGCTCACATTTAGGACTAGAAACGAGAGATACAAATCACGATTATTTTACAAAAATAGTATGGCTTTAAAAGACATCTGAGAATCCAAGTACACGGCTGGATGTCATTTATGTTCCTTTTTCTTTCCGTATAAATTGGACATATATAGTAGAGAAATAGATGGGAACATTAAAGACTTAATGCTTCACTGGCCATTGCTTTTCACTGGAACTCTCCTTCCCTATCTACAACTCTCATTGGCTAAGAGCTTCATCAAGATGTATCCAGTTTGATGTTCTGCTTTGTGCTTGGGCACAGCTGTATGTGGTTCTTCTCTCTGATTTTCCCATTTAGTACAATGGTGAAACAAAATGAACACATTCTCTTGTGGTTTAACTGAAATTTTATAGAATGAGACGTTGTACTCACCTGAGACGTCCATTCTCGTAGGGTGGAGCTAGCCGCCAGAACCATTTTGACTCAGTCATAATTGGCTAGAAGGCTGTGCCAATACCAATCTTGGCGGCTAGCTCCACCCACTATGGAGAATGGGCTGAAGAAAGAAACAGGATGCAAATCTCATATAATAATGGGGTTAACAAGGATACCTGTAACCATTTCATTTCTAAAGTGCACTCCATCTTATTTTATTCCATACATTTGGTGTAATAAAATGGATTGCTAATAAAAATGCATCAGGAATATTTGCTATTCTGCAATCAGTTGATTCAGCTGCCAACGCAGAGCTACCTTATCTGGCTGCAAAAATTTGGGTGACCACTAGATGGACACAAAGTGTTAGAGTTTTACAATATCCACCCAAACTTTTGTAACTGGAGCTGGTAACCCAATCAAAATGAAGCTCAAGCAATAGGAGAACGATACTGCTCAGTTGCAATTATGAATGGGAAGAGTGTCTCTTGTGGGTAAAGGACAGGTTGTCATTTGAGACAATTATTTAAGTGGACTTAAAAAACAGAAAAGAAAGCGAGAGAAGTAAAATCATGCTAGACCCTATTTAAAGCTCAGAGAAAGGGACTTGCACAGAAAATAACTAGCACAGAAGGCAATTTTGGTGGAATAAATTTGAAAGATAAAGAAATGTAAAAACTGGGTTAATAATTCATAACTATTTAAAAGTTATTAAAGACTGAGAACATTTTGAACTAGAGGCTGATTTTTCAGGCAGAAACATGTCAAGGAGTATATGAGGGGGAGAGATCTATAAATTGAAAGTAACAGCAAATATGAAGTTCACCATTTGATATGTATGTATTACATTCCTAAGATGTAGAATACCGCCAGGCCTCTGACCTTTATACCAGAGGTGGCATTCAGCAGGTTCTGACCAGTTCTAGAGAACCGGTAGCAGAAATTTTGAGTACTTTGGAGAACCGGTAAATACCACCTCTGACTGGCCCCGCCCCCATCCATTCTTTGCCTCCCGAGTCCCAGCTGATCGGGAGGAAATGAGGATTTTACAGTATCTTTCCCCTGCCACACCCACCAAGCCACGCCCACAGAACCGGCAGGAAAAATTTTTGAATCCCACCACTGCTTTATACAAAGCAGTTTAAAAAAAACACCACTGAGAAATCAACAGATATAATATGAACAGATATAATACGTTAATATTATGTCCAGCATTATGGAGATAAGCAACAACAAAACTGTAACAGATAAAATCAATATAAATCCATCAGAGAAATAAAATTAACAGCATTAAAAGAATGTCCTAAATTGCCTAAGAAAATAAAAAGGTCTTCACTGGGTGCTTTGTTTTCTATTTTTCTTTTTTCTTGCACTTTTCATATCCTCATTTCTTTAAGTTTAGTTTGTATTGGATTTTAATATAATAAAAGTTCTTAATAAAATTATATATAAGAATTGTAAAAAAAAACTTGAACAATTCTTTTTAAAAATTAATTTTATTAAATATAATTATAAAAACTAATTTTAAAAATAGTTTTGATGTGTTACGGTTTTTAAGACGTTACTATAATTTACATTGAATTGGATGTGAGGGGTCTGTAGATATTTTCACAGCCCTCTTTCTGCCTCGTGCAGTATACAGGTCCTCAATGGAAGGCAGGCTGGTAGCAAGTGTTTTTTCTGCAGTTCTAACTATTCATTGAAGTCTGTGTGTGTCTTGCTTAGTTGCAGTGCCAAACCAGACAGTTATAGAGGTGCAGATGACAGATTCAATAATTCCTTTGTAGAACTGTATCAGCAGCTCTTTGGGCAGTCTGAGCTTTCTGAGTTGGCGCAGGAAGAACATTCTTTGTTGTGCTTTTTTATGACACTTTTGACGTTGGGTGTCCATTTTAAGTCTTGAGAGTCAGAGCAACTGGTCTGTAGTCGTTCAGTTCCTTGATGGAGGCCCTTGGAGGGTTTCTTCAGCACTGGGATGATAGTAGAGCATTTAAAGAAACATAACACATCTCTAGTGATTTATTAAAGATACGGGTGAAAATGGGGGGCAGTTGTTCAGCAGAAGCTTTCAAGCAAAGAGTTATGATTTATATCAATTGTTTTATTTAGTATAAATGTAATATATCTAAGTGTGGTATAAGACCTATTCCACACAGTTCCAATATCCTGTGAGGTTGGTTGGTTCTGAGTCATCCACTGAGTTTGCTCAGCTGAGGGTGGACTCAGGCCTGGATCTTCAGGCTCCTAATCCAACACCTGAACCACTATATTGGGGAAAGTAGGATTTCTGGGCTTTCATCAGTGATCTGTGCAATGATTCAGACTTATCAGGTATCTTATTGGAAATTATGGGCCATCATGGTTTTCCCCATGAAAGTCTCTTGACTTTGTGCATGCGCAGAGGGCAAAAGAACTCAAATGGTGGCATCCAGGCAGGCAGGGGAAGCGGGTGGGGGAAGCCCCGTGCTGCTACCACCACCGGCTCCATCGGCTCTGCGACGACCGACTGGCCCGCCCGAACTGGGAGCATTTCACCCCTGCTTATGGGTCTTATTTCCCACTGATTCAGACAACCTGAACAAAATCCCAGCATTACTAGGATTACATTAAACCCCTAACCCCAAAAACTTCAACCTCAGATTATCTACCATCGACCTCACCCCATTCCTAAGAGGTTGGTAAGGGGCATGCATAAGCGCACAATCATGCCTACCGTTCCTGTCCTAATGTACCCATATATTCATACCTCTTTTACTCTTATTCATGCTTGTACTATTACATATATATTCAATCATGTTTTACTGTTTATACTTTGCTTATAATCATATATGCTTGACAAATAAACAAATACAAATACAAATAAATCCATAATACAACTGAGCTGCTTAACCTTCAAAGAGCACGAATAGAACTCCAATTGTAATTGTTTACAGTGAAACTATAAAGTAGATTTATTTGAACTAAGGTCCACCATGTTCACTCCCTGTTTATTTTCTGTTAGGTGTATATACATACTGTAAGCTTGTAGAATCAAACCAAGGGTAGAAATTGTTTAATGACAATAATAAAGCATTGCTAAAGTCTTGAGTAAACTTGGTTTATGTTTGTGCCATATCCTTTTGTAATACAAATATTTTAAACTAGCTGCTTTTGCTACTGTTTTGCTAGGGGATGTTTTACTTGAGGCTTACTGGAAGAATAGTGGAAACTATTCAGCACGTTAAATCTTAAGGGGTTATGATTGCTGCATCTCTAGTATCAGGAGAGATGTTAATCATTTTATTGCTCCTGACATCATCTCTAAGGTACCAGGACATCAAACAAATGTCTTCTTCAGAAGGGCAAAGGAGCACATCTGGCACATAGGAGATTGATGACCCAGAGGAAGATAGGAATTATGCAGGAGGGAGAGGAGGCCACTGAAAAGTATGGGAGAGAGGAAACAGAAGCCTACAGAGGTCTATGTCGAAAGAACAGAGGGTGAAGACTAATAAGAAAAGACAACAAGATGAGAAAAAAAAAGAAAACTGACATTGAAAAAATGGTTTTTTAATGCATTTGTTGTCACCTTAATGGATATACAGAACATACAGATTTTCTCTTTTCCCCCCTGGTTTTGATTTTTATTTATTTTATTTTATTTTTATTTATTTGTTTGTCAAACATGTACAAGATAGTAAGTGTTTATATAAACATAACATAAGCAAAGAAGTACAGATAAATGAGGACAATAGGACAGTAAGACAGGGACGGTAGGCAGAGTGGTACGCTTATGCACGCCCCTTACAGACCTCTTAGGAAAGGGGTGAGGTCAACTGTAGACAGTCTAAGATTAAAGTTTTGGGGGTTTGGGGAAGAAACCACAGAGTCAGGTAGTACATTCCAGGCATTGATCACTCTGTTGCTGAAGTCGTATTTTCTGCAGTCAAGTTTGGAGCGGTTTACATTAAGTTTGAATCTATTGCGTGCTCGTTGCAGTTGAAGCTGAAGTAATCATCGACAGGAAGGACATTTTGGTATATGATTTTATGAACTACATTTAGATCAGATCAAAGGTGACGTAGTTCTAAATTGTCTAATCCCAATATTTCAAGTCTGGTGGAATAAGGTATTCTATTGCGAGCAGAGGAGGGGAGGACTCTTCTTGTGAAATATTTCTGGACTCTCTTGATTGTATTAATGTCCGATATGCAGTGTGGGTTTCAGACAGGTGATCTGTATTCAAGAATTGGTCTAACAAATGTTTTGTATGCTCTGGTTAGCAGTGTAATATTGCCAGAGAAGAAGCTACGCAAGATTAGATTAACAACTCTTAGTGCCTTTTTGGCAATGTTGTTACAGTGGGCTCTGGCACTTAGGTCATTAGATATGAGTACTCCAAGGTCTTTGACAGAGTGAGGGTCGTCTACAAGGTCGTGTCCTCCAAGTTTGTATTTTGTATTCTGATTTTTTTTGCCAATGTGTAAGACACAGCATTTGTTGGTTGAGATCTGGAGTTGCCAGTTGTTTGATATGCCTCCTCATGACTTTTCCCCTTATCCCCAGGCATTAAATGAGCAATGTCTTGCCTCAGTCTTGCCTTATATATCACCACTTTTTCCCATGCCTAATCACTTGAAACTATTTTGAAAACAACTTGAACCCAATCAGATCAGAACTGCAAAGCACCAAGTGAAAAAAATCATAGCCAAACCTGAGGTGCTGCAGAGGAAGGCAGGAAGAAAAAAATCTCCTGCCAAAGAGAAGGGAAAACCAATAGAATTTCACCTATTTCATTCCTATTTACTTTGCCTGGACTACAAAAGAATGGAGAAATTGTTAAAGTAGCATTTCTGTCAGTAAAAGGTTCCCTGACTGCCAGTGGTGGGATTCAAATAATTTAACAACCGATTCTCTGCCCTGATGACCAGTTGGGTAGGTGTGGCTGGGTGGTCATGTGACTGAGTGGGCGTGGCCAACTTGACATCACTCATGTCGAGGGGCACTTCGCCTCACCCAGCCTCTCGTGACCGTGGGGATGCTGCAACGGTTGTAAGTGTGAAAAATGGTCATAAATCACTTTTTTCAGTGCCATTGTAACTTTGAATGGTAACTTTGAGTGGCTTTGGATGCTGCCTCCTAAGGATTATACCGACTGTCCCTCCTTGGTCTTTGGGGGAGATAAATTATCTCCCTCTGACCAGGTTCGCAATTTGGGGGTGCTCCTAGATCCACAGCTAAAATTAGACCGACATCTTACGGCTGTGGCTAGAAGTGCCTTTGCAAAGGTTCGCCTGGTGCACCAGTTGAGACCATATTTGGAGAAGGAGGCTTTACTCACGGTCACTCATGCTCTTGTCACCTCTCGACTGGATTACTGTAACGCGCTCTACATGGGGCTACCCTTGAAAAGTATTCGGAGACTGCAATTGGTGCAAAATGCAGCTGCACGAGCTGTGGTGGGTGTCTCTAGATACACCCACGTAACACCCATACTCAGCCAACTGCATTGGTTGCCCATTGGTCTCTGGGTGCAATTCAAGGTGTTGATTATCATCTTTAAAGCCCTACATGGCTTAGGACCAGGTTATCTTTGGGACCGCATCCTATCTCACACATCCCTATGACCAGTTAGGTCCCACAGAGTCTGTCTCCTGCAGGTCCCTTCAACCAAACAATGTCGGTTGGTGGGTCCTAGGGGAAGAGCCTTCTCTGTGGGAGCTCTGGCTCTCTGGAACCAACTACCCCCAGAGATCCAACCATTCCCACCTTGCTTACCTTCCAGAAAGCCATTAAGACATGGCTCTTCCTACAGGCAGGGTGATTGAGATTGTTGCTTGTGTTGTTTTTATTCTTTTAATTGCCATTTTATTGTTGTTATTTCTATTGTGTCACAGCTGTTCTTATACATGTTGTACGCCGCCCTGAGTCCCCAGGGAGTAGGGCGGCATATAAGAATTGCTAAATAAATAAATAAAATGAACTGTTGTAAGTCAAGGATTACCCGCACAAAAATACAAAAAGCTTATTTGCTTGCAAAAAACTGCATTAAATACCAATTATTAGATTAGAAATATCTGCAAGCTGGAGTTACAAATCAGGCAGGGTGCCAGAGCACCTTGAGGAATTAAAATAGTTAAAATGCAATGATAACTATCAGCAGGCAATTCTTCCTCATAAAGTTAAACCCTTTAGCAGAGAGGTCATTTAAGCTCTCCAGAAAGTGGGTGGGTATATTTGGGCTACAAAATACCGAGCTAAAGAGATAAATTAACAAATTATATAGGGGACCCAGGTTCAAGCCTCCCAAGCTTGTTAGGATCACAATAAAATTAGTACGCACCACAGATATCTAAATAAAGTTCAAGCCTGATGGGTTTTTACCTAAGAGACAAATTAGAGACAATATGAGGATAATTTTGAATACTTTGGACTATTATGAGGTACATTCAGAAAAACAAATGGTGATGACAATTTTAGATGCACAGAAAGCATTTGATAATGTGAATTGGCAATTTATGAAAGAACAATTGTAGATGATGGATTTTGGAGAGATATTTACAAATATGATAAAAACAATTTATAACAAGCAATCGGCAAAAATAATGATGAATGGAGAGATAACAGAAAAAGTTAAAATAATGAAAGGAACAAGGCAAGGGTGTCTTTTATCTCCTTTGCTATTTGTATTAACTTTAGAAGTTTTGAACAGAAACATAAGAAGAAATGAAGAAATAAAAGGAATGAAAATCAAGAGAGAAAAATATAAATTGCAAGCTTTTGCAGATGGCCTAAGTTTTTATACTGGAGGAGACTCAAACAATGGGTCCTAAATTATTAGAACAAATAGAAGAGTATGGAGAGGTTGCAGGTTTAAAAATAAACAAAGAAAAAACAAAAATATTGGTCAAAAATATTACAGAAAAATAGAAAAGAGAATTGATGGAGAAATTAAATATCCAAATTGTGAAGAAAGTAAAATATTTAGAAATACATTTAACCTCAAGATGTGTAACCATAAAGGAAGATAATTATTATAAATTTAAAAAACAAATTGAGGAAGATTTGGAGAAATGGAAAAATTTACAGCTATCATTGATGGGAAAGATTGCAATAATAAAGATGAACATACCACCGAGACTATTATTTTTATTTCAGACGATACCGATAAAACTAGAAAAGACATATTTTGATCATCTTGATAAAATAGTAAGGAAATTTATATGGCAAGGGGAAAAAGCGAGAATAAAGATAAAACTTCTACAAGATGTGAGACTACGAGGAGGATTTGGACTACCGAATTGGGAGCTATATTACCAGGCAGCAATGTTGACTTGGATGAGAGAATGGATTGAACTTAGAAATATAAGACTATTATATTTACAATTAACTTTACAATTGGGATGGCATGCCTTTTTATAGTATGGCAGAAGCAAAATGCACACTTATTTTCAAAGACATTATGTAAGAAATGCACTACTACAAGTATGGGAGAAGATTAGAGAGAAACATTATTTGAAAATACCAGTATGGTTATCAACTATGAAATCATTAATATATCCAAATATTATTCATATTAGTAACATTCTTAGATATAAGGATATTTTAATGGACAAGGGGGAATTGAAAGGGAAACAAGAAATAAAAGAACAGGGGATTGATTTAGACTGGTATACTCATATGCAAATACGAACAAGATATGAAAAAGATGTTAAACTATATGGTTTTTATTTAGAAATGACAGAACTGGGTAAGATACTCACAGGAACGGATGAACACATAATTAAGAAAACATATAATTATCTACTCAGCATTGAACTAGCAGAAGAACAGGTAAAAGAAACAATGATAGCTTGGGCAAAAAAATTTGGTCATTCAATTGAGTTAAATAAATGGCAGCAGTTATGAGAAAGGAACTACAAATTAACAATGTCCACAGCATATAAGGAAAATCAATATAAAATGTTTTATAGATGGCAAATGTCACCTGATGTTTAAATGTTTAAAGATAAATCTGCAAAATGTTGGAAATGTCATCAGTTACCTGGATCGTATTATCATATGTGATGGACATGCCCAGAAGCAAGGAATTATTGGATGAAAATTAAAACATGGTTAGAAGAAATGACACAGCAACATATAGACTTAAAACCAGAACTGTTCCTATTGGGTATCTTACCAGAGAAATTTAGTAAGGAAAATATATATTTAATTGTACATGTGATAACAGCAGCGAGGATAGTATTTGCGCAAAGATGGAAAGCAGAGAAAATCCCTATGGAGGAAGAAATAATTAAGAAAATATTGGACAGTGCAGAAATGAATAGATTGACCTTGGTACTTAAAGAAAGAGAATATTTTCAGATATTGGGGCAATTTTATGATTGGTTGGAGAAGAGATATGTATAGAGTAATATTGTAAAGAAAGAGGGGTGAAATGTTATAATAAATGAAATGATAAATATTAGGATAGGAGAAATAATTGGGGAGTAGGGAGAAGACACAAAAGATGCACGCAGATGATGCACTGATGGATTAATTATGTATTGTATGTTTGTTTGTCTATAAAAATTAAAAAAAACCTTTAAAAAACTAAAATACAAGCCTTGTTGAGCTCATTTCCAGAGCTCATACCCCAGGCAAGCTCAAGTGTAAACACTTGTAATAAGCCTAACTACAAAGAATGCAATTAGAGCTAGAATATAGCAAAAAATAAACACAGTAGCTGTTGCTTGTTAAACCAATTACCAGAACAAATAGACACAGGAACTAGCTAGATTTCTCAACCCTTCTTCTTTTCAGGAACAGAGGTTAACCTTTTTCCTTCCAAACAAAGCTGAATAGAGAAAATTATCCCATCAATAAACACAGGATTAAACATCACCAAAAACCAGTTTTAGACCAAAACTCGGAAAGGGTATATAAACTCACATTTCAATGTCAAACTTTCTAGTTAGCCAAGAAGACTTGCTGAATGTCACTCATCTTGGTTCCTTGTCATTAAAAGCTTCTTTCCGGCAGCTCTGCTTCCTTATTCAATTATTTCTTCAAAGTGCTGATCATTGCATCCCGGCTGGAAGAACTCCAATAGGGGAACATTTCCTCCCAACAGCAGTGTAAAAAGCTTAAAACAACCATTCCCCTTTAAGAAAGTCAAGCCCCTAATACCAGCAAAAACAAAACAAAACAAAACAAAAAAAGCTCAGGAGAAGCTCAGGCTACAGTAAGTCTGGGCGTATTGCCAAGAACCATTAGCTGTTACAATGTAATAAGGGTTAACACAGAGGCAGTTTCTGTAAGCAGGGCAATACAGATTAGGCTAGAAACAACACCAGAATATTTCCTTAATTTAATTTAATTTAATTAAAAGTTCTTATAGGCCGCCCAATCCTGTAGGACTCAGGGCGGCGTATAGCAAGGATAAGAACAATACAAATATAATAAAAACAATTTAAAACATTACAGAAGTTAAAATAAAACCATTCATCATTGGGGGAAATCGATCTTCTTCACCCTGCCTGCCGGAAGAGCCATGTCTTTACGGCTTTGCGGAAGGCCAGTAGGGTGGGGATAGTCCGAATCTCTGGTGGGAGTTGGTTCCAAAGAGATGGGGCTCCCACAGAGAAGGCTCTCCCCCGTGGTCCCGCCAACCGACATTGTTTGGCTGATGGGACCTGGAGGAGACCAACTCTGTGGGCCCTAACCGGTCTTAGGGAGGTATGTGGTAGGATGTGGTCCCTTCTTGCCTTCCTTACAGGATTAGCCTTGTAAAGTGGGGAAAAAAACAAAAGGAGATTTCTTCCAACAACTGGTTCTCCGAACTGCTCAGAAAGTTAAGAAACGGTTCTCCCGAATAGGCGCGAACCGGCTGAATCCCATCACTGCTGACTGTGGCATTTCTGCTTTCTATTAGGGCCTCTAGCTACCACATTAAACTCTCTGAATCACATGATGTTCAATCCATAATTAAACTCTCCTCCTCCTCCTCCTCCTCCTCCTCCTCCTCCTCCTCCTCCTCCTCCTCCTCCTCCTCCTCCTCTTTCTTCCATGCATAGACAATCCACTTATTTGTTTGGAAATTGGAATCTAACAACATATGAGTAGTAACCTAACAAAGGATATCATCTGCTAAGATAGTTATCAGAAATCATTGGTATCTGTACATCACAATATCACAGTATGAACACCACAGACTACAGATGTTGTGATGCTAATATGTAAGGGTGAGATTTGCATCATTATAGCATCACCACCTGTGCCATCATTTCTGCTATCACTATGGCTATTTGCAGATGCCTATCTATCTAAGTCTGATCATTGATGGCAGCCTCAGTGAAATGCTCTCTAGTAGTTTTGATTTTTTAAAATTATTTTCTGTGACTCACTGTGACTTTCTTACACAAGGGATATCTGTGACTTACCACTTTGTTGTTTGTATGTACTGAGAGACTGAGAGCTTATGTACCAAAGACAAATTCCTTGTGTGTCCAATCACACTTGGCCAATAAAGAATATTCTTATTCCTATTCCTAGAATCTGCCTAGTTAAGGCACCAGGCTAGAAACTATGAGGCTGTGAATTCTAATCCTACCTTTGATAGTAAGTCAGCTGGGTGGACATGGGCCAGTCCTGCTCTCTCAGCCGTCAGAAGGAGGCAATGACAAATAATTTCTGAAATCTTTCCAAGAAAACTTCAGGGATTAGTCCACGGGCCAATTGCCAGGAGTCAATGCTGACTCAAAGGCATGTGCGCATATGCATACCCACCTACCCACATACACACACACTTTGAAGAAGGTGTTACCCTATATGCATTCTGAACATATTTAGTAATAGAATAATTCCATAGATTTGATGCAATGGCTTAAATCAGTATAAGAGTATAAGAGAAGTATAAGAGAAGAGAGGGGATAGGTTTGCTGTGATCTCTTGTTGTGATTGCTTTTGAAAGAGATAAATCAAAGAAAATGAGAAAGGGAAAAGGCCTAGTGGCTCAGTAGCAGGTTTGTAGATCCCTCAGTGAAAGCTTAGCCAAGAACAGAAGAAATAAGATACACCAATAAAACTCCAATGTCGACAACAGCCAGCAAAAGAGAACAGAGGGTGCTTTTATTTTGTTCACCAGTCCAAAGGAGTTGCCTCCTGCCCCATTTGAGGGAGACTGTGGAAAAGACTCAAGAAGAATTGCATATGATTCTTTATGGCAATAGTCCAGAATTCTGTTGGAAGAAGCTACATCTTATATTTTGAATAGACTTTTAATATTGAGCAATTGATGTTTGTGAAAATGGAAGACTCACAAAATCAACAAATAGCTCAAGATTACAAGCTGTCTGCCTTTATTTACACAATGCCATTCTAATATACATTATAAGAATTTCTTTGCTCCTGAGGTACAACTAAGGAAGCGTTTTTATCCTCAACCGCAGAGAGCCAGCATTGTGTTCAGCCAAATCCTTAAACTTTTAAAATTCATGGTAATATTATATAAGGTTTGTCGATATTTTTACCAAAATTCCCATCAAGCTTTAAAGTAACTAGCTTTAGTGTAGGACGGTGTGTACTTATCATCACAGCGATTGCCTTGGAAACTAGAAATCACATGATATGCTCAGCTACTGGAGCATGCTCAGTAAGTGAATAAATAAGGCAATTTTTTTCCTCCTTTGTGTTCAAAGCTTTTTGAGACTGCCTTTTGTCAGCTACAGCTGTGAAGAATGTTTAATTTGCACTGTATCAAGAAGCCCAGGACAAATGCTTTGGCAGGGTTTGGTCTTGGGTCTGTGTAAACCTAGTTTAATGTAGAACAAAACAGCATGCACTTCATTGCTGTGGGAAAGTTCAGGCTCCCAGCACAAGGACTTTCTGAAATCTCTGTGTAGGGAAATTATTTCTTTTCACTTAAGGGAGGAAAAATTAGCTAGCTACACATTCCAGCAGTATGAGTGCATCTAGCAAAACATAAATAGTTAGGAGTTCTCCTTTTGCTTGGGGGAACTTATCCTTGCCCTTCACCCCTTTTATTTTTTAAGATAGCTCCTCACTGTTTTTTCCTTAAAAAAGGGGGTGTTTTTAAAAGTCTGTCGTCTTTTCTTTTCTTTTCCCACTTGTCACATCCCTCCACTTTAAAGAAATCCAGCTCATTCTTCTGCTAAAAGCAGGAGTGCTGTACTCTCTTTCCGTTTGCATGAGAGAGTGTGCCTAGCATTCCTGAACAGACATTTGCAGCTCCGTAACGCTTGCAACCAAGTCTATTCCAATCCAGACTCGATCTGATTTCCTCAAAGAATGAGATCTCTGTTAGAGTTGACTTGAATCGTGCTGCTTTCTGAGTACTTCATTGAGGCCAACTTATGCAAAAAGTACAGGGAGCTTCCCTTTTAAATGTTGTTTTTACCATGACGCTGCTTCCTGCTTTCCCTGATGATGGAGCACAAATTCTTCTTCAAGTTTTATTTATTTATTTTATTTATTTATTTTATTTATTTATTTGTTTGTTTGTCAAACATGTACAGGATAGTAGTTTTTTGTATAAACATAATATAAGTAAAAAGTACCGATAAAAGAGGACAATAGGACAGTAGGACAGGGACGGTAGGCACAGTGGTGCACTTATGCACGCCCCTTATCATATATATGTTCCATACACCAGGATGACTTCCATACACCAGGATGACTCAACAGAAAAAAACATTTATAACCCTTTCCTGGTGAAGAGCTGATAGGGAAGAGAACCTTGTGGCCTAGAGGTTAAAACTGCTGCCTTACAAGCAGACTGCCCAGGTTCAAATCCCACTAAGGGTATGGCTATCTGACGAGAGAAAAATAGCTCGAAATAGATCTATAATAGTCTCCCTTTATTTTCATTTATCAGCAAAAAATGTTACACACACACACACACACACACACACACACACACACACACATGTTCCTAACCATATGCTATTAACTTTAGCCTGCAGAAATCTGCATGACCATTAAGAATAAAAATCCAGCCAGTATCTAGATAGCATAGTGAAGTCATGATCTACTAGCCTCATGTAAGCTAAGAGCTTGTAAACTGCTTGTAAATGGTATGTGGGAATGACTTTGGGAGAGGAGGGAAAAGCTGCAGCCAGAGCAACAGTTGTATAAGAGGCAGCTTAACCTGCAACAGAAATGGGAATACGCAAATACACCTTCCCTAGTTTTTTGGGCTATAAAGGTGACAGGAGAAAAATGTACTTTCAGACTTGCAAGATTCTGTTAAAGTAAACATAAAATAAAGTGGAGCTAGTTCTTCTGGGTATGCTTCTTTTCTGGGCTACCTTATAGGGCTGACACAGCCCTATTGCAGACAGAGTACACATATACACAATGGGAGAATGAAATTGCAAGTGAAAAAGCAGCAGTGTTCTAATTCCTTTACCTTAGGTCAGAAAATAATATAATTTGGAGGAACATTTGACATTTCTGTGAGCATGATGCTTACTCCAATCAAAGAAATGGATGCAATGGATTTGTAGTTAGGTTTAGCTTATGTTAGAATTTCTGTAGTTATTTTCTTTTCATTCCTTTTCATTTTGAGAGGTGCAAACTTTCAGTTGTTTCTGTGTCAGAAATCTATCTTTGGCCTTTTAGATCAAAGATTCATTTTAAGGCCTTGAAAAAGTCCCTCTTGATTAGATACATAGATTTTAAATGCAACCACTATGTTTTGGCATTTTATTTATTTTCCCAAGTATAACTTTACTCAGATGTTATTATGAAAAGTAAGTCTAGTTCTTATACTGCAGATTTCTTTTTAAAAAATCCAATATTGGACAATGTGGAAAAAGAAACAAAATACAGGATGATTTTTGATATCACTCAATAACCTGGAAAATGGACCAAATAATAATTAAATTATGCTACTATAATTGAACATTTGTTCATGGTCAATAAAAATGTTTGCACCAATTCTTTTTAAAATTTGCTCCATATATTTCTGAAAAACTGACTTGAAAATTATACAGCAGAAGGAAAGGAGCTATCAAACATTAACTCTAGGATTATTCTGTGGAATAAAAATGTAACAAAGTGTAGAAGGCTGGAAGAAAAGAGACTTTGATCATTTAAGATGGTCAAGAAATATAAACAGGAGAAAAAATGAACTAGGTCTTCCCAAATAAACAGACAGGCAGATTTAGAAAAGAATATCAAACATTAACTTTAGAATTATGCTGAGGCATAAAAGTGGAACAGAGGTAGAAAGCTAAAAAAAAACGCTTTAGTAAGAAGTTTAAGAAATATCAATAAGAGATATCGAATAAGAAGAAAGAGATTTGCAATATACTGTATATGTATAATGTGTATGTGTGTGTGTGTGTGTGTGTACACACACACACACACACACACACACACACACACACACACACACAAACCATGTTTCCCCAAAAATAAGACCTAGATTGATTTTTACATGTGCATCCAATATAAGCCCTACCCCCCAAAATAAGCCCTAGTTATGCCCTGCCCATGTCTAGCTGTATGAGGTGGGGCAAGGTGCAGGTGTAAAAATCAAGCTAGGGTGGGGGTTGGAGTGGAGGTGCCCCACAGTTACAAGGCTAGCTATGTAATCTTGAGCCACTCACTTACTCTTTGCTCAGTTTTTGTCATGGATTATAGTGTAAATAGGGATGCAGTGGCTCAGTGGCTAAGCTACTGAGCTTGTCAATCAGATGGTAAAGGTCGGCAGTTCGGCAGTTCGAATCCCTAGTGCCGTGTAATGAAGTGAGCTCCCGTTACTTGTCCCAGCTTCTGCCAACCTAGCAGTTCGAAAGCATGTAAAAATGCAAGTAGAAAACTAGGGACCATCTTGGTGGGAAGGTAACAGTGTTCCGTGCGCCTTCGGTATTTAGTAATGCCGGCCACATGACCAAGGAATCGTCATCAGACAGCGCTGGCTCTTTGGCTTAGAAACGGAGATGAATACCGCCCCCTAGAGTCGGGAATGACTAGCACATATGTGCAAGGGAACCTTTACCTTTACCTATGGTGTAAATGAAAAGAGCAAATCATGTATACTCTTTTGACCTTCTATAGTAAATATGGAATATATAATATACAAGTAAACCTAATATATACATACAACATAGGTGAATGCGTCAGGCTTCTAATTTTGGTTTCAGATTATTTTGAAGCTTATTTTAAAACTAGGAAGTAGAACCATTGGGACCGGGATTTCAGTCATAAGTTGTGGTGTTCATAAGTCAAGGCACCACATGACCAGTCTTGATTTTACAACTGTTTTTATGGTAGTTGTAAAGCAAGTCAACACAGTTGTTAAGCAAGTCCATTTTTCTGAAAGGGTGGCTTTACTGAAAAATGAATGGAGAAAATCATGGTCACATGACCATGGAACACTGCAATCAGTCATAAATGTGAGTTACTTCAATTTCCTGAAATGTGATCAGATGATTGTGGCAGTGTGATGACAATTGTAATTTCGAGGATGGGTTGTAAACAATTTTTTTTAATGTATTATAACTTTGAATGATTGTTAAATGACTGGTCATAAGTCAAGTACTATATATCATACCTGCCAGTCCTAATTCCTATAATTCATAAATCAATGTGAATACCACCATTTAAAAGATCTGATGTTCCGATAAATAAAAAAGAAGACACTTTAAAATGGACACTAAGCAGTCACAAGTGCTGATTTGGAAGCATAAAAGAAAATGTTTTAACATTTTATTCCTATTTTCAAGCATGCTTGTATCTCAGTTCAGTGAAGTTGATTACTGAATGCATCTAAGCAAACGCAAAAAAAGAAGGATTTGATGAGTCTGTAGGTCATGCAGAGGCAGATGAAATGGCAAGGAAAAATTATGATGAAGATTACAGCAATAATATTCTACTTTTATCATTGCTCAGAAATTTGTTACAATAACCCTGTAAAACAGACAACTTGCAAATTCATTTTTATAATCCTTAGAGTCATCCTCCAACTGTAATTACTGAAAGTCAACAGCAGCATTTTCTGCAAATTCTACAGCAGGCTTGACATGATTCTTAAAATACAAGGCGCCCTCCAAATCCGAGGGGGTGAAGGAAAGGAATGTAGCTCTGCCTGCATGAGTTAGGGGTCTTGTCTAATCTATATCATTGCCCCTCTTCTTAATATATGTTAAGTACATCTTCTTACTATGAAGAAGTTGTCCACCTTTGCTGTGAGATAAAACAATATTGTTATTCTCCACATTGCACCTATCTCCCATATTATCCGCTCACCAGGGCCACCGAGAGGATTATTAAATGCTGGAACAAGACTAATATGGGCCCCCATTGCTTTTTTCCTCCTCCTCCTCCTCCTCCTCCTCCTCCTCCTCCTCCTCCTCCTCCTCCTCCTCCTCCTCCTCCTCCTTCTCCTCAGCCTAGTCGGAATCAACTTTTCCGTCCAGTTGGGGCTCCAACTGAGCCTCCCATCCCTCAAGCAACTTCGCCAGCGGCCATTCAGCCTCCGAGTCGCTGCTGCTGCTGCTGCTCCCTCCTCCGCTGCCTCCGGACCCCTCTGTGTCGGCGGAAAGGGCATTGCAAGGGGAGGCCGCTGCCAGGTTCTCCTCGGTCTCCTGCATGGGAAACTTGGGGGGAGACTGCGCAGCCCTTCCCACTTGCCTCACACACGCCGCTCAGAGAGGCCTCAGCTGAAGAGGAAGGGAGGGCGCATGCGTGCACACATGCATGCACACTCAGGAGAGCCGCCCCCACCCACCCCGGCCGGGCCATGTGCACGAGAGCACCGCCGCTGCATTTAACACCAAATTGAAAAAGTGTTTGTCACCCCTTTTTATTAATCTCATCATGTTTCTGGTTTTCCTTGCGTTTTTGAGCTCCAGATTTTTGAGATGACATTTCATAACCATTCATAAACTGAAATGAAATATAAAATATATTCATAAACGAAGAAACTGTTTTTCTTTTAAAAAAAATTTGGTTTTGTAATTTTTTTAAAAAAAATTCCCCTTCATGGGCCCCCTTTGAGCTCCATGGGCCCCGGAACAATGTACCGGCTGCACCCCCCTCACCTCAGGCCTGCTGCTCACTCACTTTGATCTAGCAGAGTTAATGTGCTCCAGGTTCCCTCAGTTAAGCAATGGTACCTATCAGGACATTGAAGTAAATCTTCTGGGATGCAATGCTTGTCCTCAGGAATGAGCTTCCTCACCTGCTAGTGTTTTGGAAGGCCTTGAAAACATGGCTGTTTGCTCAAAACTTTGGCAAGGGTGAGTGAGGCCTCCTGGATGGTGGGGGGTTTATTTCTCTTTAACTCCTGTATGGTTCTTTTCACCCTTGTCATCTTTTTTATGTATGATTCTTACTGTATTTTCATTCTTGTTTTTAATGTTTTGATTTGTGAACTGCCCAGAGCCATTGGGACTCGGATACCATGCAGTGCAGAAGAGAAAGAACTGGAGAAAATAACGAAATACAAAGACCTGCAAATAGAACAACTGTGGCAATAGAAAGCAAAGATGATACTAATAGTTGTAGGTGCATTGGGTACAATTTCAAAACAATTGAATAATTTCATCACTTGAACTCCATTGGCATTGACAAAAGCACCATTGGTCAATTGCAAAAGAAAGCTTTACTTGGAACACCTTACATCCTGCAACAATACTTTTAACACCATCAAACATCAACATCTGCCTATCACAGGCCCCTGGGAAGGACTTGATACATGGATAAAAATGCTAGCTCTGGTCCAAACATCTTACTGTCTGTGCAATCAACCATAATAATAACAGAGAAAGAAATAATACATTACTTAAGCCACCTTGTGAGCTTCTGTTAAAATGAATATGGCTGAATAGAGCTTTGAAAGTGCATTTCTAAGCTGTGTAGAAAATGTATCACGGTTACCTTGGTGTGCCTGCATTGTACCTGCAGAAGCTACTTTGAAATAAGGATGCTTGTCAAGGCAGATTGGTCTCTTACGATGTCGTGGCAGAATATAGAGCACGGGTGTCAAACTAATGGCCCGTGGGTTGGATGCATCACGTGCAGGCCATGCCCACCACAGCTGCATGAAGGCAAAAAATGTCATGATACATCATGTGACATCAACATGATGCTGCGAGTTTGACACCCGGGATATAGAGGATAAAGGTCATGCAGTGGGAACCAGCACTGCTCAGACCAGAGAAAGATGTTGAGGTGTTCATTCCAGCCTCAAGGTTGAGAAGATAACAGCTAAGAATCTATTCTGGCTCCAGGCGTTGGTCAACGCTTCTTTGAGAGAGGGGTCCGTCCCGCAGCCCTTAAAAGCTGCGGTGGTGAGACCCCTCCTCAAAAAGCCTTCCCTGGACCCGGCGGATTTAAAGAACTTCCGTCCAGTCTCCAACCTTCCCTTCGCGGGGAAGGTTGTCGAGAAAGTGGTGGCACTCCAGCTCCTACGACTGTTGGATGACACTGATTGTCTGGATCCCTTTCAATCTGGTTTCAGGCGCGGTTACAGTACGGAAACGGCTTTGGTCACCCTGATGGATGATCTCTGGCGAGCCCGGGATAGGGGCCATTCCTCTATCCTGGTGCTACTTGACCTCTCAGCGGCCTTCGATACCATTGACCATGGTATCCTTCTGCGTCGTCTCGGAGAGGTGGGGGTGGGCGGCACTGTTTTGCAGTGGTTCTCCTCCTTCCTCTCTGACAGGATGCAGTCGGTGTTGACAGGGGGGCAGAGGTCGAGCCCTAGGCCCCTACTATGTGGGGTGCCACAGGGCTCGGTCCTCTCGCCCATCCTGTTTAATATCTACATGAAGCCGCTGGGTGAGATCATCCGACGACACGGGGTGAGGTATCAGCAATATGCTGATGATACCCAGTTGTACATCTCCACCCCGTCTCAGTTCGGGGAAGCCGTAGACGTAATGGGCCACTGCCTGGCCGATGTTAGGGTCTGGATGGGGAAGAACCGGCTAAAGATTAACCCTGACAAGACTGAGTGGCTGTGTATACTACCTCCTAAGGACTCGACCAATTGTCCCTCCTTGGTTCTCGGGGGGGAGAAATTAGCCCCCTCAGAACGGGTCCGCAATTTGGGTGTCCTCCTAGATCCAGAGCTAAAATTGGAACAACATCTTTCAGCTGTGGCTAGGGGGACCTTTGCACAAGTACGTCTTGTGCACCAATTGCGACCCTATTTGGAGAAGGAGGCACTTCTTACAGTCACTCATGCCCTTATCACCTCATGGCTGGATTACTGCAATGCGCTCTACATGGGGCTACCCTTGAAGAGTGTCCGGCGACTACAATTGGTGCAAAATGCAGCTGCGCGAGCTGTGGTGGGTGTACCTAGATGCACCCACGTAACACCTATCCTCCGCCAGCTGCATTGGTTGCCCATTAGTCTCCGGATCCAGTTTAAGGTGTTGGTCGTTACCTTTAAAGCCCTACATGGCTCAGGGCCAGGTTATCTTCGGGACCGCATCCTGCCGCATACCTCCCTACGACCGGTTAGAGCCCACAGAGTCGGCCTCCTCCAGGTCCCGTCGACCAAACAATGTCGGCTGGCGGGACCAAGGGGGAGGGCCTTCTCTGTGGGAGCTCCCTCCCTGTGGAACCAACTCCCTCCAGAGATCAGGACCATCCCCACCCTGCTGGCCTTCCGGAAAGCGATAAAAACCTGGCTCTTCCGGCAGGCAGGGTAAATGAGATACTCTTTTAACTTTTGTAATTTCTGTATTTTAATTATTGTATTTGTATGGTTTTATATTTTAATGATAGCTTTTATTTTGTAATGGATCGAATATGTTGTGAGCCACCCTGAGTCCCTAGGGATTGGGTGGCATAGAAATCCAGCAAAATAAATAAATAAATAAATAGTGCTTTGTTGTCTGCGATATACACTGAATCTTGCAGTAAAGAGCCTATGAAGTTTATGAATGCAGGGTTGAGTTTCTGGAAGGAGAGAAATGCCTGCCCTGAATTCATCCCAGGTGCATGCAAAAAGTGAATCATTGTGGTGGAATATATTGCCCCTATAGCAGAAAGCAAACCCCAAAACAAGAAACCATATTTGTTTTCCCCAAAACAAGAAACTATATTCCCCATCCACCCCGAATCCTTTTTGTTCTTCAGGTATCAGAGATCAAACTACTGTATGTATGATTTATATTGAGATCTTTAAAGCAGTAGCAATAGCAATAGAACTTAGACTTATATACCACTTCACAGTGCTTTGCAGCCCTCTCTAAGTGAGGAGTAGGGAGTAGGGCGGCATATAAGAACAGTAAAATAAATAAATAAATAAATAAATAAACAAGTAAGTGGTTTACAGAGTCAGCATATTGCCCCCAGCAATCTGGGTGCTCATTTTACTGACCTCGGAAAGATGGATGGAAGGCTGAGTCAACTTTGAGCCAGTGAGAATCAAATTGCTGAATTGTTGGCAGCCGGCAGCCGGCAGCCAGCAGAATTAGCCTGCAATACTGCATTCTAACCACTGTGCCACAAAATAAAATAAATATTTATTAACAAAACGTCATCCAAATCCTAATTTGTGTCATAGTTGTGTCATTCTTCTAGATTGTATTTGAAGACATATAGATAGCCCGCACTTAATGAGCGGTAGCTTAATGAATGTTCAATGTTATGACTGACCCCAAGAAAGTTACTTACTACCCATCCTCAAAGTTACAACTGCTGCACACACACACCCTCCCCTGAGTCCTGTGAGCAGCTTGCATTTGCAACTGGTTGCAGCATCCTGTGGTAACGTGGCCATGATTTGCAAC
This sequence comes from Diadophis punctatus similis, assembly GCA_023053685.1. NCBI lineage: Eukaryota > Metazoa > Chordata > Lepidosauria > Squamata > Dipsadidae > Diadophis > Diadophis punctatus. The sequence goes on from JALIGW010000002.1 coordinate 195,628,810, forward strand.
ATTTTTTGCTAGTTTCTGGCATTTGTTTGCCATTTCGTTCCTGGGAGAATGGAGTCACTTAACAACCATTTGGTTTGCTTAATGACAGTGAGTCATTAACTACTCAGTGTATTTAATAACTGTCGTTAATGACTGTAGTAACTCACTTTATGACTGTTATAAAAAGGGTAATAGCATCAAGTCAGGTCTCATGGTGATCTGCTTTAAGGAACATGATGACTTATGATGTAAATTCCTGACTCAATAGGGGTAACTAAGTGAGAACTACCTGTACAACATTCAATAAACAAGTTTTGAAGTAATGTTACCAAAGAACTTCATAACATTTCTTTTCTTTTCTTTTTTCTTTTCTTTTCTTTTCCTACCTTCAAGTCATGTTGAATCTTGGTGACTGTCTGGACTAGCCCCTTGTAGTTTTCTTAGTAAGATGTCAGAAATGATTTGCCCTTGCCTGCTTGCTAGGACTCAGAGAGAATAGCTGGCCCAGGTCATCCACCTGGTTGAGTCTAAAGCAGGACTAGAACTCCCAGTCTCTGGGTTTTAGCTACTACACTAAACTGACCTGCCTTATTTCAATCACATAATAAAAGCATTTGTCTGTGATGAACTGAAGCAGAGATTAGCTTTTGTATCCCTTTTGTTAGATGGTATGGACACATCTTTGACCTTTTGGTAGTAAGAAAACTAATAAATGAACCCTCTCCCCACACAACAATTTCTTCAGAAATGTATACATCAGCTCAGGGCACTGAAAAAATGTGTACCCCTAAATTACAGTCATGACCATCTTGTTAAATACAGAATTAGTCTTAAGACTCACAAGTTTTGCATTTGGGGGTGGGATATGTCATTTCATGATTAATGAGGGTACATACACAGAAGCTTCTTTTGCTATATTACAGGGCAAGTAATACTATAGATACATTCTCCAACAAGCCATGCACTTCTACAATTGTGTAAATCTTTTGCCTGTCCAATGTTTGAAGATACTTCACAAGCGAAAGCACAATTTTAATTTAATCTATAAGCTGCTTATAGTCCAATATTCTAGGAGCCTGTTAACATTCTAAAACAAAGTGTACTAAACATATACTCCTAAAATTGTCCTGTAGATTAAATTTCACCCACCAGGAATATTTGATTAAATTTCCTTCTTTTTATTGGCAGTAATACTAATGTGTGTGCGCATTTTTATGTGACTGATTTATGCAGTTGGAGATTCTTCCATAATGCAAGTACTAACTAAACTATTAAAAGAATGTAAAGCTGCCATTGTTCAGCTTCTGAGACATTGTCTCAATGGTCACAGAAGCAATATCCTTCTAAGGTCAGAGAGGGAGTTCCACTTTTGAAGAAGTGGTCTGATCTTGGAGAAATTCCACAACTCATCAAGGATGGAGCTCCGATATCAAGATAATTTCAAAAGGAATAGATTGGGCTCTTGCTTGGGCAAATAGAGGAGCTAATAGGAGACTATTCAGCAATGAGAAGAAAATGGGTATTTAGGAAACCAGCAGAAAACTGTTGAACATTACTCCCTCAGTTCTGATCTGTGAGACTGTCACTAATGGTAGCTACACACCCAAAGGTGCTTTTTCCAGAGGCAACTGGACTTTCTGTTTTTTTTTTCTTTGAAGATATTTCGCTTCTCATCCAAGAAGCTTCTTCAGCTCTGGCTGGATGGTGGGGAATGGAAGGATTTATACTCCTTGCAGACAGCTTGTCATTTGCATTCTTTTTGATCAAATGACTACACCATCCAGCCAGAGCTGAAGAAACTTCTTGGATGAGAAGCAAAATGTCTTCAAAGAAAAACCAAAAAGTCCAGTTGCCTTTTTGAAAAAGCACCTTTGGGACAACCATGACCTGAATTGAGACTGAGAATCTCCATAGACGGGAGAGAGAGGGGGGAGGGAGGGAGGGAGGGAGAGAGAGAGAGAGAGAGAGAGAGAGAGAGAGACTTATGATTCACTTTTTTGTTTTTTCTTTTGAAGACATTTCGCTTCTCATCCAAGAATCTTCTTCAGATATGACTGGATGGTGGGGAATGGAAGGATTTATATTTATATTGCTGTCTGCAAGGAATATAAATCCTTCCATTCCCCACCATCCAGTCAGAGCTGAAGAAGCTTATTGGACATCTTCAAAAGAAAAAACAAGGAAGTCCTGTTGCCTCCTGAAAAAGCACCTTTGGGACAACTTTGGGAGGGATATTATTTACACTTGTTAGACCTGTTAGTCTGTTCCTAGCCAGGTTTCAATGAGCACACGGCAATTGCTTGAAATGGAGGTAGAGTTTATTCATCAGCAAAAACAGATAGGTTAGCAATTGAAAGTGGCCATATAACAAAAGGAATGATTTAGTTCAGAGGTGGGTTCCTGCCGGTACACTCTTACCTGTTGGTTGCCGCAGAACTGAAGAAGCCGGTGGTGTTCGTGGCGTGGGGCTTCCCCCGCCCACTTTCCCCCGCCCGCCTAGACGACGCCATTTGCATTCTTTTGCCCTCTGCACATGCGCAAAGCATTCTGCTTGCGCAGAGGGCAAAATAACGCAAATGGCGGCGTCCAGGCGGGCGGGGGAAAGTGGGCGGGGGAAGCCCCGCGCCGCAAACGCCACCGGCTTCTTCGGTTTTGCGGCGACCAACAGGTAAGAGCATACTGGCAGGAACCCACCTCTGGGTTTGTTACTTTTATTGGAAAATCCATCTTTTATTTTAGGAAGTGTACAATGGGGACTTTGCTGGGTCTAGTAAGGAAGAAATGCAATTTCTCATTCTGCAGGTTTTATAATCCTTGCCCTTGTATAAGTTCAGGTGTTGCCCTTGCGTGGTGGATTTAGCATTGGGGGAATCCTGCACCGTGTGTGAATAATTTCCATATATTGAGGGGATTTTCTTTAGTACTAATTGAGTTGCTGGTATTTGCTAATTTCCTACCAAAAGACATCCTTAGCCAGTTTCAGTCTAGATGTCAATATTGGCAGAAATGCTGAAATGGTCTTTTGTTTGATTATTTGGACTAATAGGTCAGGAATGGTCAAGGTTAGTGAGTGGCATGGATGGCAAATGTGGTATGGAGGTCTTTCCTCTCACACACTATAAACCACTTTCAAATTTTTCCTACTGGTAAGAATTTTTAATTGTTTCTTTTCCCAAAAAATAAATAAATCTGGGTTGTGCAATGTTACCTGATTGCTCCAAGGCAAAATAGACCTTGCTTCTTTAAAGGGATGAGGAGAGGGAGAACGATTGCTTTGTTGTAATAATTTTGAGCATAATTTTTTTTTTGTAGTAGATCCATGACGGACAACAAAATTTTGATCATTGGGGCTTCCCGGAATTGTACTTAGAAAGAAAAAAAGGTGGTACAGGCATAACTTACGTAGCATCTCAAATGGGTTGTTGGCCTCTACAGGAGAGTCTGTTGCCAGCTGTGCAATGAATAGGTGAGAAAGAGTCCTGGGTTGCTAGGAACATTGATGGGAGCACTGCTCTTCTTCAGAATTCTGTTTCTTTGAGATTTTATGTGTTGTATAGGCTACTATTTCTCCTACGTTGAAACCACTTATTCATTTGGTGGTCTACGGTTTTTAGTTCTTTGGCAGGATTTGCTGTTTTCTGGGAAGCCTTAATGTCTCTTAACTCCTTTGGCAACCGAATAGACTTCTACGTTTTCCTCTTTCTTCCCCTCTAAAGAAACTAGCCAGTTCCTCTCTCTTTTAAAAGTGCATTGTTTAAGCATTTTGTTCTTTCAAACTCTTAGAAATCTCTTCCAACAAAGACTTTTTTTAAAAAAATCTTTAATTCATCTGGAAAGAATGCTCTCCATTAAAAACATCAACAAATACGGGGTGAAAACAAATGAGAAAAAACTAGGCGGAAGTAGAATGTTTTGCAACAACTCCAAACAGATTGGCTTCTGAACTTGCTCTTACATTAAACATCCTGCTCTGTTACCTCATGGAGTTTTGTGTTAATCTAATGGAGTTTAAAAATAATTGAAGCTTTTACTTGCGAGAGACATCATGTTATTCTACACTGTTATTACTATTACTTAAAAATACAGTATATAGCAATCAGATAGAATTCTAATATCACAGATAAGTTGTTGAACAGTGCAGTTAATGAATTGTGTTTGTATAATCCCAACAATTTATAAAGTGATACAGAGCATGGGAGACAAATGTATTATTCAAACACACAGAGAGGTATCTTTGGAGTTGTTTTTCAGGTGAAAGTGCTGTCATCTTTTGCTCACTTCAGAAGCATCTCCCAAACTCAGATCATGTTCTAAGGTTCATTTTAAAGGCTCTGTGATCTTGACATCATGATGGCAATAGGTTTATCCATTTCCCCCATCCCCCAAAACAAAGAGTGGAATATTAATCTGAGCAGCAATCACAAAAGAAACAGAATATTCCAATTGTCTTCAGCTCAAACATGTTGTAAGAGGAAATTGGTTTGTTCATGGATGTCAGGTCCCCTTCATATGAAACATCACTAGAGGAGGAGCAGACTGTGACATCAAAAGCATCTGAATCCAAGGAACTGAATTTTGCCCTGGAAGCGGGGCAAAATCATGGCCCTCTACCTCTGCTTCTGAACCAGTCTATTAAAATGTCATTATTGTTGCATTAACAAGCAACAGACAGAGAATGCAGTGAAGTGCCAGGTTGCTTGGAGAGACACTATTCATTCAGAAGTAAACAACTATTCCCAAGTAGTCCAGCTTTAACAGTCAAGGCTTACCAGTATTTTTACTATTTTCAAAATCAGGCAAACTCCCGAAGAGAGGGACAATCTCTCTGGGACCGTAGCAAATCAGTGAGCAAGTTACATTTAACAAGCGTTTTCTGGTATTCTCTTGGACAATACAGAGCTTTAGATCTAGCAAAGCAGTTATGAATTCTGGTGAAGCTATGGTAGAGGATTTACAAAGGCTGGCTTATGGAGATGAATAGTTATGACCTCCCATAGAAAGATACAGTCATATTTAGATATATTCTGAATTAATTTAGTCAAAGGGGGCAAAAAGCCACTGAAGCTCTTCTTCCTCGACTTTGAAATCAGTGAATAAGCAAATTGCTTAGGTTGTTTCTTGCATATGTTTGCTGCTATTCCAAATACTTAGCTAAATGCATACAGTACATACAGTAATGGATGTTTCCATGATGTGATAGAAAAATATATCTGATTAAAGGAGATTATTAAAACAGTACGCTGAGAAACACCCAGGTAGAATTGCTTATGAATCTGTGTTGTTCTAGAATAAAAATAAGATTTATCGTGCATTTAAATCTGATCTCAAAATCAAATGGTGTGCAACTGCATACTCCACTCTAACCTGAATTTATCTACCACATTGTCAAGAGGGAAGTTAGTGAGCTTGAAATAACCACCCTGTCAGCTGATTTGTAGCACCTTCCATGCTCCTGAAGTAACATGATTTCCTTCCTTAGAAAGTGTATTATTCTATAATAATAATAATAATAATAATAATAATAATAATAATAATAATAATAATAATAATAATAATAATAATAATAATAATAATAATAATAATAATAATAATAATAATAATAATAATAATAATAATAATAATAACAGAGTTGGAAGGGACCTTGGAGGTCTTCTAGTCCAACCCCCTGCTTAGGCAGGAAACCTAATTCTAATCATTTAGCAATTATACAACTTTAATTCTAAATTCTCGTTCATTTTCCCCAACTTTCTTTTTAACACATATATTCTTTCTATAAATCTATACTTTCTTCTACATTAGTTTTTATATATTTTATTAGCCAGGCAAGAAAAATCAGTGCTGACAATGCTCAATAGTACGGTAATATAAATTAATGCATTTCTCTTGTAACACCACCTTTACTATTGTAGCAAACAATCATAATTCTCATTAACTAATAGTGCATTAAATCCAACATCTACTTCATCATAAATGGCTTTAGTTGCAAGAAACCTAAAATCTCTCTCCACCCTTTCAACTCAAAGGCATAGGAAGATTTAAAGCTACTGTTGATCCACTGAATTCATTTCATGTCTTCTCCACTATGAGGGAACTACGTGACTTCAATAGAGATTATATTTCCATCTCCCATTTAAATCCTAAGGTTAAAGAATAAATTTCAGTAACATGATCTGCTTTATATACCTTTCTCCACAACAGGATGGGACTCCTGATTAATTTGCAAAGCGGACCTTGACAAGGCATGCAAAACATGCAAAGCCTTTTTCCCCCCGTGGGGAGAATGGCTAAGGAGCAATCCAGAGGTGAACGGATCTTGTTTTCCCATGGCATGAAAAAATAAACCAATATGATTTAGTTCTAAGTATCAAAACTTTATTATAAAGGTATAAAAAATAATGACTACATCCTACCAGTAAAATAACACGTCCGTCAGGACCAAGATGAAAAGTAAGGAAGGAACAAAAGAACAGAAATCTGCACATGCGCAATAAATTAGTCACAAGACACTTTGAAGATAAGAACTTCTCAGGTTACACACACTCAGGATAGAGGCTCATCTGACAAACCAAAAAACGTTAGTGACAGACCTTAGATGAATTGTTGGGAGCATGATTCTTCTGAGTGAGGATGACTTGACTCTCTAACATTTATCTGTCCTCTTCATATATCTTAGTAAACAATGAGTTTATATGTATCCATAATATCCTGTAATGCATGGCTTATTTTTAAAACCCCTATAGTTGTATGAATAACCTGCTCAAACAAAAGAGTTGATTGAATCAACATGGAAGGGGAAAGAAAGATGCAACCCTAAAAAAGCTTCATCTTCATTGTGGTTTTATGTTTAATTTATATAATGTTTTGGCATTGTAATAGAAAATATTTGTCAGATCACTTATCAATATGATATTAATTTTATCGTTACAAATTCTTCCAAGAGGTTTCCAAAAGGATAGGCTGTTTTCAGGTGAGTAGAACTTTTTGATACTCTCATGTCAGTCCAGATGATGTAAGCCTTTCAGTCAAATATTCTCTCTTGAATCCAGTTCTAGGAAAATTGAAACTGAACTGCTTTGGATTATCTCCAAGGTAACCATGTAATCTCAAATATGGGGAAGGTTTTACACAAAAATCCCTTTATAAAACAAATAAAATATCCATAGATTTAAAAGGGACTTTACACTGGGAGAAGATAAATTTAGTGGAATTGAGACAACCATCACACATAGAGACAATTAAAAATAAAATTAATACAGTCATCGAGTAAAAACCCCAGAAAAATCTGTTTCTAACCAAAGGTATATATATTGATTACATCCTGTCCTCATTTAGTGACTGCAACCTGTTCTTTAAATTGGAAGTAAAACAGTTGCTAAGTGTCATTTGAGAGAGAGAAACACTGCAAAGATCATTGGTTTCTGTCACCTCATTCAGATAAAGTTCTTTCATACAGTGGCTGTGCCTGACCCATTTCCCCCCACTTTTGCCCCACAGTAGGGTGGACAGATGTTAAACAACCTAGCCTTTCCTGATCTGCTTTTCTCCCCAGTGTAATACATCTTGAACAGAAAAACAGAGTTGGGAAGGGACCTTGGAGGTCTTCTAATCCAACCCCCTACTCAAGCAGGAAACCCTATACCATTTCTGACAAATGGTTGTCCAATCTCTTCTTAAAAACCTCCAGTGTTGGAGCACTTACAACTTCTGAAGGCAAGTTGTTCTACTGATAGTAACTGCAAGAGGGATCTTGGAGTCCTAGTGGAAAACCACTTAAACATGAGCCAGCAGTGTGCTGCAGCTGCCAAAAAAGCCAACACAGTTCTAGGCTGCATAAACAGAGGGATAGAATTAAGATCACGTGAAGTGTTAATACCACTTTATAATGCCTTGGTAAGGCCACACTTGGAATACTGTATCCAGTTTTGGTCGCCACAATGTAAAAAGGATTTTGAGACTCTAGAAAGAGTGCAGAGAAGATCAACATGGTATAGGGCAGTGATGGCGAACCTTTTTTGGTTCGCGTGCCAAAAAGGGGGGGATGCAGGGGATCACGTGTGTGTGTGCCCACACCCATAATTCCATGCACCCTGTGCATGCGCGCATGACCCCCCCACTCCCAGCATGCAATGGCACGCCCATTTTTTGCTCTCCCCAGGCTTTAGAGCCTTTCTAGGAGCCTGGGGAGGGCGAAAACGGCCTTCCCCACCCCCTCTGGAGGCTGGAAACAGCCTGTTTCCTGACTCCCAGTGGGCCCAGAAGGCCTGAAAATCAGCCGGCCGGTGCGCACATGCGCGCCGGACCTGAGCTCGCGTGCCCACCGATATGGCTCCGCGTGCCACTTGTGGCACCCGTGCCATAGGTTCGCCATCACGGGTATAGGGTTTCGTGCTTGAGCAGGGGGTTGGATTAGACCAGGGGTCGTCAACCTTAAAACTCAGAGAGCCATTTGGACCAGTTTTCAACAGAAAAGAAAACAGTGGGAGCCACAAAACTCTTCCCGTGCCTGACTATTTCCTGAGCGGCCACAAAATTAGCATATATAGTTGAATTAAAGATTCTGTTTTCTTCTGAAACTTTTCTTTTCTTGGATTTATCCATGGTTGGCCTACTGGGGGTCGAAAATCTTAATAAATTGCACATCGGTGGGTATCGCACATTGGCAGTTGTGATGCATATTTTGAGTGACAGGGAGCCACAGCAGAGGGATGAAAGAGCCACATGTGGCTCCAGAGCCGCGGGTTGCTGACCCCTGGATTAGACAATCTCCCAGGTCCCTTCCAACTGTTGTTTTTCTCTATCTCTAAAAAGTGCACATTAACAAACTCAGCTCTCTGACCTCAGTTTACTACTGTAAAACCCTCCTGCTGGATGATGCTCCCAACTGAAGCTGACCAAACTTTAATCTATTTCACAATGGAGCATGAAATGTGTCATAAATGCATACATTGATAGAAAATAAAATTTTAAGTTGCAATTATTATGTTGTATTTGCAAACAGTTGACAAATGAGGAGTGAATGTACTATGTACCTCCTAATGTGGTGTAGAATAAAATTCCTGGCACAAACCGGTGGTATGTGGTATCAGACAGGTTGGATTAGTTAATTCACAAAAGGGAAGGTGGCCTAATACAGAGCCAAGCAAGGCCAGGAAGAGCTAGACCTAAAAACCTAAAAAGGCCTAAAGACCTAAAAAAAAAGATCAAGGAGAGCAGTAAGAGAGGGCAGCCATAAAGCACCATGGACAGCTCCCTTGAAAGATCAAACAAAACCCCCCAAAAGTCAAACTGAATTATTACTTCAACTGGCAATCCAAGACTGTGGGTAAATCCAAACCACAGCTGGCTCAGGCATTCATCACTGCTGTTAGTTTCTTGAGCCAGTAGTTTCTTGGGCCAGGTGCTGTTCAGCTCCTCATATTCTTGACTTGCTGGTGGATGTCTGTTATAGTGATGGTATCTGGTTCCTGTTCCAGCAGGTTGTTGGCATCTCCTCCGAGGTCCTGCAGTAACTTTATACTGGTATTTCGGATCTACTTTTCCTCCCATGTGTTCTTCCAGTACTGTTCAGTTTCTACTGTTGGTGCCTCTCTTGTTATTTTATGATTTCACTGCAGTTGAGAGTATACTTTGGATGGTCTTTGCAGAATAGGGCACTTATGTTCTTGGCCTCTGCTTGTCTAGTTTATCTTTTTAGCTTGGTAGCTAGTACTGTGAGCCTTTATTTAGCAGTCTCTATGGCTTCAAATGGAGGCCTTTACATTTTCCCTGAGTCTTATCCTTAATCTCCATACCCCTCTGTGATTTTACGTTGGCTAACCTCTTTCAAAGTTGCCTTGATCTTATCCTGAGTACATCTTGTCTCCTTCCAAGGATGAAGAAAGTGACCGCTCAAGGTCACCCAGATAGCTTCAAACCTAAGATAGGAATAGAACTCACAGTCTGCTGGTTTCTAGTCTGGTGCCTTAACCACTACCACAAATTAGCTCTCATATGACAAACACTAAGTTACTCTAATTAATACATGGCTCCATGAATATAATAGATCACACGCTTAATTTGGGATTTTGTTTAGATAAACAGTTTCGCATGGAACACCATTGTTCTTAAGTGATAAATTAAGAAAATTGATCACTTGAAAAATTTAGTGATTAATCTGAGCTAACTATTAATAGGAACACCTGCAGAATGACCCAGACCATCAGAATGGCTTTATGAATATGTGTGACAAGTTTCCTACTTCATTTTTAGTAGTTCTAAAGATTTAATACATCTGTGGAATACAGAAATAGAATGAGTATTAACCAATATTGAGAAACTTACACGTTGATAATTGCTTACTGAGTTTAACTCAATGGTTTCAGTTTATCTAGTTCTTAAGATAGAAATAAACCCTCTTCTGAGGGCACCATAGTTCTCAGAAGCCCATTTATAGAACACCCAAGGATGTCCTTTGCCTATGTCACACACCCTTCAAGAGATATGAATGGTCACTATTCCTTTGAATCCAGAAGTGATATTAAACCACACTCTTTAGTCTTCTTTTTAAATAGCATTGTATGGTTTATTGTTATTTTCATATTTGTTTATAATGGTTTTATGAATTGTATTTATGTTTATTTTTTATCATGTTATAAAAAATTATTTTGGTTGGGCATATTGCCATGACATCAGTTGGTGATAGATAAGTGTGAATGATATACACAATAACAAATACGAACCTGTTGTAGTGAAGATCTCTGAAGCGCAAATTCATGCCTGCTATAACATCAATGTACAAATATACTACAATTTATTTCCCTTCCAGGTAAGACTCAATGAGAATGACAGAAACCGCTTTGCATGGCGATATAGTAGAGACTGTACATGTTGGACAATCAGTACTCTCTGTACTGAAGTTCAGCACACAAAACTGCATGCATAGCAATTTGCATACAGTGTTTAGGGAATATTAATGACTCTTTTTTATTACTTCTGTAGCTTCGATTACACAGTCTCATTTAGCTCAACAAGAGCATGGTGGTTCCCATTTATACAGTGAATTCCCCTTGATAAATTGGTGTAACAACAACTTCGGTGGTCCATCTTTCCTGTTTTGGTTAACAGAAATACTTTTATCTTTCCGGAAGTCAAAAAGGTCAAACAATTAATGAACTTATTTTTTTAAAGGAATATCCAGTCCTTTTCTACCTAGATACTTGGCTCTGACAACATGAACTGGCTGCGCCAAACACCCTTTCTGTTGCTACTGCTTTCCTGCTGAGAAACCCATTTTCTAGATAATAAAGTGAGCATTCAAGGGTAGAAAGAAAAGAAACGGTTGTGTATAAAAAGGCCCTTCAACAAAGGTGTGGGGATATTAAGCACCAGCATGTTGTTAGTCATTTTTATCCTTCTATTTTAGCTCTTAGTATTTCATTGAACTGTTTTCAAGACAAAACAGAGGAGATGTGATCTGTTTTTACAGCTAAGAACCATGCTTGACATATAATTGTACCAAACAAAATATTTGCATACAAGTTGACTTTTCCAGGGCGATTGTGCTGTGACAGCATGAAGGCAAGAGTTTAATGGGTGATGCCATACTTTATCTAACTTCCAAATGAAAACTTTGTATTTCAATTAATGCATTAATAATTTTAAAATATTGCAAGTAAACACAAGTGCGTATACACACATACACACTTTATGACTATAATATATGCATTCTTCAAAATTTCTTTCTGTCCTAAATACATATAACCCTATATTTTAAGTTTCGTGAAAGTCCAATTTTTTTTTAGCCTGAAACATTTCTCTGCCATACCACTTTACAATGTGAATCATTGTGATCATTAAGCGGGATGCCCACCAAATTCCAGCAATCCCTGCTGCAGTTGTTATTTTGGAGCATATAGTGCCTCAGGTAGTGGGGGAGGCCCTGGATTGCTGAATGAATGGTGATAAGTCGAGAACTACCTGTAATTTTTTATATGAGACCAATGTTCCCTGTAACATCAGAAAACGGTGCGCGGCAGTTAGAAACTGCCGCGCAGCGTTCTCTTTTCATGTGAATCTTACAAAATCCTAGAAGATGAATCTTACAAAATCCTAGAAAATGAACTATATAAATCAACATGTATAAACTAAAAAAAATCCCTTTAGTACATTCAATTGTTTCCTGTTCTCCCTTTCTCTTTCATTCTCTATTCTTTCTCACTTTCCTTTTTCCGTTAAAAACCATGACATTACCTATTAGATCTTCAAAGTGAGGAAGTAAGATATGATCATCCCTGATTAAAATCAAGTTCATAAAAAGTTGTTTGCACACTCAAATCTGACGCAATCAGAGACGGGACCAAAAGCAGCAGGTGGGGTTTATTACCATATCTGCTCAATCCTCCGAAGGTATGTTATCAAGAGGGAAATGATTCTGTTAGAGGACAAAATGAGTGTGTGGTAATGAGATGAGAACAAAGAAAAAGTAATTAGACCATTCAGAGATCCTGTAGTGAATCAGAAAAGAGACTGATAAATATCACCCCAGAAAAATGTCACCTTGAATTCATAGTTTAGGTATGTATCTATTCATATGTAACTGTAACAAAGGAATGAATGTGAATATAAAATTATGATTGATTTGATTGTTTAGCATGAAAGACTAAGGAATTACCAAAGAATACAGGGATGATGAAGGATTTTGAATATAGGAGAGATCATAATTTCTTGGTACTAGTAATAGCTCTTGTAAAAAATGGACATAGAAGAAGTAACAAAGTAAATTAAATAGAGTGAAAATACAACTTCTGCAAGAAGAGAAAGGGGGAGTCTCATATAAAAAATTACAGGTAGTTCTCAACTTATGACCATTCGTTCAGCAATCCAGGGTCTCCCCCACTACCTGAGGCACTATATGCTCCAAAATAACAACTGCAGCAGGGATTGCTGGAATTTGGTGGGCATCTCGCTTAATGATCACAATGAGATATACTGTATGTCCATAATTTTGGTCTCAACTGTGGTCATAAGTTGAGGACTACCTGTAGATTTAATTTAATTTTCTAACCCATTCTAAAAAAAATAATGGGAAACAGTCTTAAGGAAAAATGATATGTAAGCTTCCATCCTGCGCTCAAGTGCTTTGGAGAAGAGGCTGACCCCATCTTCTCTGTGACAACCCCTCAAATATTGGGAAATGCCTATCATCTCACCCTACTCCTTTTCTTTTTTACAGTAAACCAGGGGTCGGCAACTTTAAACACTCAAAGAGCCATTTAGACCCGTTTCCCACAGAAAAGAAAACACCAGGAGCCACAAAACCCTTTTGACATGTAAAATGAAGATAATACTGCATATATCATTTTTTTAACCTTTATGCTATGTACAAAAAAACTATAGTGTGTTGTATTTATGAAATCGATGACCTGTTACAGAGCTGCATGTAACAAAAACATTTTGAACTCCGAAAAAAATGGGTCGAAAAGCTCAATAAATCACGTGCCAGTGGGTGTCACACATTGGCGGCTGTGACACATATTTTGAGCAAGAGGGAGCCGCAGCAGAGGGATGAAAGAGCCACATGTGGCTCCAGAGCCACGGGTTGCAGACCCCTGCACTAAACATACCCAGTTCCTACAACTGTTCATAATATCTTTAGCCTCCAGTCTACTAATTATTTTTAATGCTCTTCTCTGCATTCTTTCTAGAGTCTCAGCATCTTTTTTTGTATCATGGTGACCAAAACTGGATGCAGTAATCCAAGTGTGGTCTTACCAGTGCAGTATAAAATGGCACTAGCACTTTGTGTGATCTTGATACTATTGCTCTGTTGTTGGGACTATATCAACTGCATTGGCTTTTTGGAGCTGCAGCACACTGCTGGCTCATATTAAATAATGGTTCATGAGAACACTAGATCCCTCTCACAGTTATTGCTGTTTGAGGCAGGTACTACCTATTCTATACCTGTGTATTTGTTTTTTCTTGTCTAAGTGCAAGACCTTACTTTTATCATCACCGAATTGCATTTTGTGTTCAAGTTTGTCAAGGTCCTCCTGGATCTTTATCTTCTAAGGTTAGGCTATGCCCCCAACTACTGTGTTTCTCCGAAAATAAGACACTGTATTATATTTTTTTGAACTCTGAAATAAGCACTTGGCCTTATTGCCATGCACTCAAAACCTGATTGGGCTTATTATCAGGGGATGCCTTATTTTGGGGGAAACAGGGTATGTATTGTCTGCAAATGTGATAAGTTCTCTTCTCTTCCCTCATTAAATTGTTTAAAAAGATGTTGAAGAGTACTGGGCCTAAAACAGAGCCGTGAGGTACCCCACTGCATACTTCCCTCCCTGTAGATGTAGTTCCATTAAGTACTACACATTGAGTGCAGTTGGTCAGCCAGTTACATTTTAATCTAATTGTGTCAAATTTAATTATGTTAAATAGGGCCTTAAAAAGTGTGGAGTTGTGATATTAGAACATATGGAAAAGGAGAAAATGTAATGCTTGTTAAGAACTTATAATAATGATACAATCAATATAATTAAATTAGAGAATATTTTGCATAAATATGAAGTTTAAGTTGGTTGAATATGAGATGAGTAGCTTGCAATAGAATTACAGCATGTATAATAATAAATGGAGTGTTTAGTGAATGATTCAAGACCAAGCAGGGGGTAAAATAAAGATGTTTTATGACCTCTTGCATTTTTAATTGTGTGTGTGTGTGTGTGTGTGTGTGTGTGTGTGTGTGTGTGTGTGTGTGTATGTGTGTGTGTAAAAGGCATCTTATGGTAAGATTGGAAATGTATTTGTTGGGAATTCTGTTTATTGACAGTATGTGTATAAATGATACATTGTGCAATAATTTGTAGTGAATGTTAGATTATATAATGCAATGAGGAAAATGGCTTTCATTTTCCTCATTGCATCTCAAAGATGAAGGTAGCTGTGTTGGTCACTCTGATGGAGAAAAAGAACGAACGGTTGCAAGTTATATATAAATAGTAAAAACTAGAACAAGTAATAAATATTATCACATGCAAACATAGGTGGAGAGGTAGTATAGGTAGTAATTACTGTTGTGAGGAATGAATGCTTAACAAAAGGAGTGAAAATGGTTTCGGCATAAAAAAAATAGCCTTGCCCTTTTTGTGGTAGGGAAGTGAGAGTTTAGTATGTCAGGAGAAAGTTTAGAGTAGATTGGATGCAGTGGGAATGGGGTATATGGTCAAACAAGATCTAATGATGTTCAGTCATGATCAGCACCTCCAGTATTAAATCATTATCTAAATTATGATGGAATATGGTAGGGGTTTCTCAGGAAGGAGGGGGTGCATTCCAGAGGAGTGAGAGGCAGTCCAGACACCAGCTATCTCCTGTTTACAACTCAGTCCTTTTAACAGTGCCAAGAAGGTTCCACACCTGTTTGCACTCTGATTCAGGTGACTCTGAAGACAAAGATACCCCCCCAAGTGGCTTCACAACTCTCAGAGAGCTAATGACTGGCGCTCAGAGTGCTAACGACCAGATGACTGCAAAGAATAGAAATATTTCCATTCCCCACCAGTCAGTTAGAACTGAAGAAGCTTCTTAGAAAAGAAGAAAAACGTTTTCAAAGAAAAAAAACAGAAAGTCCAGTTTTCTTTTCGAAAAAGTGCTTTTAGGACAACTATGACATGGATGATTGAGAATCTCCATAGACATATCAAGGATTAATGCATAATCATGACGATAATCATCTCCTCGTACAATTTTTCTGCATTCTATACAGGATAAGCAAACACACTGAATGGAGAATATTTCCAGGACATTCTATTAACATTATATCATTATACTGACTAACCTTGCACAAAAAACTTTCAAAAGTAAAGTCTAATTAGAAACATTTAAAATATTATTTATCAAAATGCTCCATTTTAAAACTATAGCTTGAAGAGAGGCTATGTTTATATGTATAAGTACACATATACATATATCTATATCTATGTATCTATGTATGTATAGGTAAAGGTGTCCCCTGTCCAGTTGTATCTGTCTCTAGGGGTTGGTGTGCATCTCTATTTCTTATCCAAGGGAGCCAGCGATGTCAATAGATAGATAGAGAAACATATTATGCATGTGTGTGCACGCACGTGCACACACACACACACACACCCCTCACAAATCAGGCTGTTTATTGATTTCTCATAATTGTACTATTTACCTTCAATACTACAATTCCCACAATGTTCCAACACTGTCATGAGCCATTGACTTCAAACCCTTCATAATACACATATTCTAACTTGCATTTAAATAATTACTGCTAACATTAGTATTTGAAACAATATCAAGGATAATGTGTATTGTGTACGTACGATATATATTTAAATTATCTAAATATTTTATGCAAATACAGTAAATGCTTCATGTGAGACTGGTTAGTGATATTCTATGTTTCAGTATCATGACATCCCCAATAGATGGCAGTGTGGAGGATTATTTTGTTGTCTTATAAATGTCTCCACTTAAAAAAACCCTTTAATTTTGTGTTTAAGTAGCAAACACCAGATATTTCATTAGAACAGAAATAGCTAATTTAGAACCATCTCCTCAGCCAATTATGCTGAGGACCTGCTGCTCACGTTTCACAATTATTGAGTTGGAGGGGGGTTGTATTTATCATCCACTTGAAACATTTAAGAATTTGAAACTGATTGCAGATAGATGTCATCCAGCTTCCCCCCACCCGTTTCTCCTAATGAGCAGAAACTGTGTGGATCCTTAACCATGTTTAGAGAGAGGAACTGATACAATATTCTCCAATATCCAGAAACTTAGTTTAGGACCCTTTTTAGGACTAACTTTCCTGAGTTTGAAAGAAAAGATTGGACAACCATTTGTCTGAAATGATATAAGTTCTCCTGCTTGAGCAGGGGACTGGACTAGAAGACCTCCAAGGTCCCTTCCAACTCTGTTACTCTCTCATTCTGTTACTTTACTCTTAGCACCCTGGATATGTAAGTCCTGAATTTAACCCATATATATTTCACATCATGCTGCTTTAACAACTTTTTAGATATAAATAAATGGACATGTAATATCTTCATCTATCAAACAAAATAAAAACGATATGGACTCCTTTACTGCCTGGTTAAACTATTTTTAAATGTAGACATTGTTAAACAGATGCCTAGCCTCCCACACCTAGGAAATTGACTTTCTGATGATAGTTAGGATTTTGACACACTTATCTGACAGAGACAAATCACCACCCTCTACTTCTGGAACCTTTAAGAACTTTTGCTTTATAGCTTCCCAAGCATCATGAACTGAATTTCCATTATCTGAAGGATAATTATCTGAAGAAAGTCAGATTTGGGGAAAAACTGGATGTCGCAGTGAGAAGAATCTATCCATATTTATTTATTTATTTATTTATTTATTTATTTATTTATTTATTTATTTATTTATTTATTTATTTATTTATTTATTTATTTATTTATTTATTTATTATTTATTTATTTATTTATTTATTTATTTATTTATTTATTATTAATGAGATTTATATACCGCCTCATAGTGCAAGCACTAAGCGGTTTACACCATTAAGCAATGTATATATATTTACATTGCCCCCAACAATCTGGTTCCTCATTTTACCTACCTCGGAAGGATGGAAGGCTGAGTCAACCCTGAGCCGGTGAGATTTGAACGGCTGAACTCAAATGATCACAGTCAGCTAAAGTAGCCTGTAATTGGCAGTCATATACAGTAGACCTACTTCTGTCATATACTGTAGGTCTAGAACAGGGGTGTCAAACTCGTGGCGTCACATTGTTGTCATGTGACGTATCATGCCTTTTTTCCCCTTTGCTAAATTGGGGGTGGGCGTGGCCAGCGCGTGACACATCTGACCCATGGGCAGCGAGTTTGACACCCCTGGTGTAGAACTTTTCTTATAAGCTATATTAGCAGAATATATTATTATTAGCTATAATAGCATAATCTTACAAGTATGCCTGTGCTTTCTCCCTCCCTTCCCTTATCTTCATGTGAATTATGAAATTAGGGAAATTATGGAATTATGTCTGTCTGATCATTAATTGCCAGTAACAATGGTTAATGGAAGTATAAGAAACCGATGGAGATAATGTTGTTTTTGCAAAGAAAGCAATTTTTAAGAGTTGCGGTTATAAAAGTTCAATGGCACATTAAAGGTAAAAAATTGAAGACTGAAAAACAGGAAGAAACTGCTATTCCGATAAGGGAGCCAGCTTGGCCAAGCAGATTAGTTAATAGTTTCAACCACACAGTTTAGTAATATAGTGGTGAAAGTAATTAACTGCTTGCCTCAATTTATTATGCTTATGCTGCAAGGATTGTAAAGAAATAAGAAATATGGGTTAAGAAATAAAAAAGGGACAAAAGGTAGTATGGAAAAAGGGGAACTGGGCAAAAGGTGGGGAAACAGATTAAGCATGGGGAAATTATTGGAGAAACAGGTGTTCTGGGAAGATTGCAACTCTGTGGTCTTTGTCAAAGGGGGCTGCAGGGAGGGATTTGTGGTTTGGGTGGAGGGAATAAAAAGTTGAAGAAATGTATTCCTCGGTGTGTCTACCTGCTAGCCACCCATTCTTGCAAGAACGTATTTTACATGCAATAAACTGCTTGCTGCTTCACTTTATGACTCTGTCGAATTTCTGACTGATGAGAAAGATAAAAATTATATTTCAGCAATATTTGAAGACGACTTCACATACTTCTCTCATGGTGCTCTGCCAATGTTTCCTTTATAAACCAGCATGGAAGGCAGTGAACTGCATGGAAATGCCCCAGCATTCCCATTGTAGGTCATTATCAGTATAGAACCAATAATATGGACATATTATAGAAGAGAAATAATTTGTGACAATGGTTGTGACAATTACTAATTCTTATTATAATACTTGGTGCACATTATTCTCCCTTTCATGCATGTGCCAACATAACAGGAGCCTTTTTCCATTCTTGTTTGGATAGGAAAATGTTACCAACAAAGTGATCCATTGTGTGCTATTTCACAGCTTGACAGCCCAAAAAGATACCACCAATAGAAAACTAAGTCACAAATTGAAAAGGCAATTTATTATTCTCCTGCAGAAATAATTAGGATGTGAGGAGGAAACTGAGATTTTAATCAATACACAAAATTGTTTTTAAAAGAGCCTAAAAATATAAGGATCACTTCTTATCATTACATACACACATTCATTTAATCTCTCTTATTCAGACTTTTCAAGGTTTTGATCTTTTTTTAAATTCTCCAGATATTTTTTTCTATTTGAAAAAACATGGGGTGTGTAAGTGCATGCTAAAAACAAAATTAATTCTCCAGAAAACCTTCAGAAAAATTAACAGCCTTAGAATAATTTAGAATATTATGTTTAGTAGTCCTTGCTTAACAACCTGTTGTTTAACAATGGTTCAAAGTTATAATGGACCCCCCCCCCAAACATACATATGACCTGATATACACACAGCCAGCTCTCACAGTCAGCTGATCATATTTTGGGCACTTGGCAATTGGATCACATTTATGACTGGTTGCAGCATCCTGTGGTCACATGATCACAACTTGTGATGTTTTTTGCTGGCTTTTGGTGTTTTGCTGGATAACCATATGATTCCCTAACGATTATGGTGACTTGATTTATGACCATCATAAAAGTGGTTGTAAAATTGAGTCAGGTCATGTTAATGATCACAATGAGTGTGATTGCTATTGCTAAGAGCACAGCCACCATCTTGATGTCTTTATTGTATCAGTGAGATGGGTGGCATATAAATTAAATAAATACATAAATAAATAAATAAATAAATAGAAGATCCTATGAAGATCCCTGAATGGGAAATCACCAAGCTGTAAAATACAGCTAACACCTGAAATTGTTATCATTTCCAGAAATAACTTTACTTAGAAAATATACTTAGAAAATTTTAAAAATGATGGGTGGCTTTGCTTAGAAAAACATCCAGAAAAGAGAAAGTGACATTTGTACCTTTAACACATCACCTGTAATTTTTAGAAAATGCAAAAAACCCGACCTATTACTTGAAGCGTTCACCTGGTACATATTCATTCACTATCAGGAAACTTAAACTTCTCCTGGTGGTGCAGTTTTACCACAAAGTCCTGAGCGCCTATTCAAATTTCCGAACTCTCAGTTGTGGCAGACCTAGATCAACCCACTTCAGAAAGCTTATCACACCACTCAATGCTGCCTCAACATTTCCCATCTATTTAACTGGACAGTGCAATATTATACAGTATTTGCAACAAATCCAAAAGCTTTAGAAAAGCCATAGAACCTAAAATGTGCTTCAAAGAGTTACTGAGCACTTCAAAACCACTTGTCTGATTTTTCTACTTAAGAGTAGGTCCCAGTTCAACCCACAAATCAGCTTCAGTTGGGTGATTTAATCAAAGCATTTCTTTGAAGCTTTTGAAGGTTTTGTGCAGTATTTTAACTGTTACTAGCACTACACTTATCTGGACAGAGAGTTCTGATGTTGTTCCTGGGATCTGGGCAAAGAACTCTGATGATATACATATGTGCACACAAGCGTGAGTGCACACACACACACACACAAACACACACACACCACCAGTAGAAGTGTAGGTCTGGAGAACAAATCACAACAATCTCTTAACCTAGGAACCTGTCATTGTGACAGTATCAGACATCCAACGGTGGGATCAAGAACATGAAAAGCTAAACAGCATCTGGCCCAGACATGATCCACACCTATTGGCTAAAGCAATTTATTTTATTTATTTATTTATTTATTTAATTTTTTTTAATTCCTTCTTATAAGCCGCCCAACTCCCAAGGGACTCAGGGCAGCGTACAACATGTAAGAAGAACAATTAATAAAAAGAAACATAATACTAATTAAAACAATTATAAAAATTTAAAAAAACATTATCATCATTCATACGTGGGAAGTCCACAGATGTTCCCATTGCAGTGGTGGGTCCCTACCAGTGCGGTCCACTCTATAGCACCGGTAGCGGCCCGCTGGTGACATCACAGTACCGGTGCGGTCGGTTGCCAGTGCCTGGGCGACGCCATTTTTTTTAAAAAAAATTCTTCTGCGCATGCCCAGAAGCCAAGCTTCCGGCACTGCGCATGCGCTGCCTTCCTACCCCACAGTGAGTCCAAGCAGGGGAGGATGGCTGAGGGAGCGTGTGAGATGCTGAAAGAACGGGCGGCAGGACCTATCTCAGTTCCCCTCCCTACAGCAGTCCGAGAAGTCATGAATGCGCGGTGATGATCCTAGGCATTTTTGTACGTTTGAGGCTTCTCGAGCTGCTGAGGGGAGAGGGAATGGGCGGCAGGACCTATCTCAGTTCCCCTCCCTTCAGCAGTCCGAGAAGCGATGAACGTGCGGTGATGATCCTAGGCATTTTTGCACATTCAAGGCTTCTCGAGCTGCTGAGGGGAGGGGGAATGGGCGGCAGGAGCCTAGGATCATTGAATGAGGAGAAGCATTCAGGCCGGACGGAGCCTACTAGAAGAACCGCTGCCGCGGTCTTGCTGCTCCCGCTGCGGGGGGCTGCGTTGTGGGTGGGCAATGTCCCTCTGCTTCTCCGGCTGCTGCCAAGCTCCCGAGGCCCATGCCCACCCGATCACATGGCTGGCAAGCCACACCCAAAAAATAAGCCACGCCCTCAGAGTGGTTGTAAAAAAATTAGGAACCCGCCCCTGCATTGGTCTTATTTTAGCCTGCCTGCTTGAAAAACCATGTTTTCACTGCTTGAAAAGCCATGTTTTAACAGCACTGCATGAATGTCTAGTAGCACTGATAAACCAGCTGTTAATAGCAGGCTCCCTCCCACATTGGCTAACAAGGAGAGTGCTGATCATGAAAGGCAACAGCGGTGTCCAACTACCAACCAATAACCTGCCTCCACAACACTGGAAGTCCTATCAAGCATCATAGCTGCCAAACTTACAGTATCATATGGGCCAGTACATGAACACAGTAAGTAAGCTGTTCCAGGTAAAGCTGCCTTTTGCAATTGACTGGTGATGATTTTGTCAATGCCAATGGTGTTCAAGTGGTGCTCCAGTTGTTTTGGGATTGTACTAAAAGGTGCCTATTTACTATTGGCACTGTTCTTGCTTTTCTTCTCTTTTTTTCTTTTCTTTTTTTCTTTTTTTTTCTTTTCTTTTCTTTTCTTTTTTTCTTTTTCCTTTGCAGGATCCAATCTGGATTGGTCACTGGGATCAGAGGTTTGTCTTCTGAGTTTACAGGCTAGTGCTGGAGCCCATCTTCAGGGAACTTTGTATCTTGTCATTTCCCCCCCCCCCCAGTTCTTTCTGTTTCATTCTGCTGTCTCAAGGTACTTATTGTCAGTTTTTAAGTCTGGGCTATTGTGTGGCAGGTGTTTGTCAGTTTGAATTCTAAAGTCTCAGAGTACTTTAGCTTCTTCATTTTTATTACGTTGTGTAATTTGTGGCCCCACCCAGTTCTTGCTTGCAGGCAAATGATATTTCTTGCAATGCACTATTGTTGCTACTTCATCATCATGCCATTGTTCATAATCCGTCTGTGCGATCGATCTTCTTCAGGGGCTAACTAGGTGGTCCACTGCTGTTTTGTATGTATACATTTTAAAGTCGTTTTGGAAATCTACTGTATGTAATACTACAAGTAGTTACTCCACTAGTTTACAGAAACTTTAAACTCAGATAATTTTTTAAAAATAATTACGTCAATAGTTATTTTCAAATAAATGTAAACAAATAAAAGCAAAAAACTCACCACTCCCCCCAAAAAAGCAAAAAAGCAACACAATGCATCAAATAAAAACATAGAAAAAAGCTGGTAATTTAGTTTTAAATAATTACCAAACCTAAGAGTTTTTTCCGCAATGGAAGAGATAGTGTAACATTTTCTCATTGACAGAATATATAATTTTCTTGAAAATGGCTAGATCACACATTTTTAAAATCCAGTTTATAAGTGGAGTTAGAATACTTTCCTATCTCCTGACAATTATTCTTTTTGTTTATTTATTTATTTATTTATTTTGTTATTCTTATATGCCGCCCAACTCCCGAAGGACTCAGGGCGGCGTACAACATAAGAGATACAAGAATAAACAAAATTTCAACAATTTAAAAACGGTACAAAATTTAAAAAGGCAGTATAAAAGCAACAACAACATCCATCCATTCAACCACATACATACTTGGGGGGTAAGCTCAAATGGTTAAGCTGTCCCCCCCACCTGCAGGAAGAGCCATGTCTTAACGGCCTTTCGGAAGGCCAGCAGAGTGGGGATGGTTCGGGTCTCTGGGGGGAGTTGGTTCCAGAGCACGGGGCCAGCCACAGAGAAGGCCCTCCCCCTGGGGCCCGCCAGCCGGCATTGCTTGGCCGACGGGACCCGGAGGAGGCCAACTCTGTGGGCCCTAACCGGTCGGAGGGAAGTATGCGGCAGAATGCGGTCCCGGAGATATCCTGGTCCTAAGCCATGAAGGGCTTTAAAGATGGTGATCAACACCTTGAATTGGACCCGGAGACCGATGGGCAACCAATGCAGCTGGCGGAAAATCGGTGTCACGTGGGTGTACCTCGGCACACCCACCACAGCACGCGCAGCCGCATTTTGTACCAACTGAAGTCTCCGGATACTCTTCAAGGGTAGCCCCATGTAGAGCGCATTGCAGTAGTCCAAACGCGAGGTGACAAGGGCATGAGTGACCGTGAGTAAAGCCTCCTTCTCCAGATATGGCCGCAGCTGGTGCACCAGGCGAACCTGTGCAAAGGCCCCCCTAGCCACAGCAGAAAGGTGATGATCTAATTTTAGCTGTGGATCTAGGAGGACCCCCAAGTTGCGGACCTGGTCTGAGGGAGTCAGTTTCGCACCCTCGAAGACCAAGGAGGGACAGTTATCATGGTCCTTAGGAGGCATCATCCACAGCCACTCGGTCTTGTCGGGATTAAGTCTGAGTCTGTTCCTCCCCATCCAGATCTTAACGTCGTCCAGGCATCGGCACATTACATCAACTGCCTCCCTGAAGTCAGACGGGGTGGTAATGTACAGCTGGGTGTCGTCAGCGTACTGATGGAAACACACCCCATGCCTGCGGATGATCTCACCCAACGGTTTCATGTAGATGTTAAACAGGATGGGCGAGAGAACCGACCCCTGGGGCACCCCACATAGTAGGGGCCTGGGGGACGATCTCTGCCCTCCTGCCAACACCGACTGCATCCGATCGGCGAGATAAGAGGAGAACCACCGCAAAACGGTGCCTCCCACTCCCAACTCGCCGAGCCGATGCAGAAGGATACCATGGTCGATGGTATCGAAAGCCGCTGAGAGGTCAAGTAGCACCAGGATGGAGGAGTTCCCCCCATCCCGGGCCCGCCAGAGATCATCCATCAGAGCGACCAAGGCAGTTTCTGTACTGTAGCCGCGCCTGAAACCCGACTGATAAGGATCTAGATGATCTGTTTCATCCAGGAGCTGCAGAAGCTGGGTCACCACCACCTTCTCTACAACTTTACCTAGAAAAGGTAAGTTGGAGACTGGACGGTAGTTTTTCAAATCGGCTGGATCCAGGGAAGGCTTCTTCAGGAGGGGTCGCACCACCGCAGCTTTTAATGACTGCGGTACGGATCCCTCTCGCAAAGAAGCGATGATCACCGCCTGGATCCAGCCGCGTGCCACCTCCCTGCTGGCCGAAACCAGCCAGGAGGGGCACGGGTCCAATAAACAGGTGGAGGTACCCATCCCTCCCATAGCCCTGTCCACATCCTCGGGAGAAACAGGCCCAAACTCTTCCCATAATGGTGGACTAAGACTCGCCCCCGTCAACTCTATGGACTCTGCCATGCCGGAGTCCAAATTTGACCGAATCTGAGCGACTTTATCCGACAGAAACTCAGCGAATTCCTCAGCTCTGCCTTGTAAGTGTTCCTCGCTCCCCCCTTTTGCAAGGAGGGAGCGAGTCACCCTAAACAAGGCGGCTGGACGAGAATCTGCGGACGCAATAAGAGCGGAAAGATAAGATCGTCTTGCCGCCCTTATCGCCACTAAATAAGATCTGATGTAAATTCTTAATAGTGTTCGGTCAGACTCGGTCTTCTTTTTCCTCCAGCGGCGCTCCAGACGTCTCTTCTGGCGTTTCATCTCCCGGAGCTCCTCGGTAAACCAGGGAGCTTTCCGGGATCCACTGCCACGGAGAGGTCGCTTAGGCGCAATTCGGTCTAACGCCCCTGATGCTGCGGTGTTCCAAGCATCCACCAGGGAGTCAGCCGAGTTGTGTACCAGGGTTTCAGGTATTTCCCCAAGCTCCCTCTGGAATCCTTCCGGCTCCATTAGGCGCCTGGGGCGGAACCACCTAGTCGGTCCCGCCTCCCTGCGGGGGAGGAGTGGGGTTGTGAAATCCAGCCTCAGAAGGAAATGATCTGACCATGACAGTGGGGTGGTGACTATATCCCTTATCTTCAGATCATCTCTCCACTGCCCCGAGAGAAACACTAGGTCAAGTGTGTGACCACCCTCATGGGTCGGACCTTGAATTACTTGGGTTAGGTCCATGGTTGTCATGGAATCCATGAACTCCTGAGCTGCCCCAGAGGTTTCGCCAGCAGATGGCAGGTTAAAGTCCCCCAGCACCATAAGCCTGGGGAACTCAACCGCCAAGCCGGCTACTGCCTCAAGCAGCTCAGGCAGGGCCTTACTTACGCAGCTGGGAGGTAGGTACGTTAAGAGAAGGCCCACCTGAACCCCTAAGTCCAACTTCAGAAGGAGCGTCTCACACCCAACAATCTCCGGGGCAGGGATCCTACGAGGATGCAGATTTCCACGCGTTATAATTGCCACTCCTCCCCCCCTTCCCTGGGGTCGGGAATGATGCTGCACCGAGAAACCAGCTGGGCATATCTCAGAGAGGGCTACTCCCCCCTCCTGCCCTAGCCAGGTCTCGGTAACACACACCAGGTCTGCCCCCTCCTCTGTGATTAGATCACGTATCAGGGGGGCTTTGTTGATAATTGACCTGGCGTTGAGCAGCAGCATCCTCAGCCCAGGGCCCTGAAAACCCTGGTTGCCAGGTGTCCGGGTTGAGCACGATGGAACCGGATCAGAGGGGCCGGAACAAGGGATCGCTTGTATACAGCGAGGTCTTATTCCCCGAGAGCGGCCCTCCCCTCTGCTCCCGCAATATCTGCCTCTTCCCATTATGACCGAGATGTTCCGGCTCTCACCCCCATCAGAGACCCCCTCCCCCTCCCCGCTGGCCCTCCCCCCTTCCTGCAGGCCATACATACCATTCTCTTCAGCCAGGATAATTTCGTTCCATCCTCCCCCGCTTCTGTTAGTACACTCGGCGGGTGGGGGTGGACATTCAGACCCCGGCTCTACCATTATCGATGATCTTGCAGTACATACATATCTATCTCACTCATCCACAAACCACACACTCAAATCACAATCACACTTCCAAGAGGGGGGGGAATAATTTAAAATAGGATTAAGGGTTAAGGTGGGAGGCAAGTCTTCCATATAAAAAAGTGCGTGCTAGGAGAGCAAGTCCTGCGCATCTCCCCAGCTTCCCAAGATATTCTAAAGTCTGGGAGAGAGGAAAACCTCCCTTCTTCCAGTCGTCTTGAGGGAACAAACGCTCCTATTCCCATAGTCTGCAATTGTCCTCCAGTCCAAAACGGGTTCCACATTGTCAGCACAGTTGCTTGTTATTCCTGGAGCACAAAAAACCCATCTTTATTCAGAACATGTTAAGTTCTAAATAGTATGTACATAATTTATTACAGTATGCATGTCTTTAAAAACTAAAGTTTTCTGGATAATTCTGTCAATATATCATAAAACATTACTCCAAAAGAAGTATAAAGAAAAAAGCTTTCGATTCTGATATTAAACTTTAGATAACGATGACAGATAACACTGTAGCCTATCCCACTTTCGCATTTTGTTTTAAAGTTGCTCTTAGCTTATATTAATACCCAGTGGAAGAGTATGCATAAAACTTGTGATATGACAATTTAAAATGAATTAAAATAATTGAACTGTCTATGGAGATTCTCAGCCATCCAGGCCATGGTTGTCCCAAAGGAGCTTTTTAAGAGGCAACTGGACTTACTTGTTTTTCTTTGAAGACATTTCGCTTCTCATCCAAGAAGCTTCCTTTGGTCCCAGCACTTTTGGGACAATGGATTGAACTGTAAACTTTATGCCATTATATTTGATATATAATATATATCAAATGAGAATTTTTATCTAGCTTCTTTTAAAGCACAAATGAAAGCTTATTCCTACACATATGATTTCCCTTTTAAGGATTGAAGAATTGCCATAAACACTCAACCTCAAAGAAGACATAACCCACCCACCCCCCAAAAATGCTTTTGACCCAGTGATTACCCCAGGTCAGCTGTTGATATATGTCACTGCTAGAGACAGGAGGAAGTCCATGACTTCCTTGGACAAGTTGCATTATTTTTATATTTAAAAGGTAGGGAAAGGTTTGATTAATATTTCTCTTCTTCTTAATGTCATGCTAGGCTGGCACTCAGGGTCACTGGATTGGCCAGAACCTATCACATCATAAGGTAATGCCATCTTGTATAAATGCATGCTTCCTTGGAAGAATTGCTATTGAACTTTAAAAGACTTAATTCTGAGCAATTGTGGATTGAATTCTTCACGCCATCTATACTAAATTCTATCAGTCTGGACCTGCACAGCCAATGTGAAAAAAATATTCTGGAGGGTCATATGTTGACCTTTCCTGTTCTACAATGCCTCACACACTTGCAGATCATTCACAAAATCACTTCATTTCACTTATCTTCAAAATTGTACCTTTTGTATCTGAGTATTCTTCTATTCCATTCTTCCTACCTGTGGTCATTTCACCATTAGCAACTTTTCTAGAGTTATTTAACAGTTGCTGGGCCAAAATACCGGTAGTAATAATGAGCAAAGGCTTTATATTACTTCAGTTATGGCTGAGTAATGATTCAAAGATGTTCTGAGTTATTGCTGAAAAATAGCCTATGTCTTTCCAGTCATCATCTTGAATACTTCTCTATATGCAAGCATGTTTCCTTCATAAATCTAACAAACAAACAAATAATAAACATTTGCAAACTCATTTGCAAACTCTAGTAAACATTTGCAAACTCATTTGTTCTTGCTCTGAATTTAAAAAATGTGTGTGAGAAGGGAGTACAAAGCCATTATGTGTATGTAACATTTAGTGTTGGATAATCTATGTCTGATGAAATGGCTGTTTCAGATATACATGTTTTTGGGTGAAGTGGGGGAAAAACCAAGGATATTATCAAGGGAGGTGGTACATGGCAGCAAAGGGGCAATCCAAATGCCTATATCTTATTTGAGATCAAGAATGTTGATGAAGAAAGGAAGGTAATGGAAAATTGGCAGAAAATTGGCATACAGGACATGTGGAGGATTGGAGAGGGAATCCTACTTTCTCTTAAGACCCCCGCTTTATTTATTTTTTATATGAAACCCAGAAGATCTAAATGTTCCGGGTTTTGGTTCTATGAACCACAGGCCACTTAGACCAATTTGATAGGACTTCCAAAACACTGGATTTTTTTTTCTAGATTCAAAACAAAACACTTACTTTACTTGTGCATATAACTTTGTATGAATTAAGGATTTTAAAACATTTTGTGATCTGTATGTGGTGGATCACATGTTGTTCAGGCTGCGTTATCTTTTTCCATGGCTCTAGTATGAGTTTACATTATACTGTATATTAGGTAGTTGTGAATTCAGGCTAGAATCCAGGAGGCTATGAGTTCTAATCTTGCCTAAGACATGGATAACTGGCTGGATAATTTTGGGCCAGTCACTCTCTCTCAGTCCAGCTCACCTCACAGGGCTGTTACTGTGGAAAAAATAAGAGAGGAAGGAGTATTAGTAGGTTCACCACCTTGAGTCACTTATTAAGTAATAAAGGCAGAATCAAAATCTAATAAATGAAGATAAAAAAGATTTCAAGATAAGTGGGCAATAGTTAACAACAGATTGGGGTTATTACTTTAAAAAAGTAATAAAATAACTAATAGACAATTTTATTAGCCTTTCAGCTTACTAAAACTATGTCAAGCTAAGGAAACAAAGCAGTTTTTGAAAAACAATTTGCTTACTGGTAATGTTGAGTGGTTATTTATAACACTGCATGATTAAGCATGTGTACTTAACACATTTCATTTATTTCACTGTGCTTACTTTTTATGAAAGTGATTCATATTTTAAAATGATTCACCTGTATAGTTTCTTTTTAGATTTAATATGAGCCATATGCTCAAGGACTTATCCCAGCTTGCTTTGGTACACAGTACCTGTGATATTACAGTAATTCATCACATTTCTTCATTTGTTCTAGAGCAGTGTTTCCCAACCTTGGCAACTTGAAGATGTCTGGACTTCAACTCCCAGAATTCCCCAGCCAGCATTCGCTGTGGGTTGATGTGGGTTGTTGTTGTTTTTTTAATTTGAAGGTAAAGCAATGGATTATATACAGATGAAGTCAAAAAATAAACCCATACATAGCAATCTCTTTTCTTGTTTCTCGATCAAAGACTGCAAAAAGGAACTGCAATTCTTCAGCTAGATTACTCTCTTCAACATTTTCTCTCAGGATTTTGGTACTTTGCAAGGTGGCAAAATGAAAGGTGTAGGCAAGAGAAGACAGTTGCTGCTCCTAGTTGCTGCTCCTACTTTCTCTCTCCCTTTGTCCCATGGAGACCTTACTTACTTATGTGCCATGTAATTCCTAGTGAACAAATAGATTTTCTCCATGATGAGCTCTCCCTAACCTGGTCTAGAACTTTTAGAACTCGTAACATTCTGCACTGATGGTGACTGTGATTGAGTCCAGCTGCTGGCCATTTACTTATGTTCCCTTTTAGTCTGCTCATTTACAGGGCTCATTTACCCCAGTCCAATCCGAGGGCTGATTTACTCCCAATCCACACATGATCCAGAAACAAAGAGTAAGTGTAGGTCCCCTGGGTACTCTATGGCTTGTTCCTTTCCATATGGGTTGTCCATGCAAACCAGCTCTTCCTGCTGCCTTCTCAAAGTTCACCAAATCATCAGAGTTGCTGAGGAAGAGATCAGGAGAACACCTGGAAAGGCTGCCAAAAAAGAGGCAAAGAAATCGCATGGAATCCCTCTGGGGTTCCTACCACCACTCCTTTCTCCCAGTGAGCTGGCAGGAGGGAATATGATTTACCAGGTAGGATTTGGGTGACAGTGGGAAGGGAAGAAATGTCTTCTCCTCTCAAGCCACATACCTAAATATTTCCCAGAGGGAAGATGATTAAGTAGGGCGAAAGTGCTCCTCCTCCTCTGGTTCTAGGCAACCTCCGACCCAGGTGCCAGAGATGCTATACACAGTCCAGAAGAACAAAAGCCCAGAGAAATGTCTGTGGAGATTCTCAGGTCATGGTTGTAACAAAAGTGCTTTTTCAAGAGGCGATTGACTATCCAGTCGGAGCTGAAGAAGCTTCTTGGATGAGAAGCAAAATGTCTTCAAAGGAAAAAAAAACCAGAAAGTCAGTTGTCTTTTGAAAAAGCACCTTTGGGACAACCATGACCTGGATGACTGAGAATCATCAGTTAGCCTGACCTAAGCATAGTACACAAAATTGTCTGCTACAACGTCCTACCTGTCAATGACTACTTCAGCTTCAACCACAATACTACACGGGCAAACAATCGATACAAACTCAAGATAAACCGCTCCAAACTCGACTGCAGAAAATACAACTTCAGCAATAGAGCGGTCAATGCCTGGAATGCTCTACCTGAACTCAGTTACTTCCTCAAACCCCCATAACTTTAACCTTAAACTGTCTACCGTGGACCTCACCCCATTCCTAAGAGGTCTGTAAGGGGGCATGCATAAGCGCACCAGCGTGCCTACCGTCCCTGTCCTACTGTCCCCATTTATTTGCACTCACTTCGTGTGCTCATGTCCATGTTTATACTTACACCTGTTATCTCGTACACGTTTGACAAACTAACTAACTAAATAAAAAATCTCCATAGATGGCAGCTACACACATACACACGGCAGAGAAAGAGAGCTTTGTTTGAGAAGGTGCGAATCTCTGTTGGTTGTGTCTGAAAAAGCACCTTTGGGGCAAAAGCCCCAGAGAGCGGGGTGGAGTAGCGGAATTCAGGCTTTTAACTCTTTCAGGCAGAACTGAAGGCTGCCTACTCCTTGAGTAGAGTTAGTCTACTCCTGTCGCTCGCCCCTCAAAACAAACGCGGCTGCCTTAAACCGCCCGCGGTGTTGTTCCTAACGCACTCAGCCTCGCGGTCGCGGGTAGGTAGGCAGATCCCCCCCCCCTCAAGGTAGCTCGGGGAGGAGGCCCCCCGATAGTTTACGAGGAGGTGGGTCAAAAGCAAGGAGCGGGGCGGAGGAAAGGGGATCGATGGCGTGAGGTGGGCTGGAGGTGGGGGGGGGCGTTGTTGCACGTTTCCTCCGCATAGGCTGAGCAGTCCAAATCCCTTTCGGCTGTGCGGCGTGGCCGGAGCGGAGCAGCTTTTGCAGCCGGGCAGCAACAGCGCGCTGAGAGAAAAAGAGAGAGAGAGAGAGAGAGAAGGCAAAGCCGTCGCTACCTATCACGAGCCTTTCCCTCGCCGCTGGTTGCCGCCTCCGCCGCGGGCGCCTGCCTCAGCTCGCCTCGCCTCGCTTGCCCTCCCTCCTTCCCTCCCCAGGCGTCAGTGCCACAGGACGGCCAGGGCCGCTCAAAGGTCTGGTGGACGGCAGCCGCAGAACCAGCGCCGACCTCTTCTTCCTTCTAGCCAAGAGCGTGGCCGGCGTCCTGGGTGAGTAGCGCTCAGTGGAAGAATCTGGCCTTCTCCCTTAGTCTAGGAAGAAAAAAAAAAAACAACCCCGTGAGGCGGCGGAGTCAGGTCGGGCAGATTTGGAAAGCTGGGCTCCTGGTTCAGGAGTGTGGGGGGGGGGGGGGGTTGAGAGAAAAAGAGGTAGGCTTTCCCGCTTCGGTCTTCCCTTCTCCCAACTCAAGTCGCCCCGAGCCCCATCATCAGCAGGTGTCTGATCTTGCGAAGTTGGCCAGAGCATCTCCTGCACTTTTTGGTCCTTTTGTGAAGATGCGAAACAGGACCGGTTTATGGTCCAAGGGGAAAGCCGTTACAGAAAAGCATCCCTGCCGCCTTGACTCCCGTTCCCTCCTTTCTCTTATATTCTTCTCCAGGCTTGAGAGAGAAGAATCATGACAGCTGAAAAGGCTAGCCCTGTAATTAATGGCAAACCCGAAGATGCTCCGGATCCTGAAGCCTCCAGCACCAATTTGGTCCACAGCAACGATAAGAAGGTGCACGAAAGAGGCCATTGGAACAATAAAATTGAATTTGTGCTCTCGGTGGCAGGGGAGATTATTGGGTTGGGGAACGTGTGGCGATTCCCATACCTCTGCTACAAAAATGGAGGAGGTAAGATGGCATCCTGTCTTAAGTGCATAGCTTGCACGTGCTTTGCACACCTGCTAAAACATTGAATTTGCTTAATGTGAGGGAAAGGGGGGGTTGTCATGGTAGGTTAATATTTAGACAGCAGGAATCTACCAACCAATGGAATGGAATTTAAGAGCGTTAGTTATACAAACAGGGGAAAGAAAAGGGCAGGTGATAAAAGTAGAGATGGATTGACTTGCTGTAGTTGTACTTATGCTTTTGTGTTCCTTTGAAAGTGGATGATTAGTACTTTAGTACGCAGACAGATGATTAATTTTTAAAGTAAAATATTTCCCTCTTGTCGCTGGAGACAGAAGTTAGAAAAGAGTAAGCCCATCATCAGCCTATAATTAATGGCAAATAGCAGCTTCATCAACTGCATTTGAACAAGGATGGTATATTAAAATGAAGAGTGTATATGTGTCAGTCATGTTTCCATGATATACATTTATATAAACATGACAAGAATAAATCTAATAAAATAACGTTTTTAAACATTTTCAAAACAAACATAGATTTTTAAAACAGGTAACTTTAAGTAAAATTAGCATTTATTTTTCACTTGAAGTTTTACTTACTTACTTCAAGTGAAGTAAGTCATAGCAACAGGTATATATAGAGTTTGCTTGAGGTGATACTCACAGTGCATTCCTAAGTGTTGGCTTTAGAACCAAAACCCCAATAGGAAATCTATTCTGGATCGCAAATTTTATTCTTTTCTGCTTTCAGTAAATTCCAAACTTACAATGATCAATAGAGCAGCTAGATTTTATCATAAGCAAAGATGGACTTCCACAAAGCAAAGGGTTGCTCCTGAAGCCATTTCAGAATTTCAAGATTTAGACAACTCCAAACAGATTTCCTTCAAGCATTTAAAAAAAGAAAAATCCCGTACAGGGGAGAGAAACAGAAAACTTGTTTTGTGATTAACGTTTTTACTTTTCAATCAGCTGAAAACTCTAGCACAGATTTCCTTTTAGTTAAAATGCTTTTAAGAGGAATGGAGAAGAAACCTGTCGAGTTGATGACATCCAAGCAAAAAACACAAAGCCTCAAACTGTTCTTTCTCTAAATAAATAAAATCTCTACCTCTGCCCTTCTCCCCTTAACATTCTACAGGTTAATTTCATAGGACCTTTTAAAAAAATAAGCCATTTTATAACAACTCATAGGCTTCAAACACTACTCTTGCACAAAACTGTCTGAAGCGGGTGTCCCTTTAGATTTAGAAGATATGCCAATTGCATTCAATTTAGAGCAAACAGTTGTTATTCAATTTCTGATGCAAATTAATGAAGAGGCTTATGAACCCTTAGATTGGTTTTGGACCCAAATACAAATGGGTTGTATTAAAAGCTTTCTAAAAAGAGTTTAAAAAAGAATTCAAAACTGTGGTACGTGCTTCATTTTGCAAACTATGGTTTTCTTTACCAAGGGCTAGAGTTGGTATCTTTAATTTTCTTAGTTTTCCTTCACAATCAATTAGTCATCTTTAAATTCAGGTACTTAGAGGTACTTTTTCTGGATTATTAGGTATAATAATATGCAGAAGTATAAACATTAAATACAATTCTGTATAGAATTAATTGCAATTTGTAGCCATATTGTCTACATAAAAGAATGTTTTGATTACATTGACATTCAGTATAAATTGAATGGTCTAATCTTGTTTTGCTTATTGAAGATAGAGCACAAGTTACTTCTCAGAATGTCTTGGGAGTTATTACTTCCTTAGAAAATAAATATTTACATGTCATACTCTTGTTTTATTTTATCATATGGATGTTGTTCGAAAGCAAATCAGAAGCTTTATAAGTATTACCAACTCTTTGAATTTTGGCGAGCATGATAAATGTGGTTATGACATGACACTGTAGAAGATTAGACAAAAGACATTAAAGTGGATTATAACCAAGGAAAGGATATAAGTTTACAAACTCTAATGATTTTTTGGTATATGGTATTGTGAGCCATACTCCAAATAATATAATGCAGAGTAAAATGTCAGTATAATCTAAATGCCATCACCTGCATGGCAAATACATTAATAAATTCTATAATCACACTGGGAATAGGATAATCGTAAAGAGAGATTATGCTGTGGATATTTAGTATCAAGTTTGCAAAAAAGAGAATGGCAGGCATTGAAAAACAAATTACAAGGAAAGAAAAAAAAGTAACCAGTGAAATTATTTTGTTAAAATTATCGGTTTTAGTAGTTTCAAGACAACATAAATACTAGGAGTAGAATTTTAAAATATTTTCTTGTTAAATGTTACATGAACAACAATGTAAATTTTTTTATTTCAGTTTTACACACACACACACCGACACACACACCGACACACACACACACACACACACACAGACACTTATTCCATGAGATTTTGTTTGTAGTGATAGCCTTGATAAAGGATTTTATTTGAAGCATATCAGTGCATATTTTCCCTTGGATAGTTCATTTCCTCCCTTCGTGTTAAGTATAGAATTGAGCTATAATGCAATTCTGCAACTCATTCCATGGGTTTTGCAAGAATGTTTGATGTTTTTAAGAGAACATTTTTCCATGCTATGTTGAATTGGTTGTGGTAAAACAGATTGTAGCCATCCCCAACTTTGACAAAACTGTGCTAGCTGGGAATTCTGGGAATTGAGGTCCACCACATTTGGATTCTCCCTAAATCTGGATGTTAGCTATAGAAATCAAGAACAACGGCTCAAATTTGGCTTAAAACATCATACTTCCAAAGTTCATGGGGCTAAAATAATTTGTTCAGGTGCTTCTTCTTCACTGTTGTTTTTCTGCTGATAATATTGTCCCGCAATTTA
The DNA here is from genome assembly GCA_023053685.1 of Diadophis punctatus similis. NCBI lineage: Eukaryota > Metazoa > Chordata > Lepidosauria > Squamata > Dipsadidae > Diadophis > Diadophis punctatus. Next base: position 195,664,121 of record JALIGW010000002.1, read on the forward strand.
TGTTGTTGTTGAAATGAGAAGTATCAACATGTATTTGGCCTGTTGCCTTTGCTACTTTTATGAAAAAGCATGGTGTGTAGGTGTGTTTACGTTTCTATATTGCCTTCTGTTGCTTCATAGTGGCAGGAAATCAAGATGAAGTGAGACCTCCTGTTTAATTTTACTTATTGATGACTGCTAGTCTGTTTTTCATGCTTTTATTTTATGATGCAGAACCTAGGCAAGTTATTTTTATATGACATGGCTAACTATTTTATATTAGCTGATCAACCATATTTCCCTTATTTTTCAGTTTAGATGTATTAGTAAAATAAATATAAGTGTACAGTGAAAGCAAATATATTCTGTTTGACTTTTTACATTTTGGACCCTATTCACTTAAATATATTTAGACGTGCAATTTATTAAAAATGCATTGTTTTGTTCAGAGTAGCAATGCATTACTCGTATCTTTGCTGCTGTTTAAATTTAAATAAGGGAAATAACTCACTTGGAATATTTTATTCAGGAAACTCCAGTGAACTTCATTGATTTACAGGCTGCATTTGCATTGTCTTCTTATGTGCTAGAATGAAGAATATAATTCATTTTTGCCTGATCATGTGTATATAATAGCATCCTTTCTGAATATAGTGATGGCTCATGAAGAAATATACAAGTACTTAAGAAAAAGTTATAATGTGAAACATTTATTTTTGATAGGAGGTCCAGTTTGGGTATCAAGTAAATCAACAGATTGTTGTATATTGGTACAACAGACTGTCAATGTGAGTTATAGATTGAGTGTTCAAAGGAATGATATAGTCAAATTTAATCTGATTGCCATTGTTCAGATATGTCACAATCTAATTTCTAAACCTCCCATATCCCATTTGTTTTCTATTTTGTGTCAGAGCTCCCCAACTTCTGTCAAACGTAACCATAATTTTCAGATAGCACCACAGCTGGCAATACGCCAGGTTGAAATCTTAGTTTTATTGATTAAGTGATTTATTTTATAGTTTTATTTAGTTTTATTGATTAAGTGATTGATTAAGTGAACATCTCCTATCTGTTTACAGTAAAAATGTTAACAAAATAACACCACAAGGAAATTATAATCAGTACTGCACCCTCTACATCACAAAAAATGCACTCACGTCTCAGGAGTACTGCAAGAATCTACCGCACCTATGAAGTAGTCCAGAAGCACCAGATCTTCATCGTTGTTCAGAAATATAGCATGGAAGGAAAAGTCATTAAAAATGAGGAAAAGTTTTAATTGCTGAGAAGGCTCAAAATGGCATTCCTTCTGACATGGCAACTTTTTCAAGTAATCATTCCCTTAAGCCTCTGACATCAGTTAAAACAACTTTCACCCTGGAAAAATATTTACTCCTAGAAATGCCATCAGTGGAGAGAGAATTATTTGTCAAGTTTAGATTTGAACTTTTAGATACTAACGTTAAATTCGGCCGGTATCGGAAAATCCCATATGACGAAAGAACATGTATATGTGGGGCAAACGTTGTCGAGGATACGGCGCATATAATATTTGAATGTAGGATGTATGAGGAAGTAAGAAAACAGTATCTGTCCCCAATTATAAATAATTTTTCCCACGGGAATGTAAGACATAAATTAACATTTCTATTGAAGGCAGACTCTCCTCCCCTGGTAAGGGCTATCACTCGCTATCTTAATAGATGACAGCAATACGAGCCAGCTACATTGAAAATAATTTCATTGATTGTAAGAAAGATGAGCTGAGTTAGAGACAAGATATTTTATTTGGGTTATCTAGTTTTAGAAATTTAGTTATTGAATTTTGATATCGTTGAATTTTGATGTCATGTACCATATATATTTTTGTACGGTTGTTTCTGTACCTGTTTGTTCTGTTTTTCTTTTTTTGAAAAGGCCTTTGGGCTATTCAATAAATGTACTATAGACATTCCTTCTGCATGCCATTTCTTCCTGTCCAAATTGGATGAGCAGGGTTTTATCCAGTGTAGATCATCTCCAAGATAACTGAAAGTCTAACTATGTAGGGCAGAGGTGTCAAACTCATGTTGTCACAGTGGCATCATGTGACGTATCAGGACTTTCCCCCCTTTGCTAAATCTGTCATGGGTGTGGCCAGTGTGTGACGCATTTGGCCCGTGGGCCGGGAGTTTGACAGCTGTGATGTAGGCCTTTAAAAATGGCATCCAACACCTTAAATTGTATCCTGAAGCAATCTGGCAAACAATGAAGTTCCCACAGCATAGATTTCACATGGGGAAACTCAGGTGCATTCATACCTAAATAGACTGTTATATATTGAACCATCCAAAGTTTTAATAGCATCTTTCATGTAAAGTGGATTGCAATAATTATTAGATTAGATTAGATTGCAATAATCTAATCATGAATGGATAAAGACCATCAGTGAAGCCTTCTATACCAAAAATAGTTACAAGTGGCACACAAGATGGGACTGTACAAAAGTGCTATTGGCCACAGGCTCTACCTGAATTTTAATGGGTTAACGCCTTTCCATTATTTCAAGAAATCTTGTATTTATCTTTTTTTGTTTTCAGCATTTGACACATTTTACAATAGGAATGAATATGTTCTGAAATCTAGAATAGGATTATGTTGGCCTTGCAAGGTAATCTAGACAAATATTAGGGAAGGTCCTTCCTAAAATGCTTTCAACTTTGTATATCATCCAGTGATGAATTGGACAGCCTTAGAATAAATAAGCAAAAAAAATATTTAGAAAAATTGGAATAGCATGCATTAGGATATATTCAATGTTTCTCTAAAGCAAAACTAAAAATGAAACACATTTGTAAAACAAAATAAAAGTGCTTTTACTGAACAGTTAAGATTATGTAGTTGATCCAAATGTTCTGCATGGTTCCGAACTAGTATCTCCAATATAATTATCTGTGGTAACATTATTAATAAAACTTACATACGGTAGATATAAATCTATAAAGCTGACATCAGTTATGGAACCAACTAAGTTTTTCAAAGATAAACTATCTAGAAAAATACTTTTCTACTACACTATTTAAATATTGAACAATTACTAATACAGTGGTACCTCGAGATACGAGTGCCCTAACATACGAGATATTTGAGATACGAGCTGTCGAGCAAGCGAAGTTTTGCTTTGAAATACGAGCAACATTTGAGATACGAGGAACAGCCGGCTGCACATGATCCACTCATTTCTGCAACATTCTGAAAGGGAGGAAACCTTCAGCCAGATTTGAATATCAAAGAGAATTTTCCCCCTTTAGCTTAGCCATCGTGGCGTCCGTAGGGCTCTTGGGGGGGGGGAGGAGGCAGAGAGAAAGGAAAGGACTGCCGATCTGCCTTCCCTCCCCCCAGCCTAGCCGAGAGCACGCTTGGACTTGCCTGGGTTTCCTAGAGTGAGTGGGAGGAAAACACTCTCTCTCTCTCTCTCTCTCTCTCTCTCACACACACACACACACACACACACACACACACACACACACACACACACACACACACACACACACCGACCCCTAGCAGCCAGCCCAGCCAGCGCAGCCAGCCAGCCTGGGGGCTGGAACGGATTAATGGCATTTCAATTAATTTCAATGGGGAAAATTGCTTTGAGATACGAGCAAATTGACATACGAGCAAGTTTACAGAACGAATTAAACTCGTATCTCGAGGTACCACTGTACTAAGAGTATTTGACTGTATGGAGCTTTTTCCATTATAATGAAGCATACTTTTAAATATTGCATTTTTGCTGTAGAATTTGAAAAATAATGATATGTTTTTGCGTGCTTTAAAGTTTTCAATATAATATATGTACTGTGGCACAGACAGAAGTGTAGCTAAACATGTTTACTAATTAGTTTGAAAGCAGCATAGATATGCTAATGTACTGTATTGTTTAACTGGAAAATACATAATTATTAAAAATATACATAACATACTATATATTTATTTATTAACTCAGTTTTCTATCAGACTGTGTATAGTAACCACTTATTTTTAAATGAAACAGTTTGTAAGGACTTAAGAATACAATTTGTAAAAACTTAATACAGTGAAATCTCATTTTAATGGAATAATGGAGAAAAAATGTTCATTATTGAGGCAATCCTAAGAATGAGCAATTGTTCATGTCCTCCACAAGAGGAGGACTCATATATTGATGCATTGTGTTTGCCACATTATGTCATTTGATAGAATAATGATAGAAATCAGAGTGATAAAATTGTCTAATGCCCATGACATCCATTAGATTAAGTTCCAGTGAAGCAAAATTTCACAATACATTCTTCATATGATGAATTCTACTAATGAGCAGAAATCAGTTATGGATGTCACCCATCACATCATAACCATCAATATCTGGTTTTCACATTTTAGTTTCTAGTGAAAGTAGGATCCATTGCAACAAACACTATAAACTCACTACAAAGAGGTCACTTTAAGTTCATTCTAATAGCATGTAGTATACGCTCCATTGGAATGTCAAGTTATATTTAAAACAGGAATTTAATGTTTGTTCATAAAAAGATTTATGATTTATGATTTACTCCGATTTTTTCGGAGTATAAGACGCACCAGAGTATAAGACGCACCTTAGTTTTGTGGGAGGAAAATAGGGCGGGGGGGGGGAAATCTACCCACCAGGTATTCATCTGGCTAGCGTCCTTAGTCTGTTCAGCTTCAGCACATTATTTTATCCTCTGGTTAGGGCTGAAAAAGCCCTTTTCAGAGGGCGTAGGAATGAAAGCAAGCCTGCAAAGATTTAGGACTGGAAAAAACCTTCTTTGGAGGGAATAGGAAGCCGGGAAGATCATTAGCACCTCGTTAGGGCTGGGGAAAAAAGCTTCAAAAAAGCTACATTCGAAGTGTAAGACGCACCCAAATTTTCAGCCTCTTTTAGGGAAGAAAAAGGTGCGTCTTATACTCCGAAAAATACGGTATGTCGATTTCAGCTCTGTATGGTAATGAATTGCATGCAACTCAGATTGATTTTTGAGGATTTGCTGGTAGAGATTAAAATTACTGTTGTTTATTGCACATTCATGAAGTTTTCTAATGGATATATTACAACTTCATTAAATTATATTATTTAAAAAATCTTCCATACTTTAAGAAGTTTAGCAAGTTCATCATATTTACTTAATGATTAATACTTTCTTGATTGACTTGATTTTCTGATCTGAAAATCTGATACCTTTTGAGCTCATATCCTCTGGCATTCTGCATTGATATTTTGGAAATACCTTTCCAACATGAAAAGTTATAATGTTTACATTTACAAAATTGATATAATTTCACAGGAAAAATATTTTCAATTTGACGGCCAGGTAAAGATAAACATCAGCTATGTGTATCTGTAAATAAATAGTAATGTATAATCAAAAAGTTGTATAGCATTTTATTCAAAATTTAATTAAAATTAAAATATTTAATTTTGCACTCAAAGCCATATCTTGTTTGTATTGTGGATAGTAGTCTTGTGCAACAATTGCATACATGAAATTAAATGTTTAATTTTATCTTTCTAAGCAATTAGGTCTCATTAATAATATCTATTCAATGTTTGCTTTAGGTGCCTTCCTTATACCCTATGTCATTTTCTTCATTTGCTGTGGAATACCAGTGTTTTTCTTGGAAACTGCTTTGGGACAATATACTAGCGAAGGAGGAATTACATGCTGGAGAAAAGTTTGCCCACTGTTTGAAGGTAAACATCATATTCATTTTTCCTTGGTATACGTATTCAAGTATTTTTGTGAGTATAAACACAGAAGCACCTTTATGACTATCAAAAATATTTTACAGGTAGACTGAATTTTCAGCGTTCAAACTGGAAAGAATGCTTCAAATCTTGTTGCCATTAATGACAACAAAATATATAGTAGTCGCCTAATTGCCTTTGAATGCACAAAGATCTCATGAATGCTCTTTGTGTTTACTTACATCATCCGAGTAATAAAAATGCAGCATAAGAGTCTGAGGTATAAATTTGGGGATCCCATTTGGACCAGGAATTTGCTTCTTGGGAAAGTCATTGTCTCAGTTTTTCAACCTATTTGCAGCATGGAAGGTTGAAATATTTGCTTGCCTTACAAATGACCCTAACCCTAACCCTAAGATCATATGCCAAACCTTAAAAGGATTTGGAAAAAGTTATAACTTAAAGATTGACCTATTGTATTCTTAATTTGGAATGTGCCCACTTGCTAAGCAGAAAAAGACCTAAAAACTGTTTTCTGGGTCCTTTAATCACCTAATCTCCAATGCAAGTTTATTTTGGGGCGTTATTCTTCTCAGCTCCTGCCTAACCTGTAGATTTGGGATTTCCCGATGGCCCCGCATCCAAATACTAATTAGTTTTATCCCTGCTTGCCTTTTTTCAGGGTCAGCTAGGTTCTGCCTTTGAGACAGTCAAACTTCTAATGTACATAGTACATTTAGACTCTCAAAATTGGGGGATTCTGTTTTGGAAACTAGACTATGTCAAGTATGCATTGTAACTCTTTGCTATCTAACTCATGCTTTTGTCTCCATTTATGGCTAAAAATTACTTTCCATGTTTTTCAGGGATTGGATATGCCACCCAGGTCATTGAAGCACATTTGAATGTTTACTATATCGTCATTTTAGCATGGGCTATTTTTTACCTATTTAACTGCTTCACAATGGAGCTTCCCTGGGCAACCTGTGGTCATGAGTGGAATACAGGTACTAGCACAAAAGTGAAATAATAATAATAATAATAATAATAATAATAATAATAATAATAATAATAATAATAATAATAATAATAATAATAATAATAATAATAATAATAATAATAATAATAATAATAATAATAATAATGTTTTCCCCAAAATTAGGCATCCCCTGATAATAAGCCCAATCGGGCTTTTGAGTGCTTGGCAATAAGGCCAAGCGCTTATTTCAGGGTTCAAAAAAATATAAACCAGGGTCTTATTTTCGGGGAAACACGGTGATGATGATGATGATGATGATGATGATGATGATGATGATGTTCAGTTGACTGAATTTCATGTTTAATGAATATAAGTTTATAATAAAAATAATTTATTAAATAGTTCATCATACAGTCAGCCAGATGTTTACACTGGGTTTGCCATTTTTGTCTGCCTATTGAATCCTTCCACGTAGATGTGGATGTTTGATGGTGTTGCAGATATTGTTGCAGGATGTAAGCTGTTCCGAGTGAAGCTGCCTTTTGCAATTGACTGATGGTGTATTTCATCTCATCTCTGTAACAGTTTAATTTTATTCAGAACTGAAGTTTTCTATCACCATTCTTATATTATTAAATAGCTTTGGAGCTTTGATCAGCTCTATAGTGTTAGGCTAAAGCCAAGAATTTTCATGGACTTCAGTAATTTTTGGCATATATTTCAGAAATCTTATCTAATATTGAATATTATCCAGCTAGTACATGTATCAATTCACCTATGAAGAAGAAAAAATATTTCCCCAATTTCTGGAACACCAGCTTTACCAGTATGACTATGCTACTTTCTCCCTTAACAGATTAAAGCTTTTAGGTTGCTGTTTATTGCAGATGATTCTCAAGCCAGTAATATGCATTGGTAATTAAATTGTAATAACTTGAATTGCAAAGCATTGTCACTTGTAAAGTCTGTTTCTACTCTTAGAAATTTTAAATCTTATATTTCCATTGGACAAAGAGAAAATATTGAAAGAATTTTATAATGGGAATTAATTACTAAAGCACATTACCTCCATAAAAAAGAATAAGGCAAATGTTACATAATATTTTTAAAATTCTATTATAGAACATTGTGTGGAATTTCAGAAACTTAATATGAGCAATTGCACTCAACAATATTTGCAGAATGCTACTTCGCCAGTCATGGAATTTTGGGAGTAAGTATTATTACAATTTTATTTTAATTGAAAAGGCATTGAAAAGAAACATTTGGAACAAATAAGAATAATAAAATATTAGTTTCTGCCAATGGCAGAATTTTAGATGAAAGTTATTTTCATGTATACATCCAGGTGAATCAAGATACTTTTCCTTTGATAATATGTACCAAATAATAATGACTGTTCCTCCTAGTGCTACGGTATTATCTAATCATATTAACTATTTTAATAATAGATACTATAAGCTAAATCTCAGGGTTTCCTTTCAAACCTCTGTGAAAACAATTTGCAACTTTACATGTTCTATGGGGCTAATGCCTGATACACATTTAATCCCAGCCAGTTGTTACCCGGATGATGTTGTCTTCACTTCAGAAGCTAGATAAGGAGAAGAACAAGGAATTTGGTGTTTGTAGGCTATACTAGGATGTTAAATATGTCCTGGAATAGGGTTCCCCAACCCCTAGTCCATAGACGAGCACAAGTCTGCGGCATGCCAACAACCAGTCGGCGCAAGCAAGCTAAGCCCCATCCGTGGGATGCAGGCAGGATACAAAACCACACCCTCTCTGGTCTGCGGAAAAAACCTTTCTCCAAGGAACCGGGCACTGGTGCCCACTTTTACAGTATTTTCCCAAAAATGTCATCATTGTTTTCATGTAGTAACACACTGAACAGAAAAATAGAACTTCCATGATAAGAAATAAAACAATTGAATTCCTATATATACATCTCATATCTTTGGAGACAAGTTATTTTTAATGAGACAGCAATTAGCTCTTTACCAGTGATAGTGATAGTCAATTGTTTCTTTTGACTGAGTAAGCTGAAAGTTTGCATATAGCAATAGCAATAGCATTTAGACTTATTTACCGCTTCATAGTGCTTTACAGCTCTCTCTAAGCGGTTTACAGAGTCAGCATATTGCCCCCAACAATCTGGGCCCTCATTTTACTGACCTCAGAAGGATGGATGGCTGAGTCAACCTTGAGCCTGGTGAGATTTGAACAGCTGAACTGCAGTCAGCTGAAGTAGCCTGCAGTGCTACACTCTAACCACTGCGCCACCTTGGCTCATATGGATTTCTTTATATCGCTATGGCTTTTCTTCTGGTAATATTTATAATCAAAGACATTGTTGGTTATTCTGAGATATATAAGTATACCAATGTTTGAAGAAACACATCGCATTTGCATTTTATTGTTAAAAAGATTAAAATCTGTTTTAGGTTGAAATCCTTTGGCACCAGGGACATTCTTCTAAGCGCCATCCTTCTAAGTGCCATATTGCATCTTTCCCTCTGACATCAGACTATGTCTGTGCCTTCTCTCAGGCACAACGGTGTACAGGAGGAACAGGAATATGCCAGGGGAGCAGAGTGGGCCGCTACCAGTTCACACCGGTTCTCCCGAATCGGATGTTAATTTTCTGAGCAGGTCTGAGAACCGGTTGTTGGAAGAAATCTTTTCCCACTTTACAGGGCTAATCCTGCAAGGGAGGCAGGAAGGAAACATTCTGGTATGCCTGTATTTCTAGCCTAATCCTTATCTTAATTGCCCTGCTGCTTTAAGTGTTTTCAGAAACTACCTCTGGGTTTAAGCTTGTTACATTGTAAGCCTTACGCCCAGACTTTCTGTCTGTAGACTGAGCTTCTCCAGAGTCCCCCCCCCCCCGAGTTTTTGGTGGTGTTTTTATTCCTGGGACTTGACTTTCTTAAAGATTGTTAAAGGGTTGTTTTAAGATTTTTGGAGTATACTTCCAACACACTGGAACAGCTATTTACATAAGGGTTGCCATAGCCATAGAAGAAATGGCTGAGAGGCAGGATGCAAGCTTGGCATTCTGTCTGATTTTTTTACTGCTTTCTGGGGGGCATGTGATCTTTCCTTAAATCTGGATGATTACCTAAGGATATCTTGTGAGGTGAGTGAGACCAGCTGGTATCTTTAGGTGGTGCAAATGGATCTAATGATTGCTTCTCCTGGGTGGGAACCTGTGCTTTGTCAGTTCACTGAGCACAGGAGTCTCTTGTCTATGGGGATTCTTCAATCATCTAGGACTAGGTCATGGTTGTCCCAAAGGGGCTTTTTTCAAAGGCAACCGGACTTTCTTGGTTTCCAGAAAGTCCAGTTGCCTCTTGAAAAAGCACCTTTGATGCTTTTGCATTGCTATGGTTTCGCCAAGGCACATGCTTGCTCACTGATAGTAAGATTTTTTTTTTTAAAAAAAGGAGGTAGAGGTGTGGATCCTCCAATTCGTTTTAGTTTTCTCTCATGATAATAAGACTTAGTAACATGGCACCAGGCTTGAACTTTATTTAGATATCTTGGTTTCCAGAAAGTCTAGTTGCCTCTTGAAAAAGCACATTTGGGGCAGGAGTCTCTTGCATTGCTTCGGAGTGGGCAAGGCACATGATTGCTCACTGATAATAAGTGGATCCTTCTTCCAATTTGTTTTAGTTTTCTCTCATGATGATATGGCATAGTAACATGGCACCAATTGTAGAAAGTTAGCACCCACCCCTCTCCTAGAAGAATGAAATATTTTGAGAAATATTAAAAAAAGGAAGAATATATTTCCCTGAATGAGAAATGGAGAAACATGTTTTCTTAGAGGGAGAAAGCAGCCCCCACCTTCCTTAATAGTCCACAGAAGATGTCAGCACTTAAGAGATAAAGAGATGGATAGCTATATTCATAGGCAAAAATTCCCTGCAGCAAGGTCTGAACAAAGCAGAATGGGATTAGCCCTCACTCAAGATGTTAATTTGTTAATTTGTCTTTTTAGCTCTGCATTTTGTAGCCCAAATATGCCCACCCACTTTCTGGAGAGCTTAAATAACCTCTCTGCTAAAGAGTTTCACTTTATGAGCAAGAGTAACTTGGCAGCTGATAGTTATCCTTGTATTTTCACTATTTTAATTCCTCAATGTGCTCTGGCAACCTGCCTGATTTGTAACTCCAGGTTGCAGGTATTGCTGGGGAAAAGGAAGGTATTCAGACAGAATGGTTTAGGTTTCCATGATGGCTGTGACTCATTGATCTTCAGTGTGTATTCCCCCATTTCTAATCTAATGACTGGTATTTAGGGCAGCTTTTTGCAAGCAAAGAAGCTTTTTGTATTTTGGTATAGGTAATCCTTGACTTACAACAGTTCATTTAGTGACCATTCAAAGTTACAATGGCACTGAAAAAGTGACTTATGACCATTTTTCACACTTATGACCGTTGCAGCATCCCCACGGTCGCGAGAAGCCAGGCGAGGAGAAGTGCCCCTCGATGTGAGTGACATCGAGTTGGCCACACCCACCCAGCCACACCCACCCAGCCAGTCATTAGGGCAGAGAACCGGTTGTTAAAAAATTTGCAGCCCACCACTGCAGGGGAGATAGTGAATTTTCAGGTTATGTAATCTGCTAAAACACAGTCTATGATGTAGACATATCTGCTGTCTTATATGTTGGCTTGTATCACTCTTTTCAACCTACTGAATCAAGTCACAGAGATTTGTGGTAAGAAAATGTAAAGGTGAAAACAGCATAAGACACCATTGTTCTGCTGGCACAAGCTCTGTAGAGTTGAGATAAGAAAATTCTCTAAATCTCATTTATTCCTGTAGCAGTAATAATGATTACTAGGTTGGTGGCTTAATTGAAAGATTGTACAACTGATAGTATATCCAATATGTTTATCATAGTCCTTCTTGACTGACATGTTTAGACTGTTCTGCCAGTCTGTTCTTGCTTCGTTGGAAGCAAGATTTACATTAGTTACTACTTACTTGTTTCATTGGTTTAAATGGGACTTAAATGCTACAGCTAGTTTTAAGTTGTCTTGATCTAATAATCTATGATGCATTATTGATACTATAGTCAAGTGTTATCTGAAGGGCACCTAATTCTTGCATCTCAATGCAGAATGTATTTGGAAGTTTCATAGCTATCCAGATGCCACATTCATTTGAAAGTAGAAGGGTAGAAATGAATGAGAAATTTGAGAGACTGTCACGCAGGGGAATGCTTTAGTTGGTTCATTATTTCAATATTATCTTAAAGTAGTTAGGAAAGATAGCTCTTGTTATACCTTAGGTATCTGTTTGAAAATAAATTGTATAATTTTATTAATTTTAAAAGTATTTTCTACCTTTTTGCTTTGAGCCCTCATTAGTTCTGCATCACTACATGCATGCATACCTCCCAGCATGCAAATAGACCGTATAAGTTGAAATTTTGAGATATGGGCACCCAAATAGTTTCACATGAAATAACAAGGTTGTGATGTGTCTTACACTGCTCAGCACGAATCTTGTGAAATCAACATGGGATGAACTTTTGGGAAACTCCCATTTCTCTAATGTCTCATTTTCTATGAGATATTGCTTCACTTTATTAATTGCAATGCTGCAACATTAGTACTCCAATAATTAGTACCTATATGCAACTAGCCTTTAACCAAGCCTTTTTGATAAGTTAGAAGCTTTGTTCCATTTAGTTTAGTTTTAGTTCAAGTTGTATGCTACTTCTAAATGTATTTGTTTTACTTTTGCTTAATTTCATATTAGTGATTTAATATTTTCTGTAGGTTTGTATTTCTGTTCTTCCCTGGTGAGTTAAACAAATTCTTATAAAAGTATGCTGTGATCTGTGATAGGGGGCATGCATTAGTGCACCATCGTGCCTACCATCCCTGTCCTACTGTCCCATTTACTTGTACTCATTCCTTGTTCATGTCCATGTTTATACTTATACCTGTTATCTAGTAAATGTTCGACAAATTAAATAAATAAATAAATAAAAATAAATCTTTCATTATCACAGTCAGATTGTTTAGAAGATTTAGAAGAAGAAAACACAAGTGTTTTGTTTATGTATGGTTTATATCAGACATTCTTTGATTATACAGTATATTTGCATTTCACTACATGGCTGAATTTTTGTTCATTTTTTTATTTCTTAAAAAAGCTTTCCACTGCCATAGCAGAACCTCTAAGCATAATCTATGAAATATCCTTCAGAACCAACTCCTTGCCCAAACTATTGTCATTAGCCACAGTTATCCCTATCTTCAAAAAGGGAGACCCCAGCTTCGTTGAAAATTACAGACCAATCTTACTGTGTTGCATCACCTGCAAAGTCATGGAATCAATCATAAACCAATTCATTACCCTCCATTTAAAGACAAACAACATACTCTCTAGCAAGCAGTTTGGTTTCAGAAAAAATTTGTCCTGTAATCTGCAACTCCTATACTGCAAAAACATATGGACTACACAACTCGACCAGGGTAAGCTATAGACGCAATTTACATAGACTTCTGCAAAGCCTTTGATTCAGTGGTACACGACAAACTACTGTTAAAACTAAACTCTTATGGCATTTATGGATCCCTGCATAAGTGGATAGCTGCGTTCCTGTCAAATTGGCAACAAGTAGTCAAAATAGGGAGCGCCTTATCAAACCCTGCACCAATTAACAGCGGTGTCCTCCAAGGCAGCGTTTTAGGACCCACACTCTTTCTACTTTACATAAATGACCTTTGCAATCATATTATAAGCAACTGTGTTCTCTTCACTGATAATGTAAAACTATTCAACACCACCGACAATGCTGTTGCCCTACAAAATGACCTTGACTATGTGTAGAATGTCAAACAATTGGAAACTCCAAATCTCAACCAACAAATGTTCTGTCTTACACATTGGCAAAAATCATCAGAACACCAAATACAAGCTGGGTGGATATGACCCTGGAGATGACCCTCACTCTGTCAAGGACCTTGGAGTTCTCATCTCAAACAATCTAAGCGCCAGAGCTCACTGTAACAGCTTTGCCAAAGAGGCATTAAGAGTTGTCAACCTAACCTTGCAAAGCTTTTTCTCCAATAATATTGTACTGCAAACTAGGGCATACAGAACCTTTGCTAGACCAATTCTCGAATACAGCTCGTCTGCCTGGAATCCGCACTGTATATCGGACATTAACGCAATTGAGCAAGTTCAGAGGTATTTCACGAGAAGAATACTCCGCTCCTCTGCTCGCAATAAAATACCTTATGCCACCAGGCTTGAAATTTTGGGCTTGGACAACCTAGAATTGTTGTCCGACCTAAACGTAGCACACAAAATTATCAGCTACAATGTACTACCTGTTAATTACTACTTCAGCTTCAACTGCAATAATAGACAAGCACATAATAGATATAAACTCAAGATAAACCGCTTCAAACTCAATTGCAGAAAATACAACTTCAGTAACAGAGTGGTCAATGCCTGGAATGCACTACCTGACTCTGTTATTACATCCCCAAACCCCCATAACTTTAACTTTAGACTGTCTACTGTTGACCTCACCCCATTCCTAAGAGGTCTGTAAGGGGCATGCATAAGCGTACCAGCGTGCCTACCGTCCCTTGTCCTACTGTCTCCATTTTTTCGTACCCATTTACTATGTTCATATTTATGTTTATGCTATACCTGATATCTTGTACATGTTTGACAAACTAAATAAATAAATAAAATAAAATAAATAACACAATGTATAGAATGGGCCCTTTTTGCCTTATTGTTTTCAGACTACGACACTGCACAGTTTATGGGCTTTTACCTGCAATTCTTATATGGTAGGCATTCTTTTTAGAATCATCCGTTCCTCCCTCCCTCCCTCCATGGCTAAATATTTTTGTAGCAGCATTTCTAGCACAGCTGTGCTTACTACCAATGGATTAATGCAATTATTACTTCTGAGATGTGTTAAAGTGTTTTCCCTGAATAGTTACAATTTGATCAAAATGTTTTTATTAACCATGTGTTCTGGAGATCCCACCCCCTGGAATAAGAACTGTAATTATTCAGTCCTATCATAATATTTGGGCAATGATTCTAGTAAAAGACAATAATTATTGTAAGTTAATTTCCTTGCTGTCTCTACAATTTATTTGCTCTGAATTGCTATCTTGTGAAATCTAAATCCACATTTGGTGGATCCCTAAACTTTGCTAATGACCAAGGATTTACAGTCTGTGTATGAGCTACAACAACTTTTTTAAAAAATGATTAATGAGAAAGACTACCTTCAATTTTAGGAAGTATTAAACAGCTTATCTGGGATGCCTCTACTTCTCTCATCAGACATGCTATAATCAATATTATTATTCCTTTTCTTTGAAAAGTATACACATATGTATACAGAAGTTTAGAATATAGGGCTCTGTACAAAGATGAGCCCCTCCTACTTAGAAGAATGTCAGAAAGGGAGCTATTAGCTACCTATAATTCTTTAATATTGCCCTTGTTAAAGAATGCTATGCTATTTTCAGAAATATATGCATACTTAAGAAGAGCATATTCTTTGAAGAATTCATTGCTTGAAGAATGAAAATAATTAGAAGTTCAATTAAAAATAGTTCACTTAAATAGCTTTTCTTAGATGAACAGAATTTTCTTTTTATGAATTTGTGATGTGTGGATTGACATTTACATTACTGACTTGAAAACGTCTTTTCATTTGAACTGTGATTCAGTAAATTGGAGAAAATGGAAAAAGAAATTTAAATGGGCAGAAAAGGTGATGATATTGGACATCCTTAGCTAAAAAAGCATAACTTTGGAACAAATCTAAATGTGTAAGGTCAGTTTTACAATAGAATCAGAGAATTTGGATACTCAAAAAAAAACTATGTCTGATATCATAGGATTATAATTAAAAGAGAGCCGAGGTGGCGCAGTGGTTAAAATGCAGCACTGCAGTTAAGCAGTTCAGCAGTACAGCTGTTCAAATCTCACCAGGCTCAAGATTGACTCAGCCTTCCATCCTTCTGAGATCGGTAAAATGAGGACCCAGATTGTTGGGGGCAATATGCTGAACTCTGTAAACCACTGAGAGAGGGCTGTAAAGCACTATGAAGTGGTATATAAGTCTATGTGCTATTGCTAAAATATTTCTGGAACTTAACAGTTGCTTATATCAAAACTGTGTCTGCATTTTAAGTGATTTCATCCACAAATACTGTCATGTTAGTTTTCTATACTTGAAACACTGTGGAGGAAGAAACAACAAAAGATCAATTACTATAACTTCTAGTGTTGTTTGTCATATGGTACTTTTATTAGATAAACTATTAAATGTCTTTAATAACCATCAACCTTAGTTGTGAATGAAAGTACAACAATAATAATAACAACAACAACAACAACCACAACAGAGTTGGAAGGGACCTTGGAGGTCTTCTAGTCCAACCCCCTGCTTAGGCAGGAAACCCTACACCACTTCAGACAAATGGTTATACCTTCTAAATCAGCGGTTCCCAACCTGGGGGTCATGACCCCTTTGGGGGTCGAATGACCATTTCCCAGGGGTTGCCCCAATATCCTCAGCTACCCCCCCCCCCACTGCCACAAGCCTGGCCATGATATCGCACCCCACAAACTGCGACCCACCGCGACCCACCCACCACCGCCATTTGGGTTCTTTTACCCTCTGCGCATGCGCAAAGCGTTCTGCGCATGTGCAGAGGGTAAAAGAACCCAAATAGTGGCATCCGGGTGAAGTCTCCAGATCTGAGCGAGGTCTCCGCTCGCTTCACGTATTGCAGCGGTGAAATGCTCCCGGTTCGCTCTTGCCTGTCAGTCATCCCAGAGCCGATAGAGCTGGTGGCGGTCATGATGTGGGGCTTCCCCCGCCTGCATCCCCCGCCTGCCTGGATGCCACCATTTGAGTTCTTTTGCCCTCTGCACATGCAGAATGCTTTGCGCATGCGCAGAGGGCAAAAAAACTCATGGCAGCATCCAGGCAGGTGGGGGAAGTGGGCGGGGAAAGCCCCGCGCCGTGACCGCCACCCGCTCCATCGGCTCTGCAACGACCAACAGGCAAGAGCGAACTGGGAGAATTTCACCCCTGGCGTGTTGCCTCAGAGCTTTTCGAGCCCCATTGCGAAAGGCGTGTATGACTTTGGTGGGGCCGGGACAGGCGGCTGCCCGGAGAGAGCCATCCCCTTTGCAGAGTCTCTCCCATCTACCTGTAGCATTCGGGGCAAAGCCGCGAAGGGGGTGGCTCTCTCCAGGCAGCCGCCTGTCCCAGCCCCGCCGAAGTCGCGCACACCTTTCACAACGGGGCTCGAAAAGCTCTCAGAGGCAACACATGAAGCGAGTGGAGACCTCGCCCGGATCTGGAGACTTCACCTGGACGCCGCCATTTGGGTTCTTTTACCCTCTGCGCATGCACAGAACGCTTCACACATGTGCAGAGGGCAAAAGAACCCAAATAGCGGCAGTTGGGGTGGATCGCGGTGGGATCGTGGGGGCGGGGCGTGGGGCACGGCATTAGTAAGGTTGGGAACCGCTGTTCTAAATAATAAATATAAATAAATAAAATAAACAGTTAAGTCCTACATTTCTATCAGCAGAAAGCGTGCAGATATACAGTATCTGTAAGGGGCCTTAGTACTCTCTGAGCTTGGTTGTTTTCTTGCAGATGTTTCATTACCCAAACTAGGTAACATCATCAGTGCATTTCATGCTTTCATGAATGTAACAGTTATTTAATGAGCAATCTAAATCCTCAGCTATGGTAAATATCAGGGGGGGAAATGAGGATTTAAGAATGTCTGAGGGAAGTATGATAGCCTAGAAAACTTAGCAGTTGATGTTCTGGAAGCCACGTAATTGGATATGGAGTTCCCTTAATTAATCCCATTAATTACTTACAGTGAGTAAGATGACTGAAGTATAATCTTCGCTATCTACACTGAAATGCCTTTAAGTTATATTTATAAGACTATCAGGGACGAAAATTATGTGTTGTCATAGTTAGATATGCTTCAAACGTTTTATAGCAAGAAAGGGGGTCTTCTATCAAGTGAGAGTGTGCAGTTGAGGGTATCCATTGGTATAATTTCTTTTTATTGGCTCTGCTTTAAGACTTCTACCATGATTTAGAAATACAGTTTACTGCTTCTTAGAAAAGAATTTGGATAAACAAAGGTGGCATGGTGATGAAGTTATTTCCGCCTCAAGAATTTCTTTTGTTAGTTAGGTAGCAACTTAGACCTTTAAAAAGGAACTTCCATTCACTGGAGGAGGTAACATATTTTTTACGTTCTCAAGTAAAGCCTAGTGAGAAAATATTTTGTTTTCCTTTTTGGTCAAAGGCATAAGCCTATATTTTGTAGAAGGAAAAGTTTAAGAAAAAAACTTTTGAAGTCAAGAAGTGTTTTTCCTGCTCCATTCAGGGTGCAAATAACTGCAGGAGACACTGTTAGAACCCTGTTCAAACGATTGGATGTGTTAATATATGGTTAAGCCACAAATCATTGTTATGTGTATATTGCTTTAAATGCATTGTGGATGATTACTATATAAGCAAGCAAGAGAGTATGCTCAATGTGGTTGGTGGTTTAGTGTGGTTTAGTGTGGTGAGTGGTGTTTGACTGTGTGTTCCGGATTGAAGACTCTCTGCTGCTTTACTGATGAGTAGATTACTTTATGGCTGTGTGAAATTGCTGTGAAGAAGAAGAGTAACTATCTGTGATAGTATAGAATTAAGTGATAGCTATAATCTTTGTTTCTGAGTTAAAACAAAGATAGGCAAGAAGAAGCAGCTTCACATTGACTGAATAACTGAGTATGACTTGGACTTCCTATTTAACTTTGCTACTATTCAAGTAAAAATTACTTTGTACATACTAAAGATATTCTGTTTATTGACTGAATAGCATTCATATCAAACTGCAATGCCAATACTACAACACATTTTGCTGTGTATGTGCTTAACAGCACAATAACTCCTTAACAGACACACTATTACTATATTCCTATAAAATGTCATTAACAAGTTTAGACCTGATCTTGTCACACACAGCTCTCGCACACTCATCTCTTCCTCTCTGGATTAGACCTTTCCTTGTGTTCAGTTTGAAGAACAGTGTAACGTGCCAGACTGGTTGGATTGTGTTCAGTTCACAAAAGGCCGTGTGAAAATATTTGTTCATTTGGATATGTCCAGGTTCTTTTCTCTGTGACTTTGCCTAATTTTATTTGAAAAGATTGAACAGGGCTTGAACAGTTATCTTCTTTTTATTACTTTTATAAAATCAGGATTTTGATTTATATTGACATCAATTTCAAATAGAAGTTTCTGTCATATCTTCCAACAATGGCCTCTAAAAATGATCATTTACAAAAATATGTTCAACTATTTAGTGTATTTCCAAATAAGTTGAGGAAAAAAATACTTTATAAAACATTTATTGCAAGCTTTTTAAATCTGGAGTACATATACTAGAATCATTTTTTCCTTTAGAATTTCTGAAATATTTCTCTATTTGCACTTCTGTATTATTTCTGCTTTATAACCTTAAATTATATATATATATATATATATATATATATATATATATATATATATATATATATATATATATATACGTATAACAATATGAAAGTATTATACTTTATAGCATGTTAAAAAGTTAAAAATTATAAGCCTTTAAAAATCTAAATTGTTATAATTAACATTTATTACTGTTTACAAAATGAAAATGGAGAGAAGAGTTAAAAAGATATGAAACTCCTTCCTCCTTCCTTTCTAGTCCTGTTCTTTCTATTGCTCTGGACAGTACAGAGATTTACTAAATGTACAAAAATAAAATAATTTCTTACTTTTCATGATTGAAAAGTGAATTTTCATGGTTGGAAATTTCTTATAGTTTCATAGTTGGAGTGGAAAATCAAATCTATTTCTATTTAACTGGCCTATATTGTGTCTATATTTGGAGTTTGCAGTCATAGGGGTTTATCATGTTGTCAGTTTTTATGAATTTGTCCATCAGTTCAATCATGGTGGCATGAGATAAATAATGCTTTGGACATAGAAGAGATTATGATATAAGGGTTTACCCTGCTCTTGAAATTATACTTATAATACAACAGGATCTTCTGCCAAAGTGACAGAAATCAATTTAATTGAATACCTCAAATGGGTTTTGTCCATTTTTTTTAGCCAACTAGAACACTGAACTGACTTTATACCTTTTGGAGTTCAGGAGACTGTTAGCCTTTCATAAAGTTTCATGACCTGGTTAGGTGTCCGACCCCAGGATCTTGAAAGTATTAGGGGCCCCACTACATGGTTGCACTGTTAATTTTTATGTAATTATTAGGTTAATTATCAGTTGCGTATATGTATAACGTGTAACTTTTTCTGTTTTAATTATTGTGATATTGATTGCCACCTGGAATGAATTGGATTTAGATGGGTGGTTACAGAAATTGAATCAATCATCAACCAATATAATAAATAGTTGTGCAATTGTGGGAGATAGGCAGCAAAATGCAATCTCTAGGTTCTCTATAATGCATTTTCTATATAACCAGCAGGCAATAGAGCTGCCTGACCTTGGTGGATCTAGAAAGTTAAACCAGACAGGCCCTGGTTAAAAGTTGGATGGGAACCTCACTTGGGAAGTTCAAGGCTATAGGAATCCTAAAGTAAGGCAATAGGGAAAAAATTTCCATATCACATAAAGAAAATTATATGAATGTCTTTGCAAGTTACCAAGAGTTAACCTTGACTCAAAGATGTCTTAAAAATAAAGGTTCCTTTTTTTGGTTTGTTAGATTTGTATCTTGTCATTCCTTCACAGTGGAATAGTTAGGATACTGTCTTTTTATTTCCCCTCACAAAAATAGCAATGTAAAGTACATTAGACTGAGTCAGTGAGCTTCAGTGGTAAAGCTGAACTTGAGTCTTTCAGTTCTAGCACCAAGAGACCACACTAATACAGGTAGTCCTTGACTTATGATCACAAATGAGCCCAAAATTTCTGTTCCTAAATGAAACAGTTGTTAAGTGAATTTTATCCCATTTTACAACCTTTCTTGCCATAGCTGTTAAGTGAATCACTGCAGTGCTTATGTTGGTAACATGGTTGTTAAGTGAATCTGGCTTCCCCATTGATCCTCGCAACTTGGGGGTCCTTCTGGATCCACAGCTAAAATTTGACCAACATCTAACAGCTGTGGCCAGAGGGACCTTTGCACAAGTTCGTCTTGTGCTCCAGTTGCACCCTTTTTTGGACTGGGAGGTACTACTTACAGTCACTCATGCCCTTGTTACCTCACATCTTGACTATTGCAACACGGTCTACATGGGGCTCCCCTTGAAGAATGTCTGGAGACTGTAGCTAGTGCAAAATGTGGCGGTGCGTGTGGTGATGGGTGTCCCTAGATACACCCACGTGACACCCATCCTTTGCGAGCTGCACTGGCTGCCCGTAGGTCTCCGAACGCAATTCAAGGTGTTGGTGATCACCTTTAAAGCCCTATATGGCTTAGGACCAGTGTACCTCTGGGACCGCCTTCTTCAGCATACCTCCCTAAGACCGATCAGAGCCCACAGAGTTGGTCTGCTAATGGTCCCGTCAGCCAAACAATGTTGGCTGGCAGGCCCACGGGCAAGGGCCTTCTCTGTGGCAGTACCAGCTCTCTGGAATACACTACCCCCTGAGATCCGCATTATCCCCACCCTGTCAGCCTTCAGAAAAGCGTTGAAAACCTGGCTATGTCGACAGGCCTGGGGCCAATGAATTCAATACAACATTGAGAACTCTTGATCCTGTAAATGAATGAATTGTATGGGGTTTTTAAAATTGTTGTTTTTAATGTTTTTTATGCTTTTCTAATAATTATTGTTTTTAATGTTTTTTTGATGTTTATTTGTTTGCATGTAGATTTCTTATTGTTGTGAGCCGCCCAGAGTCCCTGTGGAGTGGGCAGCATACAAGTGCAAATAATAAATAAAAATAAATAAATAGATTTTACTTGTTGGAAGGTCCCAAAAGTTGATCTCATGATCCCGGGACACTGCAACTGTCATAAATATGAACCAGTTGCCAAGCATCCAAATTTTGATCACATGACCATGGATATGCTGCAGTGGTCATAAAGTGTGAAAAATGGTCGTAAGACACTTTTTTCAGTTACTGTATGTTGTAACTTTGAACGGTCACTGAACTGTTGTAAGTCGAGGACTACCTGTAAACCAAAACTCAGCTATTAATTGGAATACATTTCATGCATCTTCATGAGATTCTAGTCTAGAAGCTAACAAAACATGGGCTGGACTATGTACCATTCCAAATATTAATAGGTATAAATTAGTGTCTCTGAATTAGACTGGAAGGAAGCTTCAGATAACATTCCACAGGGTCTGTTATAGGTCTGTGCTGTTCACTGAATTTGTGATGATTTTATGAATGAAACTGGTAAAAATATTGTCAGATTTGCAGAAGATACAAGCTAATGGGGGTAGCAAACATTTTAGCAGGCAGTATCAAGATTCAGGAGGATGTACACATGTACACTGAGAGCATATGCACCAAAGACAAATTCCTTGTGTATCCAATCACACTTGGCCAATAAAGAATTCTATTCTATTCTATTCTATTACTGCTGGAACTATAAGTGTAAGAAATAAACCAAAAGTTTTTTTCTGGAGAAACTATATATGTAAATAATTGCTCTGAACTAATCTTTAGTTGAAAATTGTGCAGATTCCTTGTGATGGAAGTGTTAGATTGATATTTCTTTTTCCATTTTTGGTTTAATATAATTCAGCTTTGAATGTTGTATATACAGTACGGTTTCAACTCAGGAGAAATGCATTAATAGTTTGTTTTAGTTGGATTTGTTACGTGACCGTCTCAATTTTACTTTTCTGAACTATCTGCATTTTTTTCTGGAGCCATTAAGTCCAAAAGTTAAGTGCCTGGAGTTTCAACCTTATAAATAAAAACTTTACCACTGCTAGTGTGTTTGTTGTGTTTGATTTCTGATTTATTGTATAAAGGTATTTTACAAATGTCTTGAGACTTGCAAATAAAAACGTTGGCAAGGTAATATCTTCTCATGTACTCTTTAAATTTTGTTGGTCCTGGGTCTATATTTTGAACTGATGTTTATGATTGAATATCTTCAGAAAACATCTGCCAGCCTATCCCACCTCCTTTCCATGAATGATCAGCATTGTAAGGAAAAACATGATCTAAAATGGCATCGCTTCTCAGCACTGTCTGAATATACAGTCAAGATATTTTAATGAAATTTAGATTGGACAAATGTGCCACGTACTATCAACAGTGGAAAATAGTGAAAACTGAAAGAATTAAGATACCCTATGGAAATAATATCAAGAGACTGGATGACGAATATCATTACAAATACCTGGGCATCATCCAGGGCACACATCAAGAATGTCACGTGGTGAATATTGCCAGTTGTTTGTATATGCAGGGTGATGCATCCCTATTCTAATATTATGGTACATTCCATTACAAGCAGGACACGTGATGTGATCTGCGCATGTGTGCATTCCTGATTCTCCATTACTCACTTGTGGTTTGGCTCTGACCGGAACAGTCGCATTTAATTAGCAAGAATGTAACTATTCAGAGTTTATTGTTTTTGTACCGAAATAAATATTTTATATTAGACTTTTAATCTCGGTTTCATTTCTAACTGTCTGGATTCCAAGAAAAGATCCACATCGCCTCTGTGAGATTTATTCTCACCTTAACAAATAGCAATAGTAATAGCACTTAGACTTATATACCGCTTCATAGTGCTTTACAGCCCTCTCTAAGCGGTTTACAGAGTTCAACATATTGCCCCCAACAATCTGGGTCCTCATTTTACTGACCTCAGAAAGATGGAAGGCTGAGTCAACCTTGAGCCGGTGAGATTTGAACAGCTGAACTGCTGAACTACCAGTCAGCTGAAGTAGGTTGCAGTGCTGCTTTTAACCACTGCGCCACCTCGGCTAAAGAAGAAGGTTAGTAGTGAATGCATCATGAGAGCCTAGAAAATCTTAAAGTCCAAACACAGTGGAGGAAATATCATCAAGTCAATTAACACCTGGGCAATTGCAATGATTCAGTGCTGGAATATTGGACTGGACTCAAGCAGAACTAAAAGCCCTTGATAGGAACAACAGGAAAATAATGACAATGAATCATGCCCTTCATCAGATTTTCATGAGCTATGTTGACAAATTCTGCTTACCAAGGAAAATAAGTGGATGTGGAATGTTGCAAGTACAGTAGACAGTTGAAGAAGTAAAAAGGGCATTGAAAGAATAGCTAAAGGATAGTTAAGAAGATGCAGTGAAGCCAGTATACACTGAAGGCTTATTGAGTACTGGAGAGACCAAACTGGCCTACAAGAAAAACCAAATGAAGAATATAAAAGAGACATGACAACGCAAAGTATTAAATGCCCAGGACTGTAAAGCACTGTCAAGCAGTATGTAAGTCTAAGTACTATTGCTATTGACTCTGAGTCTGTTCAGTCCGTTCCAGACCCACATAACCTCCAGGCACTATGTCAGGACTTTGACCACATTGGCCAGATGGCCAGAGATTGAGATATATCCTATCTGTGGTTGGTAAGATTCACTCTTTGTCTTTGTTCAGTGGAGCTCCAGATTTCCTTGGCTTTATTTCCCAATGCTCCACATTTCATATTATTTTTTCATATTTATGCAGAAATATTGAAATTTTAAAAAGAAAGCATCAAAAGTTTTAAACGTCCCTGTAGAATGAAACTATAATTATAAAAAGAATTATTAATGAAGTTCAACATGATTCCTATACGCTTGAATGGAATTTCCAAAAAATGTTGAGAGGATTTCCCTGCTTTTTCCCTTTATTTACCCAAAAGCTTCCAAATCTATTATCTTTTTACCAAGGTCAATGATGCAGTTAGGGAAATAAACCGTTTGCATCCTTTGGTAAAGCAGCTTCTATGGAAGCTACAGAATTTTATTTTTATTTATTTTATTTAATTTATTTGTCAAAACGTGTACAAGATAACAGGTATGGTATAAACATAAACAAAAGCAAAGTAGGTAAAGGGAAATTTGGACAATGGGACAGTAGGACAGGGACGGTAGGCACGATGGTGCGCTTATGCACGCCCCTTACAGACCTCTTAGGAATGGGGTGAGGTCGACTGTAGACAGTCTAAGGCAGTGGTGGCCAACCTTAAACATACTATGCACCAATTTTTTCACAGACCAGTTCAGATGCGCCATACGGTTTTTACCTTCTTACTTACTTCTATGTTCACGTCAAGAAAAAGTAGTGGCACTCTTTTTTGACAAACGTAATATATATTTAATCTTGAATCTGTCTTTCAATCACCCTCAATACAAAAACCACGTTAGTACACTCAATAAAACACTGCTTCAAACTCCACGCCATGATGGCTCACTCAGAACTGACTGACCATATCGAATGCTCGCCGCTCATTCGCACGTGACTTCAAACACATGATGTGTTGCTAGTGCGCGGTGTTTGCGATCATTTGATCAGGAACGCGCAATGGCAACACCAATAAAAATAGTTGTACGTTTGTAAACCCGCCTAAAGTAACATCTCACAAGTTCCATTCTAAGTTTTAGACACCGAGAAGTTGAACATTACCGAAGGCTGTACGAATTGAACTGAGATCACTTTGATGTTGAAAATATTAAGATGGATTCAGTTATGACACCTATTTTAAAAAAATAAGGCGCAAGGATGCAATGCGCCACTTGTAATCATCCAATGCGCCACGTTTGGCGCATGTGCCATGGTTTGGCCACCCCTGGTCTAAGTTTAAAGTTTTGGGGGTTTGGGGAAGAAACCACAGAGTCAGGTAGTGCATTCCAGGCATTGATTACTCTGTTGCTGAAGTCGTATTTTCTGCAGTTGAGTTTCGAGCGGTTTACATTGAGTTTGAATCTATTGTGTGTGTGTGTGTTGTTGTTGTTGTTGTTGTTGTTGCGGTTGAAGCTGAAGTATTCATTGACAGGTAGGACATTGTGGCAGATGATTTTATGAAATACATTTAGATCAGATCGAAGGCGACGTAGCTCTAAGTTATCTAAGCCCAAAATTTCAAGTCTGGTGGAATAAGGTATTCTGTTGCGAGCAGAGGAGTGGAGGACTCTTCTTGTGAAATATTTCTGGACTCTCTCAATTGTATTAATGTCCGATATGCAGTGCGGGTTCCAGACAGGTGAGCTGTATTCGAGGATTGGTCTGGCCACTGTCTTATTTGACTTCTGTCATCTTAGATAATTATAATATTGTTTTATTCTGTAATGCTTCCATTTTTCTACCAAACCGAGGTTCTTTCTGAGACAAACAGGCATCCTGCTTGCTTTCTTCTAGTGCTTAAGAGTACTGGCTTCTCTTTTTGTTACTGTTTTTGTTGGCCTCAGGGTTGATCAAACTATTGTGGCTGCCCAAATATTGAGCCAGTTAGGAGGAAATTTTAGGGACCCATTTACTTGGGTAACAACCAGATGTTGCTAGTGGGCTGAAAATGTCAAACCGATGTTCAAACCAAGCCATTGAAAAAAGTCAGAACAGAGTTACAGGGCAGATCAAATGTTTTTTAACAACAACATATGAAGAAATGCTGAAAAAAAATGGGCAAACAGTTACCATAGCATTATTCTGTAATGCTTCCATTTTTCTACCAAACTGAGGTTCTTTCTGAGGCAAACAGGCATCCCGCTTGTTTTCTTCTTGTTTAGACAAACAAGTCTAAACATGTTTACATGCTGTCAGAACACTGTGGCAAGAAAGATAGGGAAACTAGGTTTTTTCTCCATGTCCATTGAAGATGAAACACTCAGAATTTTAAAAATGTATTTCTATCTTATTACATGATTTAGAAAGAATAATCTCTAGGATGTTTGATGAAATACTTTAGGCCTACCGTCCCTGTCCTGCTGTCCTATTGTCCTCTTTTATTGTTACTTTTTACTTATGTTTATACAAACTACTACT
Source organism: Diadophis punctatus similis (assembly GCA_023053685.1). Taxonomy (NCBI): domain Eukaryota; kingdom Metazoa; phylum Chordata; class Lepidosauria; order Squamata; family Dipsadidae; genus Diadophis; species Diadophis punctatus. The sequence continues at coordinate 195,690,850 of JALIGW010000002.1, forward strand.
ATCCTATACATGTTTGACAAATAAATAAATAAATAAATAAATAAATAAAAAAAAATAAATAAATAAATAATAATAAATAAATAAATAAATAATAATAAATAAATAAATAAATAAATAAATAAATAAATAAATAAATAAATAAATAAATAAATAAACTACCTTCTAAAGACTTCTTCTCTTGATTCTATGTAAGGCCAAGCCATCACGCAGACAGCTATGAAATGGTTAACTGACACAACAGGTCTGTTCCAAATAAATGAATTCATTATTTTGCTTCCCCAAACTATAAAACAATGCAGTAAGTACTCTGGTACATTCCTTTTTATGAAATGCTGGCAGTGATTAAATCTCTTGCTATTCAGGAGCGTGCAACAGCCCTACATCCTAGAAAGCCTTGTAAAGGAATCTCTTTCCCAGGAAAATTCACTCAAAGTCCATGGGAAATGCAATGCTGCAATTGCATTATCCCAAATAAACATACTTCTAAGAAATGGGGAAAATATACCTTTGCATTTCCAAAAGGATAATCTATAATCATTTCATATACATGTTTTCAACCAATGATGTTTTAAAAGGCTCTTAATTTCCCGTCTATCAGCGCTCTCTTCAATTTATGCCTTCCAAATGTATTGTAGTCCTAGCTTATCTGAATTCTGCCTCATAAAGTTTAATTTGTTCATTATAATAGGTTATGAAATGTTTTCCCAATTAAAGCTATTTATTTAATGTGTGTATGCCTTTGAGTCATTGTTTGCTCTTGGCAACTGCTTGGATTGGTCTCTGCAATTTTCTTGGCAAAGCTTTGTGGAAATGGTTTGCCCTTATCTGCTTCCTAGGGCTGATGAGAAAGAGGGACTGGCTCAAGTATACCCAATTAATTTATGCCTAAAGAAGAACTCATGATTTCTAGCCCAGAGCCTTAACCACTACACCAAACCGGATCTCTATTTATTTAATACAATTGTTTAAGTAATTATATGTTTAAACTGCTTTTCAGGATTACATCTTCAAACTCTAATAATCATGGAGAAAAATCAGCTAACAGCTATGCTAACAGAGATTACAGATTACAGATTATTAGAGTTGGAAGGGACCTTGTAGGTCATCTACAGCCGAGGTGGTGCAGTGGTTAAAAGCAGCACTGCAACCTTCAGCTGATTGCTAGTTCAGCTGTTCAGCTGTTCAAATCTCACCAGGCTCAAGGTTGACTCAGCCTTCCATCCTTCCGAGGTAGATAAAATGAGGACCCAGATTGTTGGGGGCAATATGCTGAACTTTGTAAACCGCTTAGAGAGGGCTGTAAAGCACTATGAAGCGGTATATAAGTCTAAGTGCTATTGCTATTGCTATCTAGTCCAACCCCTCGCTCAAGCAGGAGTCCCTACACCATTTCGGACAAATGGCAGTCCAATCTCCCTTTGAAAGTCTCAAGTGTTGGAGCTCTCACAGCCTCCGCAGGCAAGCTGTTCCACTGGTTGATCGCTAACAAGGAAACTTCTCTTTTCAGGTTGCTTTGAACAACATGAGTAATAAATGATACCAAAATTATTTTGATTGTTTTCTTAAACTCCTGCACAGCTGGGACTAAATGCATATCCGTGTGGTAGTTGACCATATTAAAGCTAATGTTGAGAATCGTCTTTAAATAGCAGATTATATTGCTTTATGGTGAGAATTCAAGCAGGACTTTGCACATAGATTTCAGTGAAAATAGGAGGAGGAAGGAATATTATGTACAGTATGTTCCCTGCTTTGAGTTTTTTGTGAAAATAATAATTAAAAATCTAAAACAATTGCTATCAGAAAACAAGTTTGATAGGCTCAGGGCTCATAGCATCTTCGATCTGAGTCTTTTTATAAACCAGTTATGCCCTTTCTTTGAGAGGCTATTTGTATTCATATTGTTATTCGTATTGATAAGCTCCTATTATATATATAATCCAGAAACTTCAGTCCAAAACAGGGGAACAGAATTATTAAATGCTACAAAATAACCATGACCTTAACCAGTATTATACTACTTTCAGTAATATACAGGTAATCTCTGGGTTATGAGCGTTCCCTTAGTGAACATTCGACGTTACGCGATAAGTGCATTTACGAACAAATCCCAAAACTACAAATCTTGCAGAACCACGGCAGTTGTTCGCCCTTATGAGCAACCTCAGAGGCTCTGCAACATTCATCCTGTACGTTGCCGGCCAAAATGGAGCTTCTGAGGGGAGGATGTCTTTCTCTTCCAATGGAAATTGTGTGTTTTTTTTTTAAATGGTTTATTTAGCATGGCAGCAGAACCAAAACCTGCAGTTTCTTGCACTGCTAGTAAGCCAGACCTGCCTGAGAGAAAACACTTTGCCCTAGGCAAAACTGTATGGTAGTATATGAAACAGAAGTTACGTGATTTCTTTAATTCAATATTTCTTAAATATAGGTTGTGTCTGGTGATCTAAATTTTATTTCAGGGAACTTTATGTAGTTTATTTTTGCTTTCAGCATTCATAATTACACTCTTTTTGATATAATCAGTAAATTTGCTTGAATTAATTCTAATAAGATTGAACCTGTGATTTTGGTACTGATCAAATTCACTTGAAATAATGGATACTACAGGGGGAAATACAGATTTAAATAAGTGACCTGGTGTCCATAGATGTTCAGAAAGAGATTTGATTAGGTTGTTGCAGTGAATTTAGAGCCAATCTCTAACGGCCACTGAGATAAGGGATTTACTGAAGCTGTATGGTACCTGATAGGAAAATGGCTTTTACATTCTATAAGTAAAGGCTTATAAGTAAAGGCTTTCTTCTTCAGAAATCATTGGATTTCTGATTGCACAAATCCAATGACACACTGTCCTGCATGTGTTTATTGTAATGGAAAGTGCTATTTCCTATTATTAACATGATTGATGTTAATGATAGGAAGTTGATTAATTTTTAATGAAATTTTAAACTCTTAGTTGTTAGGATTGGAAGTTGTATTTAGCAGATATACAGTTTGGGAGATCTGCAGCAGAACTGGCTATCCTTGATAGACGAGACTTTTATTTTGGTTTGCTACTTATGGGGCATTCTGGTTTGTAAATGAGGTTTGCAGAATATACATTATTGATTAATTTAGATCTTTCTTTGTGCCTACTCTTAATGTTAGCTATTTCAAATTGTATGCAATCTTTAGAGGCTACCCTGCAACACTAATAAATAATAATAGCAACTATTTTCCTAGCATTTTTTCTACAAACGTTCTTTTTCTCCAGATCTAGTATTATTCATTGGTTGCAATAAGAATTGACTAACCAGCTTGTTCACCAAGTCTGACATTGTGGGCTGACTGGCCTAAAGTCACCCAGTCAGCTTTCATGTGTAAAGTGGGACTAGAAATCACTGTCTCCTGGTTTCTACCCTGGTGCCTTAACCACTAGACCAGGGGTGGGCAAACTACGGCTCTTTGAGGACCTGTGGACTTCAACTCCCAGAATTCCTGAGCCAGCCATTCATGCATGGCTAGCTCAGGAATTCTGGGAGTTGAAGTCCACAGGTCCTCAAAGAGCCATAGTTTGCCCACCCCTGCACTAGACCAAACTGGCACTTATTATAACAACAATAACAACAACAACAATACTAAATTTCAATTACTCTTAACAAATTGGGAGATTTCTGGCAAGTGGTAGCTTCTGCATTAAAGCTTTAGCACTGATGTTTATTTATATCATTTTTAGACGGAGAGTCTTGGCCATATCAGACGGTATTGAACACATTGGGAATCTCCGCTGGGAACTGGCACTATGCCTTCTGGCTGCCTGGACTATCTGTTACTTTTGCATTTGGAAAGGTACAAAGTCAACTGGCAAGGTAAAAAAACATATGTGCTACAATTTATGTTGCATAATATAGTCTGGATTTTCTTTCCTTTACTTATAAGTGCTGAGGACTGTTCATGAATTTTCCACAAGATAAGCTTCCTTCAATTTAATATTAAACCCTGGTGATCTGTCTGAGCTCCTTCAACAAATAAAAAATGTGACATTCCATGGTGAAAAATATTAACAATTTTGTGAATCAATTTTTGGGTGAATCAATTTTTAAAATAGGTATTTTCAATAATGTTTCTTTTTCTTTAAACATTCCAACAAAAAGGACTAAATCGCAAACATTGTTTTTGCACATCATGGTAATCCAAGATGTGAAGGATCCTTAAATATAAATGGGGTATATGCTAATTCATGTGGCTCAGCTGACCCCTACCAGCTATATCTCTCTGTCCTGTCAGAGTAATCAGCTAATCAAGGATTGAAATATCTCTTTTGATTGTATGATGATGATGATGATGATGATGATGATGATGATGATGATGATGATGATGATGATGATGATGATGAAGAAGAAAATTCTGGCTTGTCCTCCAAGGAAAAGCTAAGCATGGCTTTTTCTAGGCATTTCATTCCTAGCTTTCTTTAGTTGTTCACTCAGGCATGCTATAATATAAACTAGGAGTGAATTTGGATTAGGACTATGCAGTTAGTCACCAGTGGGATTGATGTTAATTTAAAGATTTAAGATGCAATATAATGTTCTGCACAAGGGCTAGCTTTAATCAAAATGATATCTGCTAGGCTTCGGCTTGCTGCTTTAACAAAATCAATATAAACTATTCCCTACAGATGAAAAGCAGGTAAGAGGCATTCTGTAATCAATGTCATTTGAAACCATGCGGAATATCACAGTGAGTTGCAGCAATTTGCAATCCCTCTGCCTACATACATTCTACCTTTTAGAACAGGGGTGTCAAACACACGTCATCACGTCATCGTCACGTGACCTATCGCGACTTTCCCCCCTTCGCTAAACCAGGGTGGGCGTGGCATGCATCCAGCCCGTGGGCCACAAGTTTGACACCCCTGTTTTAGAATATAGGGCATATGAAAGGCCGTTATAGCTAGAAATTTCTGTTGCAATAATTTTGAGTATCTCTGTGTTACTGACGTTAAGCTTTTGGACTAGGGTTGGGAAAACCTAGTGTTAAATCAGTGAAACTTAAATCTGAAAAAGCTCCAGGCAAAAGCTCCCCAAGTGACTTTAGGCAAAACACTATGACTTGGAAAATGCTATGTAACCTGCCCTGAGTTCTTAAAGCAAAGAAAATGTACATGTCCCTTGACTGAATATGCATATGTATGTGTATCAGAATTAAACTCCTTTTTTCCCTTCAGTTTATACTTGAGAGAAATAAAATAAAGAATAGTGTTTTTATTGTAGTTATGGTGCAGAGCAGTGTTTTCTAGACTTTTTTCTCTAAGGAACCCTTATTTTAAAAATTAGGAAGGTACCCCAAAAGGTTTTGTTGGCTACATTTATCTATATTTACTGTACATCAGTCCTCAATTTATGACTGGTTGATTAGCAACAGTTCATGGATCCCAAAAATAAACTTATGACCCAGATTCAAAATTCTTATGGTCAGAACCTCCCCTCATCCCCTGGGAGATGCTCAGCAATCAGTCCATGTTTATGGCTGTTTGCAGCATCTCATAGATACATGACCACAATTTACAACTTGTTTTTGCCAGAAACCAACATTATCTCTCATTTCTAGCAAAAAAAGAAATTGCAGACAATGGTTCGCTTAAATACTACAGCATTCTCTTAACAATTGCTGCAAAAAGGGATGTAAACTTAGCCATGGTCACATGACTACTCGATTAACACTGGCACAACTTGTAAGTCTAATTCCAGGCTCAATTACAGTTATAACTTGAGGACGGCCCGTATTAAAAATTAAAATCAATATATTTTAATATTTATTTATTGAATCATGTAAAAATATCAAACCCATTAGATATTAGCATAAATATAACAATTTTCATGAAAACACTATTTTTAACAAATAAATAATAATGAGAACATTTTAATTTTTTTCAGGCCCCTTCAATAGCTCACAAACAAATTTGATTTTGTGGTACTCTAAGGAGGTCTTGGGGGACCTGTGGAGGCCTGAGGACCACACTTTTAAGAAACACTGGTATAGAGCATTACCAATTTCCTTTGGATTAAGTGCAGTGAACTGCATTGCATATATAGTACGATTTCATAAGAATATATTTTTGACTGAAAGCAATCCACAGGGATGAAGTAAAAGCAACCCAGAATAATTTTACATAATTTCAATAAACCCCTTTAGGTTGGGAACAGTTGTTAAATAGCAAGAGATGTTATTTTTCTGTTTTCATCTTCCGGCTGTTTGCATAGCATGGTTAAGAAATCCTACTGGCTACATTTGCATGATGTGTGAAAGTAAATTTAATTTTTTGCATGTGTGTAGCTTAGCATTTTGTACAAATCAGTCCATTTGGGTGCATTATGCTCCCATCAAATGTATGAACTCAGAATGAGTTAATTCTGCAAACAAATGCTTTGTGTGAATGCAGTCTTTATGCACTAGGTCCCATCACTTTCTTCTACTTATTCTTTCAATTTCAAAAATTAAGAAAGTGAAATTGAAAGTTCTTTCTGTTAGAATAGAATAGAATTCTTTATTGGCCAAGTGTGATTGGACACACAAGGAATTTGTCTTTGGTGTGTATGCTCTCAGTGTACATAAAAGAAAAGATACATTTGTCAAGAATGGTTGTCATAGGGTTCAAGTAAGCAATCAGGAAACAATCAATATGAATATAAATCATAAGGATATAAGCAACAAGTTACAGTCATACAGTCATAAGTGGGAGGAGATGGGTGATAGGAACGATGAGAAAAACTAATACTAGTAGTAATGCAGCCTAGTGAGTAGTTTGACAGTGGTGAGGGAATTATTTGTTTAGCAGAGTGATGGCGTTCGGGAAAGGGACGTTGGTACTCACCTGTGAACGTCCTTTCTCGTAGGGTGGAGCTAGCCTCCAAGAATGGGTTAAATCAGCCCTCTAGCCAATAGGACTGAGTCTTTAAAAAGGTATAAATAGTGCCCTCTGAGATTGGCACCCCCTCTTTTATCGAGGGACAAACAGACTCAATGTGCTTTTCCAAAACAACCAGACCCTTTATTAAATATGTACAATAATAACTAGACAAGTTAGGAACTATATATAGATGCATAAGGGAGCGTACCCCTGATCAAAGAAGTGAATAACTATGTACAGTATAGCGCCCAGCCAGGCCCAAAACAAGGGAGGGACTTGGAGGCTAGCTCCACCCTACGAGAAAGGACGTTCACAGGTGAGTACCAACGTCCCTTCTCCATAGTGGGTGGAGCTAGCCTCCAAGAATGGGACATACCAAAGCTAACCGTCCTGTGGGTGGGCCGAACCGACCTGGCTGGGAAGAGAGCTAACCGGCAGTACCTGGCCTAACACACGCCTGCCAAAGTCCGCCTCCTCGGAGGCATAACTGTCCAATTTGTAATGGCGTATAAATGGCGTTAGGGAGGACCAGGTGGCCGCTCTACAGACCTCGGCGACGGACACCCTGGCATTCCATGTGGCTGTGGTGGCCGCACTACGCGTGGAGTGGGCAGTAAGACCCGTAGGCCTGGGCAAAGACAATCGTTCGTAAGCCAGAGAAATGGCCGCTCGAAGCCAGCGACCTATCATCGCAGAGGACGCCTTGCGGCCCAGAGAAGAGGGGCGAAAGGTCACGAACAGGGCCTCCGTCCGTCGGAAGGGGGATGTGCGTCTCAGGTAAATGTCAAGAGCACGTTTAACGTCCAGCATGTGCCATGCGCGTTCGGAGTCAGTGGACGGATCTTGAAAGAATGTTGGCAATATGACTTCCTGCGCTCTGTGAAACTGCGTATTTACCTTCGGAACAAAGGCAGGGTCCAAACGAAGAATTACCCTGTCAGCGTGGAAGACACACAGCTCCTCCTGTACTGACAGCGCTGCAAGCTCCGATATTCTGCGAGCTGAGGTGATCGCAACAAGGAACGCCACCTTATAAGACAAATGTGACAAGGGAACCACGTCCAGGGGTTTGAAAGGGGCTGCAGTCAAGACTGAAAGCACTTTGGAGAGGTCCCACGTGGGGAATCGATGAACTGCCGGGGGGCACAGGTTAGTGACCCCCTTGAGGAATTTCTTCAGCAGCGGGTGAGCGGAGAGGGAGTCCAAATTCTGGCACGATAGGACAGTCGAGAGCGCCGCTACCTGTCTGCGCAGGGTGTTGGGGGAGAGTCCTTTGGCGAGCCCCTGGCGCAAAAACTGGATCACGCCAACGATAGAGAGCTCAACTGGCGAGTAGCCCACCTGTTCGCACCAGAAGCAAAAGGCGCGCCAGGTGACTGAATAAATTCTTTCTGTTGATGGCCTCCTGGAAGCCAGCATGATTGTGGCGAGATCGTCCGGAACAAGGCGGTGCCTTAGAGTGAGCCGCTCAAGCGCCAGGCGGTCAGTTGTAGCCAGTGCGGCTCTGGATGATGAACTGACCCCTGGGCAAGCGACCACTCTGTCGGTGGGATCCGCCAGGGAGGTAACGTGGACAGGGAAATAAGGTCCGCGAACCAGGTCCTCCGGGGCCAGTGAGGGGCCAGAAGAATTATCTCCGCTTTCAGGATCAATACCCTCCGGATGACTTTGGGGATCAGCGGGAGGGGGGGAAAGGCGTAGACGAGCCCCTGTGGCCATGGACAACGAAGGGCATCCGTGCCCTCTGCGCCCGGGGTCCGGAACCTGGTGATGAACCTGGGCAACCTGGCATTCTCCAGGGTGGCGAAGAGGTCAATGACCGGCTGACCGAAACGGCTGACTATTTGTTGGAAGAGGTCCGGATGGAGGGACCACTCTGCCGGGTCGATGGTGTTCCGGCTGAGCCAGTCCGCGGTCGTATTGCTCACCCCGGAGATGTGTTCCGCTGCGATGGATTGCAGGTGTTGCTCTGCCCAGAGCCCCAATGTCATCGCCTCGGACATGAGGGCCTTGGAGATGGTCCCGCCCTGGCGATTGATGTGGGCCTTTGTAGTTACGTTGTCCGTTAGGACGAGGACGTGCCTCCCTGACAAGTGGGCCCAAAATTGGGGCAGAGCTAGTCTGAGGGCTCTGAGTTCCAAGAGGTTGATGGGGAGAGATTGCTCCTCCTTGGACCAGGTGCCTTGAGCAACGAAGGTTCCGGTGTGAGCTCCCCACCCCGTAGTGCTGGCATCCGTTGTGACAATCAGCCACTGGGGCTCCAGGAAGCCTGTCCCTCTGTTGAGGGCGTCGGAAGACCACCATCGAAGGGACTTCCTTACCACCAACGGGAGCCGGACCCGTGCTGGGGAGTTGCTGCGGTTGGAACGCTGGAACGGGAGAAGAAACCATTGAAGGTCTCTGGAGTGTAGGTGAGCCCAGGGGGCGATATGAATCGCGGAATCACTTTTCCCAGAAGGGATGACAGCTGCTTCAAGGGAATCCTTGTTTGGGCCAGAACTTGCTGGACTAATTCCAATATGCTGTCTCTCCATTCCTGGGACAGGTATACCCTACACTCCAGAGAGTCAATAATTGCCCCCAAGTGGGTGACCCTGGTAGAGGGGGACAGCTGGCTCTTCCCCAAATTGACGAGGAACCCGTGGTGTTCAAGTGTGTTGAGGGTTACCTGGATGTCCTGCTGAGCCTGAGACAGGGAAGAGGACTGGATGAGTATGTCGTCCAGGTAACACTGAACACGCACGGGAATAGCCCTGAGATGGGCGGTCAAGGCGGCCAGAACCTTGGTAAATACCCTTGGCGCTGAAGACAGGCCGAAGGGCAATGCCTGGTATTCATAGTGCACCCCTGCATAGCAAAACCGGAGGAATTGGCGATGAGAAGGATGAATTGGAATGTGGAGGTAGGCCTCCGTGAGATCAATTGAGGCGAGAAAGTCGCCGCGCCTGATTCCCGCCAGAATTGATTGCAGGGTGTGCATTTTGAATTTTCTGTACCTCACATATCTGTTAAGGCGTTTTAGATCGAGAATTGCTCTCCATCCCCCCGAGGATTTTGGAACCACAAATAAGATGGAATAAAATCCTTGCCCCTGTTGGTCCTCAGGCACCCGCTGGATGGCTCTAATATCCAGTAGGTGCTGGATGGCCTGATCTACGAGGACCCCTTTGGAAATGTTTGAAGACAAGGGGCAGCGTAGGAAAAACCTCGGAGGGGTGGAGATAAATTCCAGGTACAGTCCTATCGACAGGGTTTGCAAAACCCATGCGTCATTGGTGATTTCCTCCCACTGACTGGCAAAGAATGCCAGTCGACCCCCAATGGGAGGGATCGGCTCAGACTCACTTGTACCGGCGGTAAGGGCGACCACCGGCTCCTCTAAAGGGCCGTTTGGAGTGCCCACCCCGGAATGGCCTATCAGAAGCGGAGCGCTGATGGGGAGCGTACTGTCCCTGTGAAGAGCTGTACTGACCCTGGGAGGACCCGTACTGTGATTGATTGGACCCGTATTGTCCCTGGTATCTGCTGTAAGAAACCTCCGGGGCCCTTGGGGCACGCCGGAAGGGAGTTGACTTATTAAATGATTTTTTTGAGTAAGTAGGAAGCACTTTGTGCTTATCCTTCGTTTCTGTGGTAATGCGGTCGAGGGCCGGACCAAAAAGGGACTGACCCGTGATTGGTGCTGCCGCCAGCTTCCACTTATGGCGTAACTCGGCTGGCCAGCTGCGAAGCCAGTGCATTCGCCTGGCCACTACCGCGCCTCCCATTGCCCTGGCTGCAAAGCGGCCCGCCTGCAAGGTGGTGTCAGAAGTAAATTGGGCGGCCGCTATTAATTTGTTGATGTCACTATGCGCCCTGGTGTCAGCCTGCGGGGTATGCTCCTGGAGGGTGTGCAGCCATTTCAACGAAGTGCGGCAAAAAAAGGACGCTGTCGTAGATGCCTTGACTGCCCAGGCGTCGGCCTGGTGGGTGCGTTGCAAGACAGACTCCGTGCGCTTCTCTTCAGGTTGTAACAAGTCATCAGGATCCCCTGGGACTGGAGCGCTGGAGTAAAGGACGAGAACTGGTGGATCAACAGGAGGTACCGGCAGATGTTGGGCCAGCTGTGCGGATACGTTAAAATAACGCTTGTCCAGAGTGTTCGGGAGGGGTCTCGAAGCCGGGGACAGCCATTGTTTAGTAATTGACTCCACGAAGAGGTTAGGAGTTGGTATTACCTCCGTGGGAGAGGAGGAGGCCTCACCAAAGATGGGGTCCCCTGAGACAGCCGTCCCCTGTGGATCAGCTGAGGAAGAGGGGATGTTGGCAGTTGCCCTGGCCTTATGCAGTAGGGACCGGAAAAGGCTGGGGTGAAAAAGGGCTGTGGATGTGGATGGTTCAGGGGCCAGATCCTCATCCTCAGAGAGTAGAGGCTTATGTTCCTCCCCCAGCTGTCCCTCATCTAGTTCACCCTCTTCTTTTTCCAGGTCTCCCATGGGAATGGGGGAACTATGCACTGAAAATTCCTCATCCTCCATTTCATCAGAGGAGGCTTGTCCCTGTGGCAAGGGGATGGGGGAAGGGGTCCTCCTCCCTTTGGCAGTCCGGGAGGGCCCGGCCATTGCTTGCATTGCGGCCTCAATACCCCTTCCAATGGCCTCATTCATACAGTGTTGGACCACTGGGTCATCCAGTGGGTCAGTACAGGTGGTAGTGGTGGCCCCATGGTGACTGGGGGGCCTGCTGGGCCGGGACGTGCCCCAGACATCCCCTTCTTGCAGGCAAATGTCTGGATTGTCCAGGGAGACATTGGCGGGAGATGCAGCAGTTGGTTTGTGTCCCTGGGCCAAGGAGGGCGTGTCCCCCTGTGGCATGGCTCCAGAAGACTTGTGGGATCCCTGGTGGTGCGCACCGGTTGTCCCAGGGTCTCTGGAAGAGGGCTTATGTTTATCCCCCTTTGAGGACTTAGCTGCCTTGGGCTTCTGAGAAGGGGGCGTGGCCAGAGGGGACCTGTCCCTGCTGGTGTTGGTGGTACGTGGCTGAGTGATGTCAGCGGACTCGTCCTCGGCAGGGCAGGGCCTGGAGGACTTGGCCCTTGCCTTGCCCTGCTTCGGCTGAGGCTCCACCATCGTTGAAGCAGCGGCGCGTCCCTCGCCGCGTCTGTGAAGCTTCTGTGAGGGCGGGAGACTTCTGAGCGGCGAGGAGGAGCGGAAGCTTGCAAGCTTCGGGGCGGACGCGTTGCACACGGCCCGCTCACTGGGCGCGGTTTGGGCAGCCTACGTAGGGAATCCCTGTGCACACGGCCCTAATCTGCCGGCGGCGAGATGTCGGTAGCTGGGCGAGCGTTCCGGGGAAGCCTCTTCGTCACGGGAGGAGCCAGCCAATGAGGGCGCCAGACTGCAGACTCGAAAATGGCCGCAGCGATGACGTCGTCCTCTGTAAGTCAAACGGCTCTTCCCGCCAACTGCCGTATGCCGCGCTTCAGGCCTGACAGAGTACTACTCTGTTGGGGTCGGCCGCTTTAGTAGGGAGAGGCCTGACAGAGGAAGTTCTGTTGGCGTCGGCCCTCCGTAGGTAGTTAGGCCTGGCAAAGAGGATTCTGCCTGAGTCGGCTGGCAATCTAGGAGTGGAGCCTGACAGAGCGTGCTCTGAGGGGATCGGCCACTTCGGCGCCAATGAGCGGCGGCTGTAAACTGCGATCAGAGGCAGCTATTAGAATGTTTCCCCTACAAATTTGCCTCAGGGCTAGCCAGACCAACGGTTGTCAAAAGGTCGTGGCTTGCAGCTGTTAATGCGGAAAAAAATCAATCCCTCGGCTGACAAGCCGGAGCGGCCAGGCAGCCGCCTGGACCGCGCTCACCCAGAGGATTGACAGCTGTCAAATAGTGGGGAGACTGATAGATGAAATAGACTCACAAATACTGTAGATCTGGAATTGCGTTGAATGGATGGGACTAGCCTCCAAGACTGGAAAAGCACTAGTCCTTATGGCTAGGACCGAGATAAAAGAGGGGGTGCCAATCTCAGAGGGCACTATTTATACCTTTTTTAAGACTCGGTCCTATTGGCTAGAGGGCTGATTTAACCCATTCTTGGAGGCTAGCTCCACCCACTATGGAGAAAAACTGTTCTTGTGTCTAGTTGTCTTGGTGTGCAGTGCTCTATAGCGACGTTTTGAGGGTAGGAGTTGAAGCAATTTATGTCCAGGATGTGAGGGGTCAGTAAATATTTTCACGGCCCTCTTTTTGACTCGTGCAGTATACAGGTCCTCAATGGAAGGCAGGTTGGCAGTAATTGTTTTTTCTGCAGTTCTATAGCAAATATCTCTATAAAGTACCTATCTACTTTATTATATATTAAAGGTAGCTATGACCTAATACCTGGAGTTTAGTTTGCAGTTTCTGATTAATAGTCTAACTGAATCATTATTCTGATTGTTTGATGATGATGATGATGAATAAAAAAATTAATGGGCAAGCATGCATTAAAACAAACAAAGCAACAATTTAAATAGTTTAATCATAAATATAGATAAGGCTGCAGGAGAATGGACCTGCATCTTGCACATAGGGTAACTGTCTCACAGGCAGATTTCCTAAATGCCAACCCAGATAACCTAGCTAGGAAATTTTGGGAGTTGAAGTCCACACATCTTAAAGTTGCCAAATTTGAAAAATACTGCTTTAACCTTTAATTGCTAAAGGGCCTTAATTAAAGTAGCATGAACAAACAGCAGAAGAAAATGTATTCTTATGAAATATTCATGTTTTAATCTTCCAGTTACAATGATTTACCTTCATAGTTTCCATTTTTATAAAGAAGGTGTTGCTTTGATATTAATCATTGACAGCTTTTGATTTTAATGCAGTATCTTTGAGATTCAGTGTCCATTTAAAGAATTCTAAGTAGGTGTGCAGCAAACAGTTTAATAGAAGCTGTTCTAAAAAGCAACTTTGCCACCAATAATTACTGTGGCTGTTGTTCTTTTTATAAAAAGCTTTCCTTAACTCGGTGTTCTACATATATAGTGGATTTCAAATCCCATAGGCTCAGGGAATTAGAGGAATTCAAATTAGGAATTAGATTCCTATGAAGAAATCAGATTGCTGCAGCTAAAAAGCTAAGTGGGTCCCATGTATTTTAATGCTTTTTTAATATAGATATGTATTTTCAAGGACTTGCAGTTTCATTTCAACACAGTTATAGGAAGAAGAAAAATAATCACAAGTTGTTCACTTGTTTTACTATTAAAGTAAGGAAGCTTCCTGCTTAGCCCCTGCTTTGGCTATTCTTTCTCAAGCCTGCTTACAAGAGTGTGGCCAGGAAGACCTTGCTGAAGAAAAGCATTAACAGTTAAGGCTATAATTTGATTAATCACATGTGCAAATTTATAGCCTGGTATTCACAATTCTACTTGGCTGCTCATTTATCTGTTGGCACTGTTTACATATTATTTATTTATGTGAAACCATGATTTGTTTTAGCTATGATTTACCTGTCCTAATTTTATATTTCATACCTATGTGCCTGCTACTTGCATCACATTTGTTTGGCCCTGGCTTAGTGTAATGGGTAAAATTGACCCATAGTATACTGATTTAGCATTATATCTGAATGATGCTTATTCTACAAACCAGTATCAAACCAAGCCATGCTTTTGCATTCTACAGTGATACTACATTCCTAATTAATTTCACGTTAGTCTTTTCCTTTCTCAGATAAAGTTTAAAAAGATAAAATTGCACATTTTGTTCATATCTGTAAATGAATACTTCCATGATATATAAATTAGGCTGACTCAAGTTATGGAGCATAAAATTTTACAAGATATTTTCAGTGATTTTCAGTAAACCATGATCATAAATTCAGGAGGCATTTTTAAGACTGGTAAAATTTCACTCATCATTTACTATTTTAGGGCATATAATCAAATTTAATGTGCTATCCTGTTTATATGTGTTCATATCAGCTTATATCATATCCAAACACTTGATCTGCACACCAGCTGGTCTTCTTTGGACAGAATAACAGAATAACAGAGTTGGAAGGGACCTTGGCGGTCTTCTAGTCTAATCCCCTGCTTAGGCAGGAAACCATATACCATTTCAGACAAATGGTTATCCAACACCTTCTTAAAAACGTCCAGTGTTGAAGCATCTACAACTTCTGGAGGCAAGCTGTTCCACGGATTAATTGTTCTAACTGTAAGGAAATTTCTCCTTAGTTCTAAGTTGCTTCTCTCCTTGATTAGTTTCCATCCATTGCTTCTTGTCCTGCATTCAGGTTCTTTGGAGAATAGCTTGACTCCCTTTTCTTTGTGGCAACTCCTGAGATACTGCTATCATGTCACCCCTAGTCCTTTTTTCCCCATCAAACTAGACATACCCAGTTCCACTATTGTTCTTTATATGTTTTAGCCTCCAGTCCCCTAATCATCTTTGTTGCTCTTCTCTGCACTCCTTCCAGAGTCTCAACATCTTTTCTACATCGTGGCAACCAAAACTGGATGCAGTATTCCAAGTGTGGTCTTACCAAGGCATTATAAATTGGTATTAACACTTCGCATGATCTTATTTATTTATTTATTTATTATTTATTTATTTATTTATTATTTATTTATTTATTTATTTATTTATTTGTTTGTTTGTTTATTTATTTATTTATTTATTTATTTATTTATTTATTTATTTATTTATTTATTTATTTATTTATTATTTATTTATTTATTTATTTATTTATTTTAGTGTTCTTATATGCCGTCCTACTCCCTGGGGACTCAGGGCGGCGTCCAACATTTAAAGAACAGCTAAACAATATAATAATGTAAAAGCAGTTTAAAAAGAATTTAAAAACATATAAAAAACATACATATGTGGGGGAGACCCAAGATGTGAAATTGTCTCAAATCTTGATTCTATTTCCCTATATGTGTGTCCTCTCATATTTTCTACCCAAAAAAAGTTGCTGATTGTTTCTCATCCTTTGTGCAGGCTTTCTAGGACATATCTTATTTTTGTGCATGCATTCACATATGGGTGCACACTCAAGTGTACTTATTCACACAAATTTGAGCTTTGCTTAGCATTTAGAAGGTTGCTAGTTTGAAGCCCAGCGGAATTTTTTTTATTTCTATTTTTAATTTTCTTGAGCAAGCTATTCCTTCCTTCCTTCCTTCCTGATATTTGGTGGTTGTTGTTGTTTTATTTAAATAAGTCTGGGAGTGTAACATTTTACCATTTTACCATTAACCTAGGAAGTGGCTGGAAATCTATATAACAGACAAAATTATAGCCACTGTGCAATTTCAGCATGGATGATTAAAGGAAAGTGCAGAAGCTATTAGAATGCATAATAGTCACTGACTCTGTTGAAGGCAAAGTAGCCAGTGGATTGTTGTGGTTAGCCTGCAACAAACTGAAGCCTGCTATCCCAAATGGACCAGATTGTTTACTTTGACATAACCTGAATGAGCTGAGATGGTGCAGTGGTTAAATGCAGCACTGCAGGCTACTGCTAGTTCAGCAGTCCAGCTGTTCAAATCTCACCAGCTCAAGGTTGACTCAGCCTTCTATCCTTCTGAGGTCGGTAAAATGAGGACCCAGATTGTTGGGGGCAATATGCTGAACTCTGTAAACCGCTTAGAGAGGGCTGTAAAGCACTATGAAGCGGTATATAAGTCTTAGTGCTATTGCTATTGCTATTGCTATCATTATATTTTGGAAGAAATGGTAAAAAGCGACAGTGGTGTGTTTCACTTTTTCTCTCTTTGCAGAGGTAAAATATATCCACACTCAGAAATTGTTGTTTAAACAAGCTGTTGCATTTCATATTTAATCATTTTTGATCTAACAAAAGCAAAAGCAATATAGTTTTTTTAAAAATCTATATTGTAACAATTAAGATAAAGTGAACAACATGAACTCTCTAAGTGGCACCTGCAGAGGGGAGCATGTGCAGTAGCATGCCAGGAGCGATGTCTTGTGTGAAAATGTCTTTAGAATTGTGACCATTGATAATTTATGCCATCAAGTATGTACTTCCTGTCCCTTGAATATTTATATAAAGATGACAAAAGCTCCCAGATACCTTGAATCTCAGGTTAGATCTGAAAACCTAGAACCTCCTGTGCAGCAGCCAGCAGCAGTGTGTGCGTGTGTGTGTTTGTGCGTGCGTGCGTGCGTGCACGCAAGTGCACGCGCATCCATCCACTCTCATTTAGGGAGTTCCTAACAGGCAGAAAAGTTATAGTATGGTATACTTTCTTTTTTCTCTGTAACCTTCTAGTTTTTATTCAATAAAACCTCTTCAGCATTTGCACCAGATAGAGCCTATTGTCTTTGCATCCCAGAATCTAGCTGCTCTTGCCAACACAGTCAAAAAGTGTACTTCAGAAGTAGAGCACAAAAACATGTCCTGAGGTCACTTTGACAGTGAATGAGGACATCAACTGTTACAAAAAGGATTTTGTCTAAATTATGGGCATCTTTCCCCCTTAGGGACACCAGTAATATCATATAATTACAATTCCTATTATGTTTTTGAGAAAGTCTTGATATTTAAATAGGTTTAAAACTGATGCATGTTAGTGGTTTGTGTATGTATGTGTATACATTATAAGAATGTAGTGAGCGTATGTTCTCTCGCTCTCCCCTCCCCCCACCTCTGTCTCTTAAAGAGACAGTTCCATATCAGGTGAAGTCCAGAATACATCATAGTTAATAATTTTGCATTGCTTAAAACCAACAGAGTTTAATCCTTTTATTATACACTGGAATGCAAGTATGTGTGCCTATGCTAAATGGAAAATTAGTAAGAATGATAAAGTCATACTAATGTTCGCTTATGTGGAAGGAATTCCAAAAAGAAGAAGATTAATTTCCGGTGAACCTATTTGGAATGATGTTTTTCATTAGTATTAACATATCTGCACTGTACCATACTGAATTAAACAGCTTTGTAGATTTTATCTTTATAAATAATAATAGTTATTATTATGTACACAAAAATATGAACTCACAGTTGCCAGTTCTTTAGCTGATGCTGGTCTTCATACACATTAAATTCTTCCCAAGAACCTAAGATGTTGTAATGTATTGGCATAGTATACATGTGTAGCAGGGGCCAGTTGCCTGTTCTTCGCGCTACCGGTGCGCTGCCCGCACATCACCATGTTTCAGCGCGTGCGCGATCACTACACATGCACGCCACCTCGCACGATTTTGCTTCTGCGCATGCGCAGGAAGCAAAATGAGCCTAAAAATTCCCCCAAAAAAGATGGTGCTGTGCAACAGACCGGGGAAGACGGCACCGGAGCTGTCGCGCACAAATAGCGCCATCTGCTGGCCACTACCGGAACGACAGAGTGGACCGCACCGGTAGGAACCCACTACTGATGTGTAGTATCCAAGCAGTGTGGTCTTTTGTTAACTGACTGATAGAAATTTTGTCAATGACCAGATTTTCTAACTGCTGTCCAAGATATTTTGATATGGCACCCAGTATCTTGAGAATCACTGGGACAACCATGGCCAATTTATATCACAATCTTTCAACTTCGATTTTTAGATCTTGATATTTCAGGTGTTTTCCAATTCTTTGTTTTCTATTATACTATCCCCTGACATTGCCATATTAATTATCCACAATTTCTTCTTTTCAATTACAGTTATATCTGGTGTGTCATGAGCCAGTGCATTATCTGTCTGTATTCAGAAATCCCACAATATTTTAGCCTCTCTCATTTTCAACTCTCTGTTCTCACTGATTTTTCATTACTAATACATGATCATTTTTACAGATGTTTCAGGGCATCATTTAGGTGACTGTGTTGTTTATAATCAGTTTGTGCAATCTTATTGAACAAGCTGAGTATATGATTTACTGCTTCTTCTGCTTTTTTTGTGCATAATCTGCACTTTGAATCATTTAATGATTTTTCAGTTCTGGACTTGATTGTATTAGTTCAAATAGCTTGCTCTCAAATCAAGCCTTCAGTTTCTTTTTTTTAATGCTCCATTTGTAAGCCATTGCCAGGTTTTATCTTTATCCAGTTTTCTCTCAATTTTTTTGGTAGAAATTGATCATAAATTTCTTTGCCAACATTCTATTTGTGTTTTTAGATTTTTTGATATCCATGTTTTGTTTCCTGTACCATTCTATGCAATTATTATTATTATTATTATTATTATTATTATTATTATTATTATTATTATTATTATTATTATTATTATTATTATTATTATTATTATTATTATTATTATTATTATTATTATTATTATTATTATTATTATTATTATTATTATACAATTGTATCACAGCGGCCAGTTGTTTCGCCGGATTTGGCATTGATTACTAGTCGAGCTCCACCCAGGAGCCTAGGACGTCGTAATGTATTTTCGAAGTATATGTGCGGAACCGAGCAGTGCAGCTTTCTGCATTTGACTGATGGTGATTTTGTCAATTTTGAGCTGTTTTAAATGTAATTCCAGTGCTTTTGGGATAGCACCCATTGTTCCAATCACCACTGGAATTACCACTGCTGGTTTGTGCCCTAATAGTTGAATTTCGATTTTTAAGTCCTGGTATTTTGCGATTTTTTTCATGTTTCTTTTCATTGACCTTGCTATCACCTGGTATTGCGATGTCAATGATAGTCACCTTGTTTTTCTCGACCAGCGTGATGTCTGGTGTATTATGCGCCAGTACCTTGTCTGTTTGTATACGAAAATTCCACAAGATCTTGACCATCTGATTTTCAGTGACTTTTTCAGGCTTGTGTTCCCACCAGGAATAATAATAATAATAATAATAATAATAATAATAATAATAATAATAATAATAATAATAATAATAATAATAATAATAATAATAATAATAATAATAATAATAATAATCATTATCATTATCATTATCATTATCATTATCATTATCATTATCATTATCATTATCATTATCATTATTTCCACAAGAACAGTATTGCGTGCATGTCACAGATCAGTGATGTGTGAAGAATAACATCATGCCATTGCTTTTGTTAAAGTGATAAAAGTGGCAAGTTCCTCTGCTATTTACTATGAAAGATTGCGAGAATTTGTGTTGTATACAAGAATGATGAGCAGTTCTGGTTGCGGGAGAGACCTTTTTTTTGTAATGTCACAAGTGAAATTAAGAAAAATGGACATGGAGGAAAAGAAAAAAAATGATAGAAATGAAAGTTAAGAATAGAACAATGGTAGAACAAAGTATGAGCCATATTTATAAAGGTATCAGAAGATAATCGCTCAACGGAGTAAATGAAAAGTGGTTCTTAGGAAAGAGGATGTAGAAGCTGTTTGAATAGAGTGAAAGGAAATAGGTTACAGTGTCACTGAAGTGTGTGGAGATTTTTAAAGAGATGTCTGGAAAATGATATAATTCTTGATAGAATTATAAAACAAATGAGGCCTGTGTGAGAAATGCAGAATTACAGAATGACAGAGATGGAGGTCTTCTAGTCCAACCCCTGGCTCAAGCAGGAGATCTCATACCATTCCAGATAAATGGTTGTCCAGTCTATTCTTAAATACATTCAAGGGAATGATTGGATAAGATTTGGGAAAAGTTATTATGCAATCGACATAATAGTTAATAACATAGACATGAATAATCACAAACAGAGAGTAGTCAGATAGTAAGAACAATAGTGTACATATTATAAGGGACAGAGTAAATGCAGAGTGATTTTGATGGAAATAAAAATTATTATTTTTGCTTAGGAAGAGGGATAAACAAGGATCCTCCAGAGGAATGAATAAAATTAAAAATAAAAGCAATGCATTTATTTATTACTGAAAGGAAGAAAGACTGGAAGGAGCATTTTAGACATTTGTATTAGGGTGACGGTTATACAGGTAGTCCTCGAGTTACAAATGTAATGGAGCCTGCCCATTCCATTTGTAACCCAAGGATTTTTGGGAGTGAATCTCGTACCTTGAACAAGATCACTCCCTCCTTTCACCCACGCATTTGCTAATCGAATGTGTGGCTCGTTAAGTACATATGAGGTATTTCAGGTTGGGGAAGGCCATTGGGGGGGGCTATCAATGGAACATGCCACCTGCCTAAGACCACCCAAGGCCTCCCTGACCCACTGAAATACCTCATGCTCCCCAAATTGCTTCCCCCCCCCAACCTGTCATGCCGGGTCACTTACCTTGTGAAGATCTAGCAAGCAGTCTCCTCTCCAGCCTTGTGTGCCCCACTGACGCTCGGTTTGGCCCTCCACATCCCTCCCCTGGCCCATTGCAGGCCAAAATGGAGCCTCTGGGGCTGGATCCGGCCCTCCGATGCTCCATTCGGTCCTCCGCGGGCCTCCTCCTGCCCATTGCAGGGCAAAATGGAGTCTGTAAGGGAGAACACATGGTGCTGCAAGATTTGTAGTTTCGGGCCTCATTTGGAAACACTAGGGGGGCATTGATCGCGTAACTTCAAACATTCGCTAAGGGAATGTTCGTAACCTGGGGATTACCTGTACATTTGTTTATTATTAATTGATTTATACATGTTTCTATACCAGCCACCCAGCCAACTCTAAAATCTGGAATTAAAACAAATGCAATAAATGTTGGTATTTAAGAATTAGTGGCTAAAAAGGAAGAATGTTTAAAAAATTGTATGCTGCAGGTGTGTTTATGTAACGGGAGAAATGTTAAAATGTGGATCAAATTTGTTTATGGAATGACTGTCTGCCTTGTTTAACCTATGTGTGAAGACCACATCTGTACCTCATAATTGGAAGGATGTCATTGCTGTCCCCCTATGTAAAGGCAAAGATTGCAAAAGTTAATGCAATGATTACTAGGGATCAGTTTGTTTAGTATACCTAGGGATGTATTTGGCGGAGCTTTGATTGAAACAACAAAAGAGATAATAAAGAAGAAAATTTGGAAAATGCAGTGTGTCTTTATGCCAGTCAGAGAGTGTGCAGCAGAGGTGGGTTCCTCCTGGTTCACACCGGTTCTATAGAAGCGGTAGCAAACCGGTTCTGTCAGTGCTGGTCCGTGGATGCCGCCATCTTTTTTTTGCATTTTTTTTTGATTTTTTTTTTTTGAAAAAAAAATTGGGGGGGATTTTTTTAGGTTTTTTTTTCTGCGCATGCGCAGAAGCCGAGTTTCTGGCACTGTGCATGCATCACCATCTTGTTTTTGGCTTTCTTGGGGAGGGGGAATATTTTTGGATTTTTCGGCACTGCGGCCACGCGGTGCGGGAGGAAGCGAACCGGCAGTGAGGTAAGTTAGAACCCACCCCTGGTGTGCTGGATGGATTATTCCTTTTCAGGGATCATTAGGTGTGAATGTGACAAAGAAAGTTTACTGTACATTCATGATTTATAGAAAAAAACTATGAAAAATTGCCCAGGCTTGGATTAGGGAATGTTTTGCACAAATGTAGACTTGAAGATTATTTATTGAATGTTCCAAGAGCAGTGCAGTGGGATGAGGAAATGGCCTTGAGGGACAACCACTAGTGAGATAACAGTCAGACAAAATATGTATCTGAATCTGCAGCAGAAATGTAATCTGAAAAAAATGTCACAGACAAAACTCTCTCTAATGCTAATTCTCATAGTTAAAGGAGAGAATGGGGAAGCACATTCAGATTTGCAAGATTCTGCACTATATCTTTATAATAAAAGTAAATTTGGCCTGCATGCCTTTGATTTCCTAGTCTGGTCTATCTTGTAAGATTAGCTGTGAATAATGAAATATGCTTAGCAAGTGGTTCAGCATTGAGCAAGGAAGAAGAGAAAGATGTGAGAAAAGCAAATCTTGAAAAAAAATGTTGTTTACTATGTTTATGGATGTTAAGGTATTTTGGACCCATGAACACATGTGCCCTTTGATATGCAGATTATACTGTGTTTTGTAATTGGGAACTTGAAACTTACATGATGTAATGAGGAAGATGGATCTGAAAAATAATGTTTCCGTGGCCAATGTAGCTGTGTTTTACAGGGAATGTAAATGTGATGTAGTGATTAGACCAAGTTATACATAAAAAATGAAAAACAACAAGGAACTTTTTGTACTTTGGTAGACTATTTACTGGAGACAGAAAATGCAGAAATTTTAAGGTATGCAAAAATTGGTTGCAAGATAATTGATAACATTTGCTCCAATATTTTGTTGCAAGGAATAAATATTTGTCAAAAAAAGCTAAAATAATTGTTTAAGGTAAAGGTAAAGGTTCCCCTCGCACATATGTGCTAGTTGTTTCCGACTCTAGGGAGCGGTGCTCATTTCGGTTTCAAAGCCGAAGAGCCAGTGCTGTCTGAAGATGTCTCCGTGGTCATGTGGCCAGGATGACTAAATGCCGAAGGTGCACAGAACGCTGTTAATTTCCCACCAAAGGTGGTCCCTATTTTTCTACTTGCATTTTTACGTGCTTTCGAACTGCTAGGTTGGCAGAAAAACAATTGTTTATAAGCATGTATTTAACTTACTTCTATACTTTTTCATACTATATTATACAGTATGAAAAAGAATGTGGACATAAAGGTCAGCAAAAACATAAAGGTAAGTTGAAAATGAGGAATTGGTACATAAGTTTTATGTAAAAGAAGATCAATAAATAAATAATAAATAAATAAAATAAAATAAATAAGCGATTAATGAATGTGGAATGGATATATAGTTAAATGACCAGTACAAAAAGGTAAATTATTTTAGAATTAGAATCAAATTGCATACCAAATATATGAAGTTAGATTGAATGTTTAAGAGAAAGAAAAAGTTTGAATGGTTAAGCAATGTATACATTAGTGTAAGGATGTGGTAGAATCAGGAATGATTTGCAAAAAAGAGAAAAGAAGGGATAAAATATTGTATAATGGGAAATGTTGGCATAAAATGGGGGAATTGGTTTATTTATTTAGAAAATGTACATGGCAGTATATATCATTGTCCTGAGTAATACAATACATATTGTATTACAGAGCATATGAAAAAAATATTTTAGAAATTTTCTACATTAAAATTATTCCTCCAAGAAAAGAAAGTTATATTCATCCCTGTAGTCTTCTGCTCAATGATGTTCTGTGGCAGAATATGAAATTTTATTTCTTGAAAAACTTTTTGCTTACGACCAATAAATCCTTCTTTGGGGTGAGGATTCTTATATATACTATCAAGCGTGCACTCTTTTTTAATAATGAATCAGTACTTTGTTAATGTTTCAATGATACAAATCAAATTTGTATTCTGCATTTTTCGTCCTTTTTTTTACATAATACTTAACCCTGATCTAATTTAAACATCAAGATTTTGTTTAACATTATGACAACATGCTGTGATGATGTTCATTGCTTCATCAATCATTGACTTCTTCTGTAGAAAGTTTAAAAAAAAGTGGAAGAAAAAAGACTAAGGTTGCCTTACATATAGATAGATCCCAAAAAAAGTTTCTATAAGAGTTTATTATTTTCTTAAGGTTCTTAAGAAACATTATCCCTTTAGAAGAATAATGTATGGAAGGATGATTAGTATGATCAGTATGATATGCAAACATGAATATTATTGGTGGATTGTTTTAAAGTTTGAAATATCAGCTAGTCTTTCTAATTTACATTTCAAATGTAGCACCTTAAAAGCTGATAAACAAATTATAAGATACTGTGGGTCCCTATAGATTTACATTACTTATTTAATAGCTTATTGTTATTTGTAGACCATGTCCTGCTAGGAAGAACTTCTGAATGTTAGTGTTGGTTAAAATATGATGTTAATTTCTGGAGAGATTGGCTAGCCATAACATATTAATAGCTTGATTGAAATCTTTAGACTAGCAATAATAAATGCAATTGGGAAATGCATTGAGAAGGAATTGCAAAAAGTGGGCGGCAGTGGTGGGTTCCTACTAGTGCGGTCCACTCTATAGCACTGGTAGTGGCCCGCTGGTGACGTCACAGTACCGGTGCGGTCAGTTGCCGGAGCCTGGGCGCCGCCTTTACAAAAAATTTTTTAAATGTTTTTTTAAAATTTTCTTGTGCGCATGCCCAGAAGCCAAGCTTCCGGCACTGCGCATGCACTGCCTTCCTACCCCACAGTGAGTCCAAGCAGGGGAGGATGGCTGAGGGGGCGCGTGAGATGCTGAAAGAACGGGCGGCAGGAGCTATCTCCATTCCCCTCCCCTCAGCATTCCAAAAAGCCACGAACGCGCGGTGATAATCCTAGGCATTTTTGCACGTTCGAGGCTTCTCGAGCTGCTGAGGGGAGGGGGAATGGGCAGCAGGACCTATCTCAGTTCCCCTCCCTTCAGCAGTCCGAGAAGCCACGAACGCGCGGTGATAATCCTAGGCATTTTTGCACGTTCGAGGCTTCTCGAGCTGCTGAGGGGAGGGGGAATGGGCGGTAGGACCTATCTCAGTTCCCCTCCCTTCAGCAGTCCGAGAAGCCACGAACGCGCGGTGATGATCCCAAGCATTTTCGCACGTTCGAGGCTTCTCGAGCAACTGAGGGGAGGGGGAACGGACAGCAGGAGCCTAGGATCATCGAATGGGGAGAAGCATTCAGGCCGGACAGAGCCTCCTAGAAGAACCGCTGCCGCGGTCTTGCTGCTCCCGCTGCTGGGGGCTGCGTTGTGGGTGGGCAATGCCCCCCCGCCGCTTCTCCGGCCGCTGCCAAGCTCCCGAGGCTCACGCCTACCCGGTCACATGGCTGGCAAGCCACACCCACAAAATAAGCCACACCCACAGAGTGGTAGTAAAAAAATTAGGAACCCGCCCCTGGTGGGCGGTGAAGACATTTGGAACTACAGCTGGACTACAGATTTGCCAGTTGCTTCTTATTTTTCCCATTTAAAAAAGAGTAAAGAACTAGAAAATTGACACCATATGGGGTTGATAAAACCTAACATCTGCACATTCTCATAACATTTAGGAAACATGCCTGAGTATCTTTTATCTTCTGCTGCTGCAGTAGTCCCATCAGAAGGAGTTAAGCTCCTTTTGCCAGCAGTTAAGACTCAGTCAGTGGTTCCACACAGAAAATTTATTTTTTTCAATCGTGGACTATATAAAGCCTCTAATGGATTCAATGAGGCATAAAGAAAAGTGAAAAAGGGACAGCTGAAGAAAATAAAAGAAAAAGATGTGCGGGAGGGGAAAAAAAGAAAAAGGAACTGAGGGCCATTGTAAGGCTTTAGGAAAAGGAACTAGGCAGCAATGATTATATCTCCTGAAGTGTCTTTTGTTTTGGGTTGAAGTAAGAGAGGAGAATGGTCCTTCATAGTGAGGCTTTAACATGCAGCCCAAGATTGATCTCTGTATTCAGAGAAGGAAAGTAGAACGTTCATGAGATGCATGCAGAGTTTTAGGCTTTCCAGCCTTCTCTGTCTGAAGTCTTAAAATACTGAAAATAATTCTTTCTCTCTCCCTCTCTTAACTCACTGCTGAAACTTAAAGATACCTCTCACCTGCTAACAGTGTGGAAATCATGGAAATCGTTGTGCAAGTCTAGAACACTTTTTCAGTCAAGTGCAAACTGCACTGAATTGCAATAATACATAGAAACTTTTATTTTCACACACATATACCCCACCAACCCACAACTTGGTTCTTTGTCTCAAATCGCTTATTTAAATTGGCAATCCACTGTATAAACTAATTAGGGTTCAGTCTAATAGACATCAAAAGAAATGCAGTTTTAACCTAAAATTTCTGCTGGTATTTGTTTAGCTATAAAAATTCAGGCATAGGGAAACTCTGAGTCATTACTGCTTTACATGTGCTTATGTGTGAGTCTGTGTGCTTGGGATAAACACAGTGTAAATTGTAGTCATATAAATTTCCATCTTATTTAGCTGGAATTTCCCCCTTTGTGTGAAGCAAGCAATGATTTCAATTATCCAAAGATCTGGTCTTCCTGTTTTCTATAATATAGTGAAAATAATGAACAATAATGAAATAAGTTAACACATGATGTATAAGTAAAAGAACAGAAAATAGCATGTCATTTTAACATATGACTGCCTATTTACTAATAATCTACTTTCAATCTTCATTGTAACCTTTCATGTAAACATAATTACATGTGAGTATTTGAACAAGTTGCAGTGAACATTTTTGCAGGCACTTAGAGCATGCTGATCAACGTGCTAATTATATGCAGATTAGAGAAAGCTGAATGATTTTTGGCATGCAACAAAGAAAATCTAAATGGAAGCTTCAAACTAAAATTATAATAAGGACTTTAACAATGGATAGTTTGATATTCTCAAATCATGGGAATCAATGGGAGAGTAAGACAGGGACAAATAATAAAATGTACCATATACAGGGGTGGGTTCGGACCGGTTCGGACTGGTTCACCCGAACCTGTAGCGACCCGCTGGTGATGTCACGATAACGTCACGGACCCAGTTCGGTCGGTGCCGGTCCATGGGCACCATCTTTTTTATTTTATTTTTTGGATTTTTTTGTTTTTTTTTCTTCTGAGCATGTGCAGAAGCTGAGTTTCTGGCACTGTGCATGCGGCCACCATCTTGTTTTTGGCTTTTTTTAAAAAAAAATTGGATTTTTCACCACTGCGCATGCTGAACCACGCGGCACAGGAAGAAGCAAACCGGCAGCGAGGTAAGTTAGAACCCACCCCTGACTATATAGTGTTCTTTTCATACATGATTTGCTAAACCACACAAATATATGAAAGGAATAGAGTTGTCATCACAATGTCACGGCACATGCTTTTTTTGTGTGACAAACCTATGGCTCCTATGCTTAATGTAATTTCCGGTCTGAAAATGGAGATATCAGCATTTAGAAATCATTATTTTTTTCTATATCTGATAAAGAGTTTCTGTTCTTAATATAGCAATGCCACTCAATTTCACCAAAAGTAAAATTTCATAGTAATCAAAAGAATTTGTATCGATCAGGGGGTGTCAAACTCACATACTCATGGTGGTGCCACATGACATATTGGGGCTTTCCCCCCCTTCTCTAAACTGGGTGTGGGCGTGGGCAACACATGACAGGTCCCTTCAGCCAAACAATGTCAGTTGGCAGGACCAAGGGGGAGAGCCTTCTCTGTGGAGGGTCCGGTTCTCTGGAACCAACTACCCCTAGAGATCCGATCTATCCCCACCTTGCTGGCCTTCCAGAAAGCTATTAAGACATGGCTCTTCCTGCAGGCGGGGTGATGTGACCAAATGAACATCTTAGGTCTCCCCCAGGTATGAATGTGCTGTTCGGTTTTTTAATCTTTTAATTAATGAAATGTTTTATTTTTTCCTACTGTTCTTGTTTTATTGTTTATACTCTGTTGTATGCCGCCCTGAGTCCCCAGGGAGTAGGGCGGCATATAAGAACAGCAAAATAAAATAAATAATGACGCATACGGCCTGCAGGCTGGGAGTTTGACAGCCCTGGTATAGATCAAAATGCCATGCTTATCACTGCTTACGGCCTAATGCAACTTTCCAAGTGAAACTTTAAAAAAAAAACCTAGAAATCTTATAACATAAATTTAATTGTGGTAAACACAATGTGGTAAAATCAATTTATCTAGTGTGTTCATTCTACCACCACCACTCCTAAATTGGAAAGTATGCATTACCATTACCATTGATATTTCTCCGTGTCATATAATATATGTGGGTATATGCATAATGTTGTATTTATTATTTATTTATTTATTTACTCATGTTTATGTAGTGTATATTGGAGGTAGAAACCATCTGAGAGCTGTATGCAACAAAA
This sequence comes from Diadophis punctatus similis, assembly GCA_023053685.1. NCBI lineage: Eukaryota > Metazoa > Chordata > Lepidosauria > Squamata > Dipsadidae > Diadophis > Diadophis punctatus. Next base: position 195,719,454 of record JALIGW010000002.1, read on the forward strand.
TTTCATTTTAATGTATGCCGATTAGTGTACATTCAAAGTGACAATAAAGTTATTCTAAGTTCTAAGCCTATGATCACAATGAGAAACATAAAAAAGAGCCAATGTTAAGAAGAGAGCCAGTTTGATGTAGTGGTTAAGGTACCAATCTAGAAACTAGTCTTGCTTTAGAAACAAAGCCAGCTAGGTGACCTTAAGCCACTTACTGTCTCTTAACCCTAGGAAGCAGGCAATGGGAAACCATTTCCAAACAATCTTGTCAATAAAACTGCAGGGGCTTATCTGGGCAGTCAGCAGGAATCAAGACTGACTTGAATGTGCTAAAAAAATTAAGAATCAAAGTCTAGTACTTCTATAACTACTGTTTCAATTTTAATGGAAATATATTTGTATTAGCATTAATGAATATGTACAATAGCAGCTGCATATATAGTTTCAAAAGTACTTAATTCTACTGAAAGAAGAGAACATTTTAGCTCAGGGTTGAACTTTGGAATCTTTGGTGCTCTCTGATCCTGGTGGTTTTCTTGCAGATTTTTTATTGAGAAACTAGGTAAGAGGCACTGATGGTGTTACCTAGTGTGGTATTGAAATGTCTGTAAGAAAACCACCAAGGTCAGAGAGTGCCAAGGACACCACAGCAATTAATTCTTTCATATTCTGGCACTGGCATTTACCACCCAAATACTCATGGGTGAGATGGTTTTATGTACCAAATGGAAGTTGTGAAACCCCGTGTAATATAAATATTTACTTTAAACTTTATTTTAATTGTTTATAACATTATTTCTCTATTAAATGTTAAAGATTATTAAAACCAGCTTGGAATAGTAATCAGATAACAAATGGGGAACATGTTGATATCAAATAAACATTATTAATGCCAATATAGTTTGTATTTAAAACTTGACTCAAAACATATGTGAAGCGATAGAAATACTATTATTTGCATGCTAGGCTACCATGACTTAGAACATTCATCATGATTAGTTCACTTGATCATGCTAATCTTACTCTTAAAAGGTTTAAATGACTATGAGATATCAAGATATCAAAGAGTGGATGCCAAACAGTAAACTGTTTCCAAAATCTTCATTGATGTTTCAAGATGCACAGAAACCAATATGATGTACAAAATTGCTTGGAAAAATATGATGTACAAAATTGCTTGGAAAAGAGGATGCATTGTTGCACAAATGGCTGCTAAATTTAACCAGGCTTTGTGAACCTTAGCTAGTAAAGTGTGTGTGTGTGTTTGTAGTTTTGTGTATTTGTGTGTTTATCTTTCTTGTTGATTTGACCTACTATCTCTGGATCACCAAGAATTGAGGAGATTTATTTTGTTTTTATGTTATCTGTTTCAATATGCATTTTTGAGAGACATAATTTTGATAAGCAAACGAAGAGTGTCATTAAAGTTTAAAGGAATAATAATGCACAAAAGCAATATATCTAATTAGTTATTTAGGACTTTTACACATTCTTTTCATATTGATATTCCTTTCTCACCATGACCTTTAGTCATGTTGCAAGAACAATTCTAGCAATTGTTAGAAGTCCTTTTGGCGATTTGGGAATCTGGGAATTGAATTCACAATACAACTAAAGGGCATCATGCTAGGAGAGTGATGTAAATATGATATTCCAACAAGGTAAATTTCTTCATTAAAAAAACCCAATCTTTAATTATTTATTATTTAATTAAACAATAGTGTGCAGAAAGATGGTTAGCAATGGCACTTAACATTTAGACTTATATACCCTTTCAAAGTGCTTTACCGCCCTCTCTGAGTAGTTTACAGAATGAGCATATTGCCCCCAACAATCTGCGCCCTCATTTTACCGGCCTTGGAAGAATGGAAGGCTGAGTCAACCTTGAGCCCGTCAGAATCGAACTCCAGGCTGTGGGCAGAATTAGCCTACAATACTGCATTTTAATCACTGCACCACCACGACTCTGTTTATCTAATGCTAAATCATGGCAGTGAATCTAAAAATATATAAATAGAAACCATTTTTGAAAACATATTTTTCTCCATTTCTACAAACAATAAAGTCCATTCACTTACTCATCTTTACCATTTCAGTGGTCTGCAACCTTCTATTTAGTAGTTGGCCCAGAAGGATTATCCTAGGGATGAACTAGAATTATTTTTGCTTCAATCTCTTTTTTCCAAGGGTAGGCTTCAAAAATGTTAGCAAGGGGTTCTCTGCCCGGTTGCTGGGTGGGCGTGGCCATGGTGGATGTGGCCTACTCAGCCTCCTGCATCATAGCGGGAGGAGCGTTTTTTCCCTCCCTGGGCTCCGGAGGTTTTCCTCGAGCCTCTGGGAGGGCGAAAATGGCCTCCCCAGGCTCCGGAGGCCCTCTGGATGCCGGAAATGGGCATGTTTTCGGCCTTCCTGAACTTCCAGTAGGCCCATTTTTCACCCTCCTGAGCCTCCGTGCATGCCCTGCACTTACCTGCATCCAAAATAGGCTGCATGGAGATTCCTGGGAGGGGCGGGCTGGGCAGGGCCAGCCAGGAGTGGAATTTGGGGGTTCTCCGAACTGCACAGAATCTTAGATAGAGGTTCTCCCAAACCCCTGCGAACCCCCAGCAGCCCACCCCTGCTGTTTTCTCTATTTGAACAGAAGTATGTCATAAGTAGGAAGATCCAGCTTGAGAAGTTTATGTATTTCATGCCTGAAAAGTAGTGTTTCTGTTAATGTATCTGATATAATAATTAATATGAGAAAACAGTGAATTTAATCTACTATAAATGTTCATTCAGATTTTTAATAATATGGAAAATCTCTATGTATTTTTGAAATTCTCAGAATTTACATCTGCTTATTCTATATCTTTGTCCTGAACATGCCTACGTGTTGTAACTTTTTGGGATACTCATTAATGGGAAAATGTGCTACAAATGTGTGGCAGGATTCCAGTTTCTCAATATCTGGATTTATTCTGCTGGAAGACATATTTATTTAATATATTTTATACCACTTCCTATGTTTTGTTTGGATAAAATAACAATAAAATTAAAAAATTAAAAAAATAGTGTATTAGGCAACTTAATCTGATCCATTTTCAACATAGGTGGGTTTGGAATATCCCATGAACCAAGAATTGAGCTGGCAAAAGCTGGTGAAAAATCACAGGATATCATCTAAATTAAGGAACAGTTGGTTCTGAAAATCATTAATTATGTTGTCCCTTCAAAATGAGAAAATCAAAATAATTAATCATCCTGATTTAAAAATCCCATCTGATTTTAACAAAGGTTAAGAAAATGTGGTATATCAGAACATTACCACTATGATGGGGATTCTGAAACTGTGATTCTCTTAAGTTTCAAAATTGATTTCTCATAATCTTGAGAAATCTAATTACATTGAGAAATATAGTAACTTTGGAATACGACATTGCCAGGAAAAAAGTCATCCATATAACAAATTCCTTTTGTTTTAGATGGCTTTTGTTGGGGGGAAAAACAAAAGACAATTAGAACAGTTGGTTTTGGTTGCTTTAGTCAGGAATTGAAGAAACATGGAGCAGTAGCTTGATATCGCTTTTGAGTGTGGATATAGATGTTTGGTGAGATTTTTTTTTTCTAATTGCACTCCTTTTTAATACTGTCATTTCATCTCAATGGCAGGCTGTGCAACAAGCTGACTTAAAAACATCAATGTATCAAGGGTTATGCTACCCTGTGATGTGAAAGAACCTGTAATTGAAGGAAATAGCCTTCTCAGATTAGTGTTCTGTTGTGATTAAAAAAAAGATGTGATATATGGACAGCAGTTATTGAAAAGTATCAACCAGCTGTATCCCCAAAATGATGCTATTATCTAACCAAAGTAATTAAATGTGTGGAGATGATGTGTCAGTCTTATGAATTAGACGGAGCAATCTCTTCTTTTTGTGTCACTTAGAAAGTCATACACCTTAGAGAAAAAGTGAAATATAGTTCATGTCATCCAGGAGCTTGTGGCCACTTAAACATAAACATCCCATCCTAGTATTTCCATGAGACCTCTTTGTTTATACCTTTTATCATGTTCTCTGCCCGGGCAGTAAATCAGGACATCTCGTGCTGCGTCTCTCTTAACCCCATTGTGATGATAGACCTGGCAGAAGACTTCAGACAGGACGTAGCCAGATAAGGATCTTTACTGCAGATGGGAGCAGAGCCATACCAAAGAGCTGATTGTCAAATCAGAAACATTAGTGGAAGAAGAAAGTGACAGTAGTTTTTCAGTGACAAAGACTTGAAATAGAAAAAAAGATAAAGCAATGGGAAAGGCATTCATAGGTTCCAGTAGCTCTGTCCATTTGGAATCATGTAATTTATTTGCCAGAATCTGAAATAATAATTCATGATAAAAGCTTAACTCTCCAAAAATGGGGAGTTTCTATTATCATTTCTTAGGGACAGTATTTTATGTCTGTCATTGCATACATATGATACATGCAAAATCACATTTAAGCGACTAAGTTAAAGGAATGTTATTTGAATACCACAAGATTTATGGGCATGATATAAGCAAAGCAAAGGAGTGAAATTTATGTTAGGTGGTTCTGTGTTCTGGACTCAATTTGCTTTCAAGCTTCAGTGATATAGTCTGTGAAGATTGAACTGACATCCTGTATTGTAAGGAGAGCACAAGAAATCTATTTTTAACTTTTGCAGCTAAATTCACCATGCTAAGTGCTCCTATTCTCTCAGCTAGCTGGAAGTATACCATATGGTTACTCTGATTCTTGTCTTTTGAACTGGGCCACAAGGCTAAACCTGCTCATTTTGCATGCTGTGCACTGTGATTTGTGATCACAGAAGATTAGTTTTTAATTAAAATCACATCAGATACCTGTACAATTAGCACAGCCCCCCCCAAGGCTGTGTACTCTCACCACTTCTCTTCTCTCTATATACCTATGACTGCATCTCAAACGATCCATCTGTTAAACTACTGAAGTTTGCAGATGATACAACAGTGATTGGTCTCATTCGAGACAACGATGAAACCGCATACAGACAGGAGGTTGAACAACTAGCCTCGTGGTGCGACCAGAACAATCTGGAACTGAACACACTCAAAACCGTACAAAAGGTAGTAGACTTTAGGAGAAACCCTCCCATTCCACCACATCTTACAATAGTAGACAACACAGTATCAACAGTAGAGACCTTCAAATTTCTAGGTTCTATCATATCTCAAGACCTAAAATGGTCACCTAACATCAAAAACATCATCAAAAAAGCACAACAAAGAATGTTCTTTCTGCGCCAACTCAGGAAGCTCAAACTGCCCAAGGAGCTGCTAATACAGTTCTACAGAGGAATTATTGAGTCTGTCATCTGCACCTCTATAACTGTCTGGTTCGGTTCTGCAATCCAACAAGACAGACACAGACTTCAGTGGATAATCAGTACTGCAGAAGAAGCAATTACTGCCAACCTGCCTTCCATTGAGGACCTGTATACTGCACGAGTCAAAAAGAGGGCGTGAAAATATATACTGACCTCTCGCATCCTGGACATAAATTGTTTCAACTCCTACCCTCAAAACGACGCTATAGAGCACTGCACTCTAAGACAATTAGACACAAGAACAGTTTTTTCCCGAACACCATCACTCTGTTAAACAAATAATTCCCTCACCACTGTCAAACTATTCACTAAGGCTGCATTACTATTACTATTAGTCTTCTCATCGTTCCTATCACCCATCTCCTCCCACTGTATGACTGTAACTTGTTGCTTGTATCCTTACAATTTATATTAATATTGATTGTTTCCTGATTGCTTATTTGTACCCTATGGCAATCATTAAGTGTTGTACCTCATGATTATTGACAAATGTATCTTTTCTTTTATGTACACTGAGAGCATTTGCACCAAAGTCAAATTCCTTGTGTGTCCAATCACACTTGGCCAATAAAGAATTCTATTCTATTCTAATCTAAAATTAAACTGCTCCAGCAGACACAGCAAGTCTTCATATTTACTTTATTTCCTTAATGTAGACATGGATGTTGCTGTGACATAGCAATGGAAGAACTATTTTGAGCATTGATATGCAAATTTGTACATCAAGCAATTAGAAGCAATTAAAGCAGGATGTAGTGTAATTAGAAACTGTTTTGTTCTAATTTTATTCAGAGATGTTTGACATGTTGTGGAAAAGTTTTAAAAATAAAAGTATAGGCAGTGCCTACTGCTTATTGAGATGTATGCAGGAAAAATAACAATAAGGACTGTGCATACAATTCTGCGAGATGCTTTATTTGTGAGCTTTACTTCCTGGATCTGCTTCATGAAGCATAAAGCAGCCCTAGATGCTTGAAACCTAATAAAGCTGCTTCAAGAAATAATCAAAGTCCTCAAAACCTGGATGTGTATGTATTGAAGTACCTTCCACTGGAAAAGCTTGGGTATGAAATAATAATAATAATAAAATCAATAAAAATTAAAATATAAAGATTCAAGATGGCAAATATGATGAAATGAGGTATAACACTCTCCCTCACTGAAGGCCTGGATGAAGAACCAGTCTGCATGGCTCTTTTAGACAACAGCAGAATGGGGGGGGGACATCCATATATTAGGAGGAACCTCATTCCAGAGGGAAGGAGCTGCTACAGCAAAGATTTTGGGGGGTGGGGGAATCACAACTAATAGCAATGGCACTTAGACTTCTATACCGCTTCCTAGTGCTTTACAGCCCTCTCTAAGCGGTTTACAGAGTTCAGCATATTGTCCCCAACAATCTGGGTCCTCATTTTACCCACCTCGAAAGGATGGAAGGCTGAGTCAACCTTGAGCCGGTGAGATTTGAACAGCTGAACTGCTGAACTAGCAGTCACTGAAATGGGTTGCAGTGCTGCTTTTAACAACTGTGCCACCTCAGCTCCAAACAGAAACTGTCAATGAACTACATTTGAAAACTTATACGTATTTGGTTTGAAATTAGTTAAAAGAGATAACAGTGCAAATAAACCAAGGCCTTACAACATCTTTGAAAGAAATGTTGCTCAATGGGTTAGATGTTCACATACTGTCACCTGTACCACTAGAAAAAGGGGAGGCAGGGTGGCTGTTTGTGTATATGCATTTGGGAAAAAACTTATGAAGCAGATGTGCAGAACTGGAAAAAGATACAAATCTATAATTATTTAAACAGAGATATATCATAATGTCACTCTCCTACGTGTGAAGTGCCTGTTTCACAAAAAATACGTAGCTCTGAAATAACTCTTTAGTACAGGTTGGCCTCACTTAATGACTGTCGTGACTATTTGAAGTTGCAGTGGTGCTGAAAAAGTAACTTTACAACCATGTGAATAACATTTGAGCCCTTTGAAACCAGTGGGCATTTGCAATCATTGCAGCATCCCATGGTTGTGTTATTGTCACTTGTACATTTCATAACTGGCTTCTGACAAACAGAATCAATGGTTTAGCTGGTGGTAAAAACAAAAGTTGCTGTCACATGATTGTCACAACTATGGGTGGTTTGCTTAACAACTGTGGAAAAAGTGACATTGTAAGTCCATCACCTTCATAAGATGTTTTGCTTAGTGACTGCATCACTTAGCAATGGAAATAGTCACCCCAATAGTGGTCACTAAGCAAGGAGTAGCTCTTTTTTACATAAATTTACTATGTTAATTCCAGTTTTGATTTAGAGGTGATGTGGAACTCTTGGATCTGCTTATGAAATTCTCTGTTCTTTTGTTATTGATTTTGCAAAAGTGAGACCTCTGTTGCATTTCTATTTGTTAAAAGCAGTCAGAGAAAGATTGGATATTTTCCGGGATGTTTTTAATGTGGACACTAGGGATAATTCTGGAGCTTTTTGTGCCATGACTGTTTAAAAGAATTGCTTCTGAAGAATCAGAAGCTTTCCTCAAAAGGATCAAAGCAGCAGCATCCCTCCCTTTTGTATGCAATGCCATGTTACCTGTAGAAAGGTGGTAGGACTTGTATTACAACATTAATTTCATTAATCTGACATCCTTTCTCCATTTCTATCTAAGACACCATTGCCTTCAGATATTTTGCATCTTAGCTTCCCTCACAAGAACCAGGGTGGGCAATGGCAAGGAATCTGGAGAATTTACCATAGTTTTTGGACTATAAAACGCACTCCCCCCCCCAAAAAAAGTGGCTGGAAATGTCGGTGCGTCTTATAGACCAAATATGGCCCTGTTTTTGGCCTCCCTAAACCCCCCGTACGTCCTGTTTTTGCCAAATATTGGTCCATTTTGGGCGAAAACAGGACCCGTGAAGGGTTTGGAAGGCCTGCAGAGTGCTCCTGGAGGCTGGGGAGGGCAAAAACAGGACACCTGGAGGGTTTGGGAGGCCAAAAATGGGCGCATTTTTCATGAAATGGGCCCGTGTTTTGTGAAAACAGGACACACAGAGGGTTTGGGAGGCCTGCAGAGTGCTACTGGGAGCCAGGAAGGGCAAAAACTCGATGCACGGAGGCCAAAAACTTTTTTTCTTGTTTTCCTTTTCAAAATCTAGGTGTATCTTATACTCCTTATACTGTGTCTTATAGTCCGAAAAATACAATAATCCAAAAATATCAAGATAGCCAAATGTCTTATCCTGCTATAAACATTCATTTGTTAAGTGTTTTATGAACAAAAGGATATTATGTAACATAAAGTAGGTGATTATTAGTAAAATGATGTTCTTTGGTTTTTCACTCTTTTTTCATAGGTTGTATATGTAACCGCTACATTTCCATACGTCATGTTGTTGATTCTACTGATTCGAGGAGTAACATTACCTGGAGCTTCTGAAGGAATAAAATTCTATTTATATCCTGACCTATCTCGTCTTTCTGACCCACAGGTAGGAACTTATAACAAAAACTTAATAAACATTTTTGCATTGTTTTTGCCCTTTTCTGTCCTGTCCTTTTCATCAGATTCTTAACTATAAATACCCACACTTTCCACTACATGCTGAAAGCAAAGAAACACAGCAACGTGACTCAGTTTTTCTGAATACCATGTTTTTATTTACAACTAGTGTACCTGGCCACGCGTTGCTGTGGGTCAGTCTGGTTAAATGGAAAAGAAAGAAAAGAGAAAGTGCACGTTTCTAATATGTTTAATTTCACAATGCTTGTGGTTGATGTCAATGTGTTTGTCTGACAGGGAGCCATTGGGAGGGGCCCTTCTTCCCCCTACTCCCATGCCCATCATCCCTGCCCTCTCCCTTCCCCCTCCCATGCGCTCCTCTTTCCCACCCTTTCTATGATCCTGACACTTTCCCCAAATCCACCAGGGGGCTCCATGTGCCTTAAAAAGAGGGAACCATTGAGAGGGGCCTTTCTTCCTCCTACTCCCATGCCCATCATCCCTGCCCTCTCCCTTCCCCCTCCCATGCGCTCCTCTTTCCCACCCTTTCTATGATCCTGACACTTTCCTCAAATCCACCAGGGGGCTCTATGTGCCTTAAAAAGAGGGAACCATTGAGAGGGGCCTTTCTTCCCCCTACTCCCATGCCCATCATCCCTGCCCTCTCCCTTCCCCCTCCCATGCGCTCCTCTTTCCCACCCTTTCTATGATCCTGACACTTTCCCCAAATCCACCAGGGGGCACCATGTGCCTCGGACATGGAACCATTGAGAGGGGCCTTTCTTCCCCCTACTCCCATGCCCATCATCCCTGCCCTCTCCCTTCCCCCTCCCATGCGCTCCTCTTTCCCACCCTTTCTATGATCCTGATACTTTCCCCAAATCCACCAGGGGGCACCATGTGCCTCGAATAGGGAACCATTGAGAGGGGCCTTTCCCCCCCCTACTCCCATGTCCATCATCCTTGCCCTCTCCTATTTATATAGATCTATTTATATAGATTTCCCTCATCTTGGCTCAGAAACGTTTGTCCAGCAGAGGGCGCTGGTTTTCAAGAAAATCATGTTTTTACCTGTTTTTCAAGAAAATCATGTTTTTACCTGTTTTTCAAGAAAATCATGTTTTTACCTGTTTTTCAAGAAAATCATGTTTTTACCTGTTTTTCAAGTAAATCATGTTTTTACCTGTCACAGGTGTGACATCTATATAATATATACGTATATAAAAATACTCTTGTGTTTGAATGCAACGTTGTGTCAAAATTTCAAAGCAATTGGTGAAGTACTTTCGGAGATCTTAGATAATTCCCAAACGAACAGTTACATTTTTATTTATATAGATGTAAAATGCAATATTGTAAAATACAATGTGAATTCATTAATCAAAATTACTTACAAAACATAGGCTGCTGTTTAGTAGCTTTGCTTTGCAAAATTAAATATAAATATTTCGGCTGCTTTAAAAGTATAGAAGCAGTCTGGAGCAATTGCTATTTTTTTATTAGTTTGAATATTTTTTTGTAGAGGTGTGTTCTATGTGGTGAAAACTAGTTTTATATGTTTTTACTTCTAATCTTTACTGTTATGCTTAACATGGTGATTTTATTGTTTAATTAATATTTTTTATTTTAAAGACAATATACTGTATGTTTTCTAAATACAGTAAAACCTCTGAAAGTTAACCACCCAAGGTTGAACGAAAATGGTCAACATACAGAACAACTACTGATATGTACACGTGCCACATTTTATTGTACAGCTTTTCTTAGAGAATGTCATACAGAAATACATAGTGAAAACATAGGAAAATCATTCATACAATACTGTATCATACAAAATTAATACATTTACGTATGTATTCTTTTCTCATGGTTTGATCATTCTTTCTGGGGGGGGGGGAAAGAGAGTCAATTTTAGTTTATTTCTTATTCTTTTAATGAGAAAAAGAGAAAAAACTCTCAATGCTGGCTATATCACTCAGTGTACCTGGGCATTTTTCTACTGCAAATGTCCTTAACTGCATTATCAAATGACTGACATCCTCTTCTTTCGGAATATCTGCAATTTCTGTGTCTTCCTCACTTAATTCACTTAAGTTAGAGTAAAGGGTTAGGATTTTGCTTCTTTGGATAGACCATAGATTTGCGTTTTAGCAATAACCCACTGCAGAAGCTGGGTTAGGTAGTGCATTTTGAATGTTTTGATTATGCCTTGGTCGAGAGGTTGAATTTTTGATGTAGTGTTTGGAGGAAAAGATTTTAGTTTCATGTTTGTAAGATGATTCGCTTGGGGATGGCTAGGACAAGGATAATGGACCGTTTCTTCTTCATCTCTGTGTCACCATATATCTGTCTGCTGGTAAAGTTGTATTGCAAGGCTTTATGAGTCTCTCAAGGGTGTTGACCTCAATGTTTAGTTCAGCCTCAGTTAGGAATCTTACAGTTGCAAGGGGGGGGGGGAAACAGACCCCACAAATGCATAAAATGACAAATTGCCAGATGCTAATAGTTGCTTACAGAATGGATAAGCCCTGCTTATCACTTAAAAAAAAATACTGTCAAATTTGGGGACAATAAATCAATATTCTTAATAGCATACACCAATTAAGGAAAAGGTAATATTCAGTTTCTATAATGCTCCATTTTGTTGTCTCAGTAAAAAGTCAGTTTTTGTGACTGTTTGATTCCTTTATTTTTTTCCAAACTATAAAACATTTCCCTCCAAAATTGAAAGGCAATGCATTGCCCTAATATAGGTTTTTGCACACATACCTTTCAAAAATGATGTATTCCTGAACTTTTTTCCATGATACTTAATATCCCTTAAGTTTTCTGAACTTAGCCCCCTTAAATATGTTGAATGTATCTGTTTTATAGTTCTTGATATTTGAAATACCAAACTTACTATAGCAATTGGGACCAGAATTTCTGTCACTAAGTGATACAATCATAAAACACAACTGCATCACCTACCAATTGCAACCCCTGCAGTCCCAGTTGCTATCATCAACTGAATCCCACAAATGTTAGGCAAAGCAATTTCCCAAAGTCAGTGGGGAAGCCAGCAGGAAATTACAAGTCTCAGACTCACAAGCAGGTAAAGTGACTGCTGCTGAGTGAGGAATGGTACATGAGAGTGTAGGAAAGGATTGAGTATGATGCACAAGAGTGGAAAGGGATGCACAAGTGCTGCACAGACCAGGGAGGATGTATGAGGGTGTGAAAGATGTACTGCATGGGTCAAGAATGGTGCTTGGATGTTCAAAAGGGTGCACAAGAAGTGCCTCATGGTTTGGGAGGGTACATGGGGTGGCACAAATGGTGAGGGTGCACAACAGGTGCTACGTGGGTCATGGAGTGGGTGCAGGTGTAGATGCATTGTGAGGAACATACCCAGAGGTAGGTGAGATATGTTGGGTGAGTTGAAGAAGGGGTGTGTGTGTGTGTGTGTGTGTGTGTGTGTGTGTGTGTGTGTGTGTGTGTGTGTGTGTGTGTGTGTATCAGCACCTAGATCAACTGTTATGTGGGAATAATTCTACTTACAGAATTATCAGTGTAGCAGTTAAATAGGATACTATGTGAATTGTATATTTAATAGAATTTGAGCCAGACACTTTCCAAGTAGTCAGCTATCGGAGGAAATGGACCCAGGTACCAATACAGCAGAGGTGTTATAGCTCAAACTCATTGGAAAGGGGTGGGTTCTAACTTATCTTGCCACCGGTTTGCTTTCTCCTGTGCCACATGGTTGCATGTGCATTGCGTGCCTCGTGGCAGCGCTGCGTGGGCACGCATGCACAGTGCCGAAAACTCAGCTTCTGCGCACGCGCAGAAGCAAAACCCAGCAAAAAATAACAAAAAAAAAAAGCCAAAAAGAGATGGTGGCCGAAAAGTGCCGAAAACTCGGCTTCTGCACATGCAAAGAACCAAAAACCGGCGGGGGGGGAGCAAAAAAAAAAAAGCAAAAAAAGATGGTGGCAGCCACGGATGGGCATCGAGAGAACCGGCTCTGTGACGTCACCACAGGTTTACTACTGATTCTATAAAACTGGTTAGAACCGGTAGGAACTCACCTCTGGTCTCTGACTCTGGAATTCTGTTTTTCTACTGTATCGCTTCTGGCCTAAGACAGCAAAAATGTTGTGCATACTCACATAGATAGGAAGTTAAGACTACAATGTCTCTTTTTTCACCCATTTCTGAAAATTCTTTTGTATTGTTTTCAATACCAGCCAACACTGTTATTACTCTATATCTACATGAGTTTGGTTTTATGTGAACTCCTTTGATAGAATATGAGGTGTTTGTCACAAGTAACAATAACTAAATAATAATTTAATATTTGCACCAAATATTCTGCTATTAAATAGCATTTCTTGGTTCAGAGATTAGCATATTTTCCTCCGAGTAAACTAGTCCCCCTTCCGCAATATTTTGTTTTACTTTTTCATCTCTCACCCTATTTCTGTGACTATTGAGAATGCTTATTCTTTATTGGCCGATTTTTGGTGATTTCTGAGGAAAGAAATCCAAGAAAAACCTACACTCCCATCCATTTGAAGATTCGTAAAGCATCTTTGGAAGGGATGGGATCTCCATGGGAATTGGTTCCAGCCATTACATTTGGACCACGTACCATCATATAGATTACAATTCAGATTCCTCTGTGACGTCTTCTAAAGTTTATATTGCAGTGGTTCTGTGTGCATTGGGATGACTACTTCCTGAATTTTTGGTACGGAATGTGACCCATAGTCAAGTTGTATTTCATAATGTAAAATTTGCTCTGGTTCTTTGTATCCCTCAGCCAGGAAAAGACTCTGACGGGCTACTTTGTTCATCTTCAGGCCATTAAGTGGCATGCTTTAGTAATATTTGCAGCATGACTAGTTGATTTATTATTAATCACTATCTCAGATATAATCTTCTCAAATTGATTAAGACACTTTTTTAAAAAAATCATCAGAACTGATAGAATTTAATTTAATGGACCCCCCCCTTTGTTATTTTGCAGTGATTTTAAATGAAATCACTTTCCCAAATCCCAAAAACTTTAACCTTAGACTGTCTACAGTCGACCTCACCCCATTCCTAAGAGGTCTGTAAGGGGCGTGCATAAGCGCACCATCGTGCCTACCGTCCCTGTCCTTCTGTCCTATTGTCCAAATTTACCTATACCTACTGTGCTTTTGTTTATGTTTATACCATACCTGTTAACGTTTTGACAAATAAAATAAATAAATAAAAAATAAAATAAAGAAAACAATAAAAAAGCAAACTGTATGATGAGCATGCTGCCTGTATTCATTTCCCATTTGATGTTATGATTATGTGTATATACAAGGTAGTTATTCATACAGAATCTTCTTCATAAATCTGTATGTCTGAAGACAAAACAGTGTTTTAAACTTGGCTGCTTTTAATTGTGAAGGATCCCATGGGGCAGTCCATAAATCCTGTTAAAAAGTATCGCTGCTCAGCAGTAATAAGACACTTAGATGTGAAATCCAGTTGTTTCTGTTCACAGGTCACCTCTTCATGAAAGCAGTGTGTGATAGCACTTTCAGCTGAGCAACATGCTGTTAGCTTGCTTTCAATTTTACAAGTTGCTCTTAGATGTTTGTTGTTATTTCTTGGAGTCATTTTTTTATTTTGACATTTCACAGATAGCATAGAGCTATGATTTAAAGTTTTGAAAGAGAAACTAAAGTTTTAGAATGCTATTTATTATTTTACTTGCAAATCTTTCTTATGAATGTTTTTGGACTTACATAAAGGATAGATTTGTAGAGCAATTTATTCTCATATGCTGTAAAGCTTTTCATTGAAACATAATTATGGCAATGATTTACTACACCTTTTCATGTTGTACTGTTTTGCTGGTGGACATTAATTGACGAAGTATGGAAGTAGAACCCCAGTGAGCTAAATCAGTGACTTTATTTCTGATATATTTGTAGATATAGACGTAGATGATGTAGATGTAGATGTAACTGCTCAAAATGAATCCTCATTGATTTCTGTTTCTGTTAAAGTATAGGACTATGATATCTGTAACACTACGTTGGAATTATCTTGGGAGATGGGAGGAAGAACTGCAGACTAGATGACAGTCAGATAAAAAGCAGCTGAGTCCACAGAAAAAATGGGGGCATGGCCGATATCTCAGCAAGATCCCTCCCTAATTTCTTGGACTGTAAAAGCCAGTGGAGAGAGATATACTTTCAGATTTGCAAGATTCTGTTTATAGAAGCTTACAAGCTTATTTAATGTAGGCTTATAACAAGCTTAGAGCTAGTACTAAGTGTGATTCCTGTCTGGACTACTTCACCAGGCCGACAGTATCACAACTATGCTTCTTTTGTTGCAAATTTCATTCATTCATTCATTCATTCATTCAATTTATATACCTTCTCCACCTCACATTCATGACTCTGGGCAGCTTACTATTTAAACATAATGCAGTACCAAAATAATAAAACAGTTATATAAACAGTGTAATTAAACTCATACAGTACAAGCACCATGAGAGCACAGTTTAAAAATATTACAGCCATTTTATATTTTACATATTCAAGACTAGATGAAAAATCTAGGGCTTCAGGCCATTCCAGAAGGCCATCAAGATCGGGGCCAATCTGACCTCAGGGGAATGATTTTCTGTAAAAATTGTACTATACTAAATTATTGTTTATTCCATCTATCCCTGAGATGAAATGAGTCACATCACAACTCACACAGAAATCATTTGAACCCCTGGGATCTCTCCAAAAATCAGTACTATGATTTCCCTTCATTTTTATATTGGGCACACTAAGACATGCGGTATAAACCTAAATAGTCTTAGCACATTATTTATTTATTTAGCATATGGTATGAAAAACCTGGATAGTAGCAGTAAAGATATATAGAAAGAACATAATATGATACACATAAAATGGAAATGTGTGGTCAACTTTGTAAGTTATAAGAAATTCAAGAAGTTATATATTAAATTACAAGTTACATTTCGAAATGCATTGGTGCACATAAACTCTGTGGATCGTCTAAGTGATATGGGCAGATTTATAGAAGCTGAATACACATTTCTGTTTTTCCAACTGCTTTACTTAGCTAAGCCAAAACATTTCCACTGAAATACTCAGTTCAACAGAACATTGTGCTGCTGTTAAAAGCAGCAATGCCACCTTGAGGTAAAAATGAGTTCAAGCAGGCTGACTCAATGAGCTTTTTAAGAGACCATAGCAAATGCGTGTTTTGATTTCACTGCAACAGGGAAAGATGAAAATACTGCTGGCTTTGTGATAGCAGTTGCAATCCAACTCGAACACATATTGCTTACTGCATGGATAGCAGGTGAAGAAAACCCTTTTTGAGGCAATCATCTCTGCATCCTTTTCCAAACTGCAGATAATTATGATCAGTGTGCAAATTTCATCGGAAAAAGTTGCATATAAGAAGTTGGCAATCGGGCAATACTTTTAAGTGTGAAAAATTTTAAGCAGAGTGAAAACATATTCCATATTAAAATAGCCTATTTATATTAAAGATAGGCTATTTTTTAAAAATTGTGTTTTCTTAAAGTGTTCCTGTTTTAATAGTATAACTGGTATCAACACCACAGTATTCTTCTTTTTTCAAACAAACAAGAGACATGACATGCTTTTACTATGCTTTCATTTGCATTTCCCCCATATTATTCCATTTCTGATACACCACTTTCTGTTTTTGAAGAGTTATTGTCTGAATGTATAAAAACTATGGCTGCAATACCTTTATAACTGGAGATAATTATATGCTGCAGCCTTCCATTTTCTGTCAAATTATTAGGCACCTTGCAGTTACCATCTCATTAACCAAGAAGGCTGGAAGAATTTTTTCCCCAGTCAGCTCTATAATTATGTAGTTATTGTCAGCTCCCCATCTTTTTATTTCAACAAAATCACACCATTCAGCTCTATTGATCTTGCCTTTTCTCTACATTCCATCTTTCAAACTTAGCAAAGAATGGGAGGTAGAAATTACCTAGCCGGTGCTATTCCATGCCGATCTATTGATCTATTTTCCCATAGTAGTCTCAAGTAATAAGAGAGGAATTTCTTGTAGAAATAGATATGACCCTTTATGTGACTTATCAGTGGCTATCACAACAGGCTTAACATGATAACATATTTTACAATGTAAAATGATAGCATATTGTGCAATGTACGTAGAACTGCAGGAGCCATGCCATAAAATATTTGTAATTTCTCTGCCCAGCTTATGTTATTGCTTGTAGGAAAAAGCCAGTCCTCAAGATAATCCCAACACCTTTCATAATACTATTCTTTTTCTTGAATAGTCTTTTGATGGTATCTTTTCCTAGACATATTAGTTTCTACAATTTCTAGTCATTATAGTCTTGATTGACAAAGATGGCTCTAATATGGTATCACGAATGAAGGCAAATATAGGTCTTCCAGGATAATGTTGCAGGATCCAGTCTGGGTCAGTTAGAGGTTTACTCATCTGAGTTTTCGGACTCATTCTGGAGCCCATTCTCAGGGAACCTCTCTCTCGCTCATTCTGGTGAGAGAGAAGTTTAATCCATTAACAGAGTCAGAAGGGACATTGCAGGTCATCTAGTCCAACCCCCTGCCCAAGCAGGAGACCCTTACATCTGCCGCTACCTAGGATCGAACTCACAACCTCCTGATTGTGAGGCAAGAGCTCTACCTCTAAGTTCCCTGAGAATGGGCTCCAGCATGAGTCCAAAAGCTCGGAAGACTAAACCGCTGGTCCCAGTGACTGACCCAGATTGAATCATAATATTCCAAGTAAAATCACTTTGGGCTTTGCACAATAACTATGCAGACAGTTGAACAGACTGGGGCTTAAGTTTCTCTGATTCATTATCTTCTTTCACATGTACTGTAATTCTTTTCCTATTTCCTATCAGTTTCAGAGATAATTAAAACTTATATATGATCATTGACTTAAACTGTGGCTAAAATCCATTTTAATATATTTAATCTTGATAATTAAAGTATGAAAAAGGCAAGAAAAGTAGTATGTGAGTAGTTTTTTTTTAAGGACTCAAGGATCTGGTAAACATATTCCTAATCTTTTGTTGCTTGTATCCTTATGATTTATATTAATATTGATTGTTTCCTGATTGCTTACTTGAACCCTATGACAACCATTCTTGACAAATGTATCTTTTCTTTTATGTACACTGAGAGCATATGCACCAAATACAAATTCCTTGTGTGTCCAATCACACTTGGCCAATAAAGAATTCTATTCTATTCTATTCTATTCTATTCTATTCTATTCTATTCTATTCTATTCTATTCTATTCTATTCTATTCTATTCTAAAGGAGTCACCAGATTGCACTGGTCTGGGCCATAATGTCTCCAAGGCCAATGTTCTTTTTTGCATGAATTTGGTAGAACTTTTTCTTGTTCTTGAAAGAAAAAATGGTTTAGTTCTTTGTGATGCACTTGCTTTTTCTTATTTAGGCTGACGGATCTCCTCTTGTTCTCCACTAGGTTACACTAAATGGTGGCATCTTTTTTAGTTATATCTGCAAAAGGTGCTGAAAAGTACCGGTATTTTAGTTTAGTTTATCTTGAAATTTGTTTTTCTTGCCTTAAACTTGCTTTAAAATTATATGGAGTTAATATACTTACATCTCTGGACCATATGAAGTATTTAGATTCTGGGATAAACAAAAAGATCAATAAAGAAGAATATTTGTAGCTCAGGGTTGAAATGAGGAGTCCTTGATGCTCTCTGAGCTTGATTGTTTTCTTGCAGATGTTTCATTAATCAAATTAAGTAACATCATCAGTACTAGCACTGATGATTTTACCTAGTTTGGGTAATGAAACACCTGTAAGAAAACAAGATTTTTTTATTTGATACTAAAAAGATCAAAGAGATGGTGTTGCATTAACTTGGGGAATGCTGCTCCTTTAGTGGGATTCACAATTCAAGAGTCCTCCATGGTGTTACCTGCCTTACTTCATCGAAAGAACTAATGTCTTCTGGAAACTTATGGAAATTGTCATTTTTGGGGGGTAGTCAGATAACAAACCTAAGTTTTATTTTTTAAAAAATTGGAGCTACAAATAGAAAGCGTAGGCACTGAACATGCCAAAACTGCTCAGATTTTCTTAAACATTGTAAGAATAGACCTGGCTTTTTAGAGTAACCAAAATTCAGAAGGAGTCTTTTAAGGCTAACCCATTTTTATTTTAAGACATAAGTTTTAAAGAGCTGCATCTCACTTCATCAGATGCAAAGAACTTGACTGATGTTGGAAGGAGGATGTGGGAGAAAGGAAGGATATGATAGGCTAGCAATACAGATGAAGATCCCATAAAAGAAAGCACTGTTCCACTTATTAATCTAACCTTAGACTTTTTAAAAAGAGATTAATGACAATTTCGCTTCCTCCCCCAAGCTTTGGGTTAGATGGGCTGAGCCCGAAAGATAATATTTGGTTGGTCAGGCACCTGATAGGAACAATTGTCTGTTTTTGTTGTATTGTATTCATTGGGTGTGGTAAACTAGGATTACTGTGCAAGTGGCCATATAAATTCTTTAAATAATCAATAAATGTTAGGCAGGGGTGGCAAAAAATCAGGAGAAATCTAGTAGCACTTTTTCCATGAATGATGTTATCCATTCAACCCTTGGCGATTTTATGGGCTAGGTCTTTCCACGTCTTCCAATCTTGCATTAATTCTTTGAGTTGTTCTATGCTCTGTCTGGTGTCAGCTTTGAAGGTTTTTCCAACTAAAATATTTTACTAAAAGGAGTTACCTTTTGTGAGCTGTAGTTTACTTCATCTAACCTTCATCTAGCTTACTTGATCTAACTGTACTAATGTAGGAATCTTTCTTTGGATCAATTGCAGTTAATGAATACTTTTCAAAGCCTATAGCTACATAATACTCTATATATTTTTTAAATTGCGTGACACCCAACTCTCAACTGAGTGGTTCACAACAAACTAATTACAGGAAAACCAATAATCCAAAAAATAAAGATAAAAGATGGGAACTGTAATGAAATGAGAGGCCTGTATAAAGAGAGAGATATATATAAATATTATAAGGGATAAGAGATAAAAGTAAAATATGAGATAAATATATCATCCACAATGCTAAAACACTTCAAATCTCTGAACTACTCTAAAACTCTTTGAATGATTTTATATAGTAGCTAAAGAACAGAAAATAGAGGTCAGTCAGTAATGTTTCAGCTAAACATTCTGGAAATTGCCAGCCATGGAGAGGTATAGCTGTGTTCAGAATCCACTTAAACTAATGGTACAGTTAATGGGATTGAAAGTCCACAAAACGTGGCTGGAAAATCAAAAGGGGAATATCTCTTCACCTGAAAAACATATACTTTATTCTCTTGACAAAAGTAACTGATGACTCACAACCATTGCCTATATTTTATAAGAGAGAAATTAAGGGATTAGGAATGTTTAGAAACTAAACATTGGGTATATGATGGCAAATACTTAGTCTATCAAAATTAGGATTGTATTTTACATTTTCAGGATGCTAAACATTAATTTAAAAATTGTATAACATGATTAAAACATCATAAAGTACTTACAAAAATTAAATGCAGGATTAAATATGTTTAGACATCTCTTCCCTAATAATTTTTAATAAATTATGAAGAACAATGACCAAATATTCAAATGAGCCAGAGCCAGTACAGGGCAGCAGATAATAAATTCAGCTGCAGCTAGGCTTTTCTCATCAATTTGGATTTTCTCATTCCCATTATAGGAATGCTACTATTGCACAGCCTAAAGCAGTATCTCTTTTAAATCCCATTCATAGAAGCTGATTTAGCCATATGTACAGAGGGATTCTAAAAAAATATAAGTTGATTATCAGTGGGATTTTGAAATCCAGATGTAAACTAGGACTGTTTAACATGATTGTATATTTGATCATTTAAAATATGTAATATAAGAAGATCAAACTAATGACAACAGATAGAACTACCAGCCTTAGAACTGACAATGTAGATATTGAAATGGTGGCTAGCTTCTGCCTTTTAGAATCAACCATCAATAGTAAGCAGGCAAGAAATATGCTGCAGACTAGCACTTGGTAGAGTACGCATGCAGGCCTAGGATATTCAAAGTGCTATGATGTCTCTATATTTAAAAAGCATAGAATCATGCAAACCATGGTATAGCCTGTAAGACTTTATGGAAGCAAAAGTTGGACTTTAAAGAAACAGGATAGTAAAAGTATTGGTGGTGCCTTTGAACTTGGATGTTGGAGAAGACTCCTGATAATACCGTGGATATCCTAAATAAATAAATATATAGATCCTTGAACAAATCAATCCAGAGTTCTCATTCGAGGCACCAATGACCGGGCTCAAATGATCCTATCTGGACACATTATGCAAAAACCCAGCACTCTGAAAAAGGTTTTAATGCTGGGAAAGGTGGAAGAAATGAGAAGAAGATGTCCAGCTGCAAGGTGGGTGGGCTCAATTACAGTGGTGTTAAGGACATCGGGAGACTTGAAAGAATAGGTTAGGGGTAGATCATCTGGGAGAAAAATCTGTCTATATGGTTGCTAGGTGTAAAAATGATTTAATGGGAAATAATAAAATAATGTTGTTGATATTGGTTAATTATTAAGATAAAATCATTAGATTCACATACAGTATGTGTCTTTTAAAAAGGGAAAATTATATCTTTAGCATAAGTAATAGTAACTAAAAAGGGTGAGAAGCACTAACATCTATCGACAGGGAAATCGCACACTGATTTCAACAGATGCAAAATTTTAGCTTATTAGAAGAAAAGCAGCCAATGGAGTGCAAAGATTATCCTTTCAGCTGTTCTTAAAAATAATTCTAAATAATTTTACTTCAGCAAATGGCTGAAGTGGTAGTAACAAAAGAACATATGGCTTTTATCACAGTGAGAATGGAAGATTCCAGGAACTATGAACAAAGACACAGCTAATGAAAGAATATTGGTATTAATGAGCCAAAGAAAAGGGTAGGATTAGAAGAGAGACAGGCACTCATTATACAATATTGTTGCAGCTAAAAATCCATAGATGAAGGCAGGGAGCAGATAGAAATGAAAATGAAAAACTAATATGAAATGATTTTCCCCCAATATTTTTAAAAGATTATATTATAAAAGTAAAACTTATATAACTATGGAACAAAAAAATAAAAAATAAAATTTATTCCCAGCAAATCTAATTAATATTAATAACGTATTACTATCTCTTAAAATGTAACCAAAATCTCATCATTCTGTATCTCACCACAAATTTTTAGAAACCCACCTCTAGAGCCTTATAGAATATAGAATAGAATAACGGAGTTGGAAGGGACCTTGGAGGTCTTCAAGTCCAACCCCCTGCTTAGGCAGGAAACCCTATACCAGTGATGGCGAACCTATGGCACGGGTGCCACAAGTGGCACGCGGAGCCATATTGGTGGGCACGTGAGCTCAGGTCCGGCGTGCATGTGTGCACCAGCCGGCTAATTTTCGGGCCTTCTGGGCCCACTGGGAGTCAGGAAACAGGCTGTTTCCAGCCTCCAGAGGGGGTGGGGAAGGCCGTTTTCGCCCTCCCCAGGCTCCTAGAAAGGCTCTGGAGCCTGGGGAGAGGGAAAAATGGGCGTGCCATTGCATGCTGGAAGCAGGGGGGTCATGCGTGCATGTGCGGAGGTGCATGGAATTATGAGTGTGGGCACGCACACATGTGATCCCCCATTCCCCCCCCCCTTTTGGCACGCGAACCAAAAAAGATTCGCCATCACTGCCCTATACCATTTCAGACAAATGTCCCAAAGGTGCTTTTTTCAAGAGGCAATTGGACTTTCTGAAAAAAACATCTTTGGGACAACCATGACCTGGATGACTGAGAATCTCCATAAACATTTCAGACAAATGGTTGTCCCATCTCTTATTAAAAACTTCCAATGTTGGAGTATTCACAACTTCTGGAGCCAAGTTGTTCCACTGTTTTAATTGCTCTAACTATCTATCCTTATTAAATCTATCATCTATCCTTATTAAACTCAGCAAGGGTTATCAGAAATAAAACATAGATGTTATAAACTATATCTATGACATCCAGTCTGAATCCAGTCTTCCCTTTGGAATACTGTCGATATAATTTACTTGGACTTCAGTAAGGTATTTGATAAAGTAGACCATAACCTACTACTAGATAAAGTAGAAAAAATGTGGGTTAGACAGCATCACCACCAGATGGATTCATAACTGGCTGACCAACTGCACTCAATGGAACTGCATTTAAATGGAGGGAAGTATGCAGTGGAGTACCCCAAGGCTCTGTTTTAGGCCCAGTACTCTTCAACAACTTCATCAATGACTTCGATGAGGGGGTAGATGGGGAACTCATCAAATTTGCAGATGACACCAAGCTGGCAGGAATAGCCAACACTCCAGAAGATACAGTAGGCTTAAGATACAGAAGGAACTTGACAGACTTGAACATTAGGTGCTATCTAACAAAATGAAATTCAAAGGTTCAACATTTAGGCAAGAAAAACAAAATGCACAGGAACAGTATATGTGGTACCTTGCTCAATAGTAGTAACTGTGAGAAGGATCTTAGAGTCCTAGTGGACAACCATTTAAATATGAGCCAGTAGTGTGCATCAGCTGCCAAAAAAGCCAACACAGTTCTAGGCTGCATAAATAGAGGGATAGAATCAAGATCACGTGAAGTGTTAATACCACTTTATAATGCCTTGGTAAGGCCACACTTGGAATACTGCATCCAGTTTTGGTCGCCACGATGTAAAAAGGATGTTGAGACTCTAGAAAGAGTGCAGAGAAGAGCAACAAAGATGATTAGGGGACTGGAGGCTAAAACATATGAAGAATGGTTGCAGGAACTGGGTATGTCTAGTTTAATGAAAAGAAGGACCAGGGGAGACATGATAGCAGTGTTCCAATATCTCAGGGGTTGCCACAAAGAAGACGGAGTCAACCTATTCTCCAAAACACCTGAAGGTGGGACAAGAAGCAATGGGTGGAAACAAATCAAGGAGAGAAGCAACTTAGAACTAAGGAGAAATTTACTGACAGTTAGAACAATTAATCAGTGGAACAACTTGCCTCCAGAAGTTGTGAATGCTCCAACACTGGAAGTTTTTAAGAAGATGTTGGATAACCATTTGTCTGAAGTGATGTAGGGTTTTCTGCCTAAGCAGGGGGTTGGACTAGAAGACCTCCAAGGTCCCTTCCAACTCTGGTATTCTATTCTATTTTAAACAAATACCCCCATTTCTTTTCTTCCAAAAATCAATGCTCAATCCCACTCAAATAAATAAATAAATGAAGCATTAAAAGAAATAACTATTATCCAGTTCAGAGAATGGTAAACATTCTCCAAAATAATAATCCATTATTTTAACCTTGGTCAAATAAACCAATTCTATATTCTTTCAAAAGCAGCCTTTAAAACCATCAAAAAATAAAGTAGCATTTATTTATTTATTTATTTATTTATTCATTCATTCATTCATTCATTCATTTATTCATTCATTCATTCATTCATTCATTCATTCATTTATTTATTTATTGCCTTATCATACTCTTGTCTTCTCTTCTTCTAAAAGTTCTTGATTTCATCTTTATCAAGCCTACTTTGTATTCTCAATGTAGCAACTCCAGCAAATCCCTTTGGTAAATCCAGTATTAGAAAATAATTCTGATCTCTCATCTGTTTTGTTATTTGTATTTCTTTTCCAATTTTTAAGTTATCAATTTTTATTTGTAAGTCTGTTATTCTGATCTTCCTCGTGTAAACTGTAATTTTTAATTCCACTTGTAAGTCAGTTTTAATTTTATTCAATCGGCTTTTAGTTTTATTCAGTGAGTGATGTTATGAAAGAGTTAAATAATTGAAAACAATCCTGTCACCATATATCAAATTTTAAAGTAGCCATCTGGTGCCCTTTAGTGTCTAATCTTTAGTCTTTTTCAGGATGTAAAGGTTTCGGGATGTAAAGAAGTGAGGATCCTTTCAATCAATTTCAAAGCCTTAAATCAAGTCCATCTGATCCCTTAATCTTTTTAAAACTTTCTAAATTCAACAATAACTGTCCTTCTGCTATCTATTTAAAAAAATATAAATATTTTAATTTACAGTTAAAGGAATTGAAGGCAATTCACCTTCTCATTTCAGTAAAACATGTCAATCTGAAAGTTCTCAATCTTTAAAGAAAGCTTAAGGGGGAGAAAAATAAAATCCCAGTGATTAAGAGATGAGCCCAGTCAATCCTTGTAGGTGATATTAATAGTTATAAGTACGATGGAATCCCATGACTCCCAGCCAATCACAAGCCAAGTGCAAAAATACAAATTCCTGCCATTTTCTCACAAAAAAATGAGCTGTGCAGAGTATATGTTGGTTATCTGATGTTATCTCTTTAATCCCAGAGAGGTTAAAGCAGCCTGATCCCTGCACTGTTTTGGCCACAGTGTGTGTTCCTCCCTTTTAGAAGAATGTCAGCTCATCATTATAGTTTACCCGAAGTGTGATAAATAAGAGAAATGATTGAAAGCCTATTCCTCCCCCCAAAAAAATCTGTGATTTACTCATAAAATACTAATAATTATCATATGATTCATCTTCTACTACAAGAAAACGCTGCCAATTTTCTCAAAGAGTACCCTGGCCTCTCAATTTATAAAATTTATCTCAATTTATAAAATGGTATAATTGCAATGACTGGATCTGTCAAAAGACAGCACATGAAAACTGTAATTGTGGCCACCTCTTCATCATTTGATAGGTTACATTATTGTACTGGTCTTTGCTGATTTGGCTTTTTAAACATGGGAAACAAACTAACTGTGTGCACTTTTATCAAAAATAAAACTACATGAGTATTTCAGGAACCTGCATCAGTTTTATGTGGTTCTTCACTTTATTAGCTGAATACCAGGGAGTTTTTCTAGATGCGTAATTTATTTAAGAAGATGAGGATTTGCATTTTAGTTAATAATTTTCAAGATAAACATTAATTAAAACATTATGAAGCCGACAAAGCACAGAAATTGGGAAAGTGCACAGGGAGTGGAAAGATAATTAAATAGTTTGGTATTTGGCTGGCTCAATCAGTGTTTGAAAAAGTAAGCAAGAAGACTTCTCTTTCTATCACTCCAACCTGTTGTCAGTATTCAAAATATTATTTGGGTGTTTGCAAGTCTGTGAGATAAATATTATTTTTCTAGTAAAAAAATACTAGAGCCAGCACCCAGTAATTTGCCCATCCATCAATTTGATGTAGTGCAGATCATTGTAATGAGGAAAGGCTTCTAAAGGTTTGAATAACACATGATTTTTTTTAACCAGATATTCATAATGAGAAATAAATCAGAGTTAAAATGGATCATTTGCTTTCATTTGATTCCTGTTCTTCCACTTCAAATGGAAAAAGAGCAAAACATTTAAACAACCTTAATGTTCTGTTGCAATCAAGAATTACTCTAGCTAATATAAAATATAAAAACATACATGTGATAAGACTATTGTTCAGCATTGAAAATTGCATTCTTAACATATGGAATGTTTCAAGTATATTTTCTGTTAACACACCTTCCATTTGTAACCAGATGGTAAGCAAAATGCTTTAATCATTTAGCAGTGATGTTATTGATTACAATTTTAGCATACTGAATAACTCAAAGCCTGTGAGCAGTGTGAATATTTAGTTATAAGTTTAAATTCTTGACTTATCTTTCAGCATACTAAAATCATTCACAATGGTAACAATACATTATTTCTTCTCTGGAAGTCCATAACAATACGTTATATATAAGTTATATTAAATAATTGAATTTAAATTTCAGTTGGAAAAGACTGTGTATCTAGAATTTCATAGACCTAATAAAAATACATATTGGCAAAATATTTGTTAAGCACAAGTTTTCATATGAGAACATATAGTAAGTTTTAATATGGGAATGTATGGTTGTTGTTATTGTTTTGTTCTTCTGATTGACCTAACTGAGATTTTAACTAAAAAAAGAAAAGAAATGAAAAGCTGTCTTTTTAATTCTGTGCCCCATGGGTCATCATTTCAGAGATATTTCCTTACCTAAACAGAGAAACAGAATAACTACAGGCAAGAAAAAATGCAGAACAAACAGGAGCAACTTTTATTTCCTGCTGGAAGTAAAACTCCATTGAATGGTCTTATGGGAATCTGGCAGGGAGCATCAGAATTCTTCCCTTCCTCTTCTCCTTCCCCTTCCCCTTCCCCTTCCCCATTCCCTTTCCCTTTCCTTCCCAGCAGGCAGGTTAGTGGCTACTGCTGGGTGGCGGAGGGAGAGAGTAACTGACTACTGCTGGGTGGCGGAGGGAGAGAGGAATTATAAAACTGTCTGTGAATGTGAGTTCTAGTCCCCCTTAACCATGAAAGACAACTGGGTGGTTTTGAGCCAGTCACTCTCTCTCAGCTCACCTCACAGGAGGTGAGGTGGGGAAAATAGGTGGAGAAAGGAACATTATGCATATTCACTGCCATGATCAATATATAAAAATAATAAAGATGTGATAAAAATCAAATAAATAAATAACAACAATCCTACAAAATGATTGAGAGAGAGAGAGAGAGAGAGAGAGAGAGAGAGAGAGAGAGAGAGAGAGAGAGAGAGAGAGACTGACTGGCTTAAAATTGACCACCTGATTTTCATGCCTAAAATGAGACTACAATTCACAGTCACCTGGTTTCTAACCTTGTGCCTTAGCCACTAGACCATGGGTAGGCAAAGTTGGCTCTTCTATGACTCATGGACTTCAACTCCCAGAATTTCTGAGCCAGTCATGCTAGCTTAGGAATTCTGGGAGTTGAAGTACATGAGTCATAGAAGAGCCAACTTTGCCTACCCCTGCACTAGACCAAACTGGAGAATCATTGTTATTTAAAAAGTTAAAACATCATATTTTCCTTTAAATGATACAAAATTTATTTTAGTCAAAAAATTCCCCAAATTTTGGTAAACAAATTCCCCAAATCAACAGTGGTGGTTGGTGACTGATATTCAGATATTTGAATGATATATCATGAATGGTCATGGAAAAATTAAGTTGGGTGAGTGTAAGGCTATAGGCTATATTTGTAAAGAGATAAAAGTCATTTTATATTTGATAGCTTTAACTAAATCCTTTATTTGCATTCTTCAAAAGCTGAGCAAGTATAGTTGTTTTAATGTGTTTAAATATAAGCGCATAAGTTGACAGACTTAGTGAATTTTTCTATTTGCTTTGGTAAGCAGAACAAGGAATGCTGAGGAAAAATATTTTCTTTAGATGCAATAGTGGAAGGTTTTAAACACATGTAATAGTGTTTATATAAACACTATTTTATATATTTTAATAATTTTAAAAGCCTATTTTTCATGGTATAACTCCTATTTTTTTTACAATTGAAAGGAATTTTAAACCACCATAGTTCTGTGAATATAAGCCTTTAAATGTGATTTCAAACTTCTATCTTTGATTGACTATTACTAAGCTGCGGTTTTGAATTATGGAAGAAATAATTAAGAAGCAATTGAGTTACAGAGGCTTAAGTATGTTGTAAATATTGTAAAAGCATTTGCTTTTTGAATAAGTGACTTGGCTGGATTCAGTCTCTGCCAGGATACTTTGATCAATACTACAGTTGCATTTATGGTTAGGAACTGGGTGAGTTTGGCAGGAATGTTACAATAATTAACAAACTTTTAAAAAAGAATGACATGGTGTGGCATGTCACATGGCCTTTGGGTATTCAGTCTGCTTGTTTTTCTCTGCACACTTGTGTAGGCCAAGTGTGCCAGTAGTTTGGTAATACTGGGTTTAAATAATTCACATTTATTTTATTGTGCACTAAAGCCATAATTCACCACTGCCTGCAACATTGCCTCCAGGTTTTTGCAGATTTATGTCCTTGTTTTATATGGGTCCAACAATGTAGTCTTAGTAGCAGTAGCCTCTGGGCAGCTTTGAAGCCCTTGATCTATGACTCTCTGCAGATGCTACTTAGAAACAAGTGTGTTAATGTGATAGAACTCTTTACGCATTGTTATGTTGAGAAATGCACTGGAATTATCAGTTTCCTTCTGTAAATAAGTCTCCGATGGGTCTACTATGCTGAAATTTTGTCCCACAGCAAAGTTAGCAGAAATGTCATCAATTCCAGGCAAGGAGTATTCTCATGATTAACATTAGATTAATAGTAATTTTAAAATCATAATTCCTGGCACTTGTACGCTCTTAGCTACCGAAAGCACACAGACTTTAGTCACATTTTGGAAGTATTCCTTCTGCTTCTACTTGAGCCAGTTCATGGAACAGGACATGCTTTGTGAAACTTGGTATGGCATTCTCCTGTATCATTATATCTTTAACTTTCATGTGTGTCCCTGTGCCAGTTTTAGAGACAGCTGCAGCATAATGTGGTATCCTTTTCAGCTTACTTTTTGACAGTTTTCTTGGCAAGATGTGTGGCTTGGAACTTAAGCCCAGGAGTCATGATCAATCAGTACTCGTCCACCTGTTTACAATACCAATCCACCTGATTAAACAATGCAGAAGTCTATTATACATTGCTGCGTATTGTATTCTACAGTCACATGATTGGACACACAAGGAATTTGTCTTAGGTGTATATGCTTTCAGTGTACATAAGGAGAATAAAATATATAGAACTGTGACAAAAGAAAGAAAAGGTAGTACCAACCATTGGATGCAACCATTGGATGCACCTTGGATGCAATCTCAAAATGACCTCAGCATGACTTGAACACTGGGGTGGGTTCCTCCTGGTTCGGACCAGATTGCCCAAACTGGTAGCGACCCGCTGGTGTTGTCACGATGGCGTCACGGATCCGGTTCGGTCGGTGCCGGTCTGTGGGCGCCATCTTTTTTTTGGATTTTCCCCCCGAATTTTTTACTGTTTGGAAGTTTTTTCCTCTGCTGCTGCTTGAAAAAGGGCCCTCCCGCCTACCCCTGGGTTTATACTTACCTTTATTCCTTCGCCCAAAGCACAGCTGATCAGCTCCTCAGCTGTGTTTTGGGCTGATTCTAGCTACTGAGCATGCGCGGAAGCAGAATTGCACAAGGGGACACACGTGTGTGCATTTGCTACGCTTGCGCGTGCACGCAAAATGTTGTAATGCGAACTGGTGGCGAAGGTAAGTGGAACCCACCCCTGCTTGAACACCATTGTCATTGACAAATTCACCATCAATCAATTCCAAAAGGCAACTTAACTTGGAATAGCTTACATCCTGTTTATATTTGTATTTGTTTATTTGTCAAGTATATATGATTATAAGCAAAGTATAAACAGTAAAACATGATTGAATATATATGTAATAGTACAAGCATGAATAAGAGTAAAAGAGGTATGAATATATGGGTACATTAGGACAGGAACGGTAGGCACGATTGTGCGTTTATGTACACCCCTCACCAACCTCTTAGGAATGGTCGATGGTAGATAATCTGAGGTTGAAGTTTTTGTGGTTAGGGGAAGAAACTACTGAGCCAGGTAAAGTGTTCCAGGCATTGACCACTCGAAGTCGAATTTTTTGCAATCAAGTTTGGAGCGGTTTACATTAAGTTTGTATCTATTGTGAGCTCGTGTATTATTATCCTGCAATGATATTTCTGATGCCATAAAACATCAACATCTGCCTATCTCAGGTCTTTGGGAAGGAATCAATAGGTGGATAAACATGCTAAATCCAGTCTGAACATCTTTAGCAAATGGTGTGCTTGCTTTGTTTGCCATTCCACTCCCCCCCCAATTAATCTCAATTTATAGTCCACACGAATCAAGCCTCTATATATCTGATGAAATGAGTTGCAGTTTACAAAAAACATATGCCGTTTAATTTTAAAAAATAAGAAAGGGTGCTACCATAGACTAATATGGTTCTCTCTCTATTATATTCTTGGAAGCAGTTTTAATTGAGCACAGTAGTATCAAGAATGGTTCTTGAGAAAAAAAATGGACATTGAAGAAAAGGAAAATAGTGAATACTATAAATAGTGAATTGAAAGTGACAAAGTATATGAAAAAGTATTAGAAGAACAATTCATATATCAAAATAATAAATGGAAAATGCATAAAGGAAATTGGCTGTGGGAACTTTTAGAACAGAGTGAAAAGAATGGTATTGCAGAAAACCACAGAATTATATAAAATTACACTTCTGGGAAGTAGAAATGATGATGTGAAAACAGCTGTTGATGTGAATAAATACACATAGGAGAATGGTTGCTGCCAAAGATAAGGATGAGCGAAATATATTTTAAAATATGTATGCAGAGACAAACAGTTTTAAAGAATATAGTTAAAAGAAGCATGAAACAATTGAAATTAAAAGAGGCAGAGAACGTGAAGATAACTTTAGAAATGTTGAAAAAGCATAAAGATCTCAAACGGCTTGAAATAATTAAAAACATAAACATTAGAATGATTTGAGATGAAATTGAAATGAGAGTATACTGGAAAGAGTGTTGCATATGAGGTTCAAATTTGATCACTAGATGCAGTAAAAGTAGTGAATGATGGATCTAAAGCACAGGTGTCAAATTCGTGGCGTCATGTTGCCTTCACGTGATTTATCACTATGTTCTTCCCCTTCACGGAGTTGGAGTGGGTGTGACATTAAGGTGCACATTCATGATTTACAAATGCTGGTACAGTAATTTAATTATTTATTTAATCACATTGATTTCTTGCTGTAATCCAAAGATTTTTGATGGCTTCCATGATACAAAAAGTTAATTAAATGTTCTTTGGTATATTCAGCATAAAATATGTTAAATTTACATCACAAAATCATAGGCCATTAACTCATCCACAACAATCATGCAGACAAAAAATGAAAAAGAATAATTTTAATCAGGAACTCTTTCTGAAAGAGCTTAGTTTTTAACATTAATTTAAAAGTTGCCTGAAAGGGGACTAATCTGATATCTCTTGGGAGAGTATTTCAAAGCATCAGTACTGCCAGTACTGCAGCATGTCTTTACTTTGGTTCCCTTCACTTCCCAAAAGTACTACCGTGTTTCCCCGAAAATAAGACCTGTCCCGAAACTAAGCCCCACAGGGGTTTTTCGGGACATGCCTTGAAATAAGCCCCCCCCTGAAAATAAGCCCCCCCACTACTTCCGGGGGAAAGGGGGGGGACATGCCGGGAGCCGCTCTTTTTGCGGCGGCACTCTTTTGGCCCGGAAAGAGAGAGAGAGATCTCTCTCAAGAAGTTTCCCTGCAAAGACCTGCTGAAAAGAGAAGCCGCGAACTTCCAGACCCTGGTAAAGTGAGCGCCTCGCAGCCCGGCCCTCCCCTGCATTCCCCCCCAAATTGATTATCTTACCAGCGTCTGGAAGTTCGCCGCTTCTCTTTTCAGCAGGTCTTTGCAGGGAAACTCCTTCAATGTAAAGGAGAAGTTCTCGCGAGTGCGAAAAGTTGTTAATTGGTTGCACTCGTGAGAACTTCTCCTTTACATTGAAGGAGTTTCCCTGCAAAGACCTGCTGAAAAGAGAAGCGGCGAACTTCCAGACGCTGGTAAGATAATCAATTTGGGGGGGAATGCAGGGGAGGGCCGGGCTGCGAGGCGCTCACTTTACCAGCGTCTGGAAGTTCGCTGCTTCCCTGTCACCGCCTTCCTCACTCACGTCGCGCCCCGCCCCATCCCCCGCCCGGTGGTCAAAGTCCTTCAAAGCATTTTAAAGGGATCCGTTTTGCCTGCCATGAAGGGAACCAATGTTCCCCGAAAAAAAGGAGGCAAGCATTGGTTCCCTTCATGGCAGGCAAAACGGATCCCTTTAAAATGCTTCGATGGACTTTGAAGCATTTTGAAGGGACACCCTCCTACCTCGATCGCGTTCTTCGATCTTCTCTCCACGGCAGCCCATTCTGAAAGAGAATGCCTCACGAGTTGGAGAACTTTGAAAGCCTCGCGAGGCGTTCTCTTTCAGAATGGGCTGCCGTGGAGGGAAACCCCAGAGCTGTCAAACTCCAGTAAGTGGTGCGTTTCGCGGTTCTGCGGAGTTTGGAGCTTTGGGGCGAAGGATGGGGCGGGGCGGCGAGGCGAGCGAGCGACCGAGGTGGCGGCAGAAGGGGCAGCAGAAGAGCGAGATCCCAGCGGTCAGCAGGAGCCCCGAGTAGAAAGCGCCGGCCGCTGTGCCCAGGCGGAACGGCTCCCCCTTGAGTTCGGAGCCCAGCGAAAAGCACTTGAGACCCACCGGGGCGGCGCTCAGCGCGCAGGCGAGCAGGAGGTAGCTGGAGAGCGCGGTGCAGGCTCCCCGGACACTCCACTTCATCCTCCGCGTCTCCTCCCCTGCGTGCGCCTCCTCCTCCCTGCCTCGCCTCCTCCGCCTCCCTCCGCCTCCGCCTCCTCCGCCTCCTCCTCCTCCTCCCTTCTGTCCTCATCCTCCCGTGTCCTCCTCGGTGTTGGCGGCCCTTGCCGGGGAGGCGGCCGCCGCGTGTTGCGGGAACATAATGCTGGGGACGGCGGTGGCGAGAAGGGAGAGTTCCGAATGCGCCGCCACCGGTGCCGCCGTTGCTCTGGCTGCTACCGGCACAGCGGCCGCCGTGGTCACCGCTGTTTCCTCTCTGCAGGCAGCCAGCAAACACGGCTCACGCACCAGTTTTTTCCTCCCCGCCCTGCTTCCTCCTGCTCTCTCTTATTGAAGCGGCTGCTGCGGCTGCTGCTCTCTTGCTTGCCGCCGCCGCTACTGCTGGGAGCCGATGAATTATTGATGGCAGCAAGTTCGAGGCAAAAGAGGGGCTTGCTGCCATCAATAATTCATCGGCTCCCAGCAGTAGCGGCGGCGGCAAGCAAGAGAGCAGCAGCCGCAGCAGCCGCTTCAATAAGAGAGAGCAGGAGGAAGCAGGGTGGGGAGGAAAAAGCTGGTGCGTGAGCCGTGTTTGCCGGCTGCCTGCAGAGAGGAAGCAGCGGTGACAGCGGCGGCCGCTGTGCCGGTAGCAGCCAGAGCAACGGCGGCACCGGTGGCGGCGCATTCGGAACTCTCCCTTCTCGCCACCGCCGTCCCTAGCATTATGTTCCCGCAACACCCGGTGGCCGCCTCCCCGGCAAGGGCCGCCGACACCGAGGAGGACACGGGAGGATGAGGACAGAAGGGAGGCGGAGGCGGAGGAGGCGGAGGCGGAGGGAGGCGGAGGAGGCGAGGCAGGGAGGAGGAGGCGCAGGCGGCGGAGGAGACGCGGAGGATGAAGTGGAGTGTCCGGGGAGCCTGCGCCGCACTCTCCAGCTACCTCCTGCTCGCCTGCGCGCTGAGCGCCGCCCCGGTGGGTCTCAAGTGCTTTTCGCTGGGCTCCGAACTCAAGGGGGAGCCGTTCCGCTGGGCGCTTTCTACTCGGGGCTCCTGCTGACCGCTGGGATCTCGCTCTTCTGCTGCCCCTTCTGCCGCCACCTCGGTCGCTCGCTCGCCTCGCTGCCCCGCCCCATCCTTCGCCCCAAAGCTCCAAACTCCGCAGAACCGCGAAACGCACCACTTACTGGAGTTTGACAGCTCTGGGGTTTCCCTCGGCTAGGGGAAAAAATCTTGCATAGTGCAGAAACTCTTCTCGCTTCGAGAACTTGTTAATTCTCGCGAGAAGAGTTTCTGCACTATGCAAGATTTTTTTCCCCCTAAACAGATTAGCCGAGAGACCACGGA
Source organism: Diadophis punctatus similis (assembly GCA_023053685.1). NCBI lineage: Eukaryota > Metazoa > Chordata > Lepidosauria > Squamata > Dipsadidae > Diadophis > Diadophis punctatus. Next base: position 195,754,029 of record JALIGW010000002.1, read on the forward strand.
GCTGCCGAACTTCAGTAAGTGGTGCGTCGCGGCCTGCCTGCACCCCAAAAATAATAAGCCATCCCCCCAAAATAAGGCCAGGGGCATTTTTGGGGGGTCAAAAAAATATAAGCCCCTGTCTTATTTTCGGGGAAACACGGTAGGCCAGCAAGCAATTTCCCCCTTGATAATCTAGATCAGCGGTTCTCAACCTGGGGGTCGCGACCCCTTTGGGGGGTCAAATGACCCTTTCACAGGGGTTGGGAGACTTCACCCGGATGCCGCCATTTGGGTTCTTTTACCCTCTGTGCATGCGCAGAATGTTTTGCGCATGCGCAGAGGGTAAATAAACCCAAATGGCGGCGGCGGGGTGGGTCACGGTGGGGGCGGGGTGCAGGTCACGGCATTAGGAAGGTTGAGAACCACTGATCTAGATCATGGGTGTCAAACACACGGCGTCACGTTACCGTCATGTGACATTTCTCCCATTCACAGAGCTGGGGTGGGCATGGCCTGCGCATGACACATCCGGCCCGCGGGCTGCCAGTTTGACACCCCTGATATAGATGAAGGCTTACTCAGGTTAAAGCAGTATATGGGCAGTTATAGAGAATGAATGTTAGAAGATGCATCCACAACCACACACGCCTAATGTGTAAGAGCTTGCTTACTAATTAGAGTTGCATATAGCAAGAAAAATACAAATATAAGTTGAAATAAGGGGAATGGGATACTATAGAAGTGTATGGTGGAACCAAAAGAATTGGTTGCACGCCGGACCTGAGCTCGAGTGCCCACCGATATGGCTCCGCGTGTCACTTGTGGCACCCGTGCCATAGGTTCGCCATCACGGCTCTATGATATCACGTCGTTGTTTGTATGAACACTAAGAGTTTATGCACTGAAGACAAATGCCTTATGTGTCGAATCACACTTGGCCAATAAAGAATTCTATCTATCTATAACTGAACTGTACCAAACTGAAACTTCCAAACACTTGTAGATTGGTTTTCTCCTAATTTCTCTATAAAACAGTGGTTATCATGAAAAAATATCAGATCGACCAGTATCCATTCTCAATACAGCATAACGTAAGCCCAAAACTCTTGTCAACTAAATATGAAAATATAGGTCAACTAGATTGCTCATGAATAAAGGAAAGGGAAAAGTGTATGTAAAGTATTCCCCCCAAATACCTCTTGCTTTGGTAGCTGACTTTCTACATTGGTTGGCACCACAGAAACATGATACAAGTTGTGGCTTTTCTTCAAGAATTGTTTTGCTTCATTTAAGCTAGAAGTTGGTTTCTACTCAACATGCCTGGACAAATTACCATTTCAATGTGTGTAATGTATTCTAAGCCTTGGTGCTTATTTCTGGAGGCAGCAACGAATCAACAACAACAACAACAAAACTTGAGTACTTAAGTCCTTCTCTCCTTTTCCCATAATGAATGTGCTCCATTCATTGGTGTCTGTAAGTAACATTAGCAGAAGGTAGGAGAGGAACTGCTTAGCAACTCAGAAATCCCAAGGAGAGGTGGAAAGGAAGTGATTTTCATGTAATTATTCACTGCCATAAAAGCTGTTGTCAGGTAGACACTAGAAACATAGCTGTTTTATTGTTTCCCTAACCTACTTTTAATCTTTTGAGAATCACTTCTGCTAAAAGAAGGAAAAAGAAAAGGTTTAATTCAGTCATTTTTTGCCTAACTATTTAAGTTTTGCTTTCTCCACTAATGAGAACCCCTCTGCTTACAGAAGTTGTGTTGTTGAATACTGCACCCCCCCAACCCCGTAATACAATCTCGGAAACAAGAGTGAATCTTGTATCCAAATACAGCACATTTCAGCTATTTATCCAGACAGCATACTTTGTTTCACTATATTTTTCTGTTTAATTACCACTGTTAATAGCATGGCAAATGAAAGGCAAAACAAGATTATATGTACACATTGTAATGAAAAGCTTGGGTTACTGTGGTGGAAGGTTAAACTCATTTATATCTGATTATGCCAAGCCTCTTTCAAACATACCACTACAATGAAATCTGTGTTTTACTTTTGTCAGTATTCTGTGCATAACTCTTAGCTTTGGCTTTAATTTTGTACTGATATTTTATGCTTATGTCGGGGCTCTGTTGGCATATTTCACAGTGGCAAAATTGTCTCCCAAATGGATCCTTTTCGGTTCTGAATGTGAATTCAATATTTTGCAACTATAGGTAATCCTCGACTTACGACCACAATTGAACCCAAAATTTATGTTGATAACTGAGAAATTTGTTAAGTGAATTTTGCCCCATTTTACGACTTTTCTTGCCATGCTTGCTAAGTGAATCACTGCAGTTGTTAAATTAGTAATACGGTTGTTAAGTGAATCTGGTTTCCCCATTGACTTTGCTTGTCAGAAGGTTCCAAATGGGGATCACATGACCCGGGGATACTGCAACCGTCATAAATGTGAGCCAGTTATCAAGCATCCAGATGTAAATCACATGGTCATGGGGATGCTGCAACGGTCACAAGTGTGAAAAATGGTCATAAGTCACTTTGTTCAGTGCCGTTGTAACTTTGAACAGTCACTAAATGAACTGTTGTAAGTTGAGGACTGCCTGTAATGGAGGATAATTTTCTCTTTGTCCTAATTGTATTCAATTCAAAGTGAAAGGTAAAGTCTGCCTCCTATTGAGTTCAACTTTTCCTAAGTTCATGTTCATGTCCATGATGTTTTGTTAGCAACAGTAGAGAAGTGGTTTGCCAGTTCCTTCTTCCAAGATATTTGTTTCAACTCTTCCACATATTATACAGCCCTGAAATTTTTGGTGGAATCCCCCATTTAATTAATGAAGCCTAAATCTGCTGGTCTTTTTTTTTTTTTTTTGAGATAAATGGTGTGTTGCCATTTGCTGAGACAAGTAAGCTGACACAAATCAGATGTATTTTCCTTGTTTTCAGTATTTTCTGTTAGCTACCCTCTGCAATAAGTAGGTAACTGCAGTCTTCTATAAATAAAAGTAGATCAAAATACAGATGAATCAAACCAAAGTTCTCTCTAAGCCAGCATTATATTTTTCTAGCAGCTCTCCCCATACCTTGCAAATAAAAATCTTTCAAACAGCATGAGAATTCAGCATAAAGTTTAGGAGTAATAGAAGTGAATGTATAGCAATTAAGCAAGTAGACACTGATACTTTTCATTTTTAATTTGCCATGAGTTGAAAAAGTCTCTTTTAATGTTATGAATAGTGATGATCACTGTATTTTCTGGTGAAAACAACATATAATTAATTATGTTGTTTGTGAAGCCCTACATATTTTATCTTAGTCATCACTGCTAGTTTATACTCTACCTCACTTATTTATATATAATAGTAAACTGAGAATTGAAAGTTGTCAACTTTCAAAAATAAGGTCTATCAGAAAAATTATATATATATATATATATATATATATATATATATATATATATATATATATATATATATATATATATATATATATATATATATATATATATATATATATATATATATATATATATATATATATATATAAAATTTCTCCCATATTTTGGGTACACCAGGATAATACGACAGAAAATCATATATAAACCCTTTCCTGGTGAATAGAGCCTATGGCCTAAGTGGCTAAACTGCTGCCTTACAAGGCAGGCAGCCGAGGTTCAAATCCCAATAATTTATTTTATTTTGCTGTTCTTATAGGCCACCCTACTCCCTGGGGACTCAGGGCGGCGTACAACAGAGTATAAGAACAATATAAAAACAGTGGCAAAAATAAAACATTTAATTAATTAAAAGATTAAAAAGCCAAACAACACATTCATACCTGGGGAGACCTAAGATGTTCATTGGTCACATCACCCCGTCTGCAGGAAGAGCCATGTCTTAATAGCTTTCCGGAAGGCCAGCAAAGTGGGGATAGATTGGATCTCTGGGGTAGTTGGTTCCAGAGAACCGGAGCCCCCACAGAGAAGGCTCTCCCCCATTGGTCCCGCCAACCAACATTGTTTGGCTGAAGGGACCTGGAGGAGACTGACTCTGTGGGACATAATTGGTCGTAGGGATGTATGAGGTAGGATGCGGTCCCGGAGATAACCTGGTCCTAAGCCATGTAGGGCTTTAAAGATGATAATCAACACCTTGAATTGCGCCCGGAGACCAATGGGCAACCAATGCAGCTGGTGGAGAATGGGTGTTACGTGGGTGTATCTGGGGACACCCACCACAGCTCGCGCAGCCGCATTTTGCACCAGTTGCAATCTCCGAATACTTTTCAAGGGTAGCCCCATGTAGAGCACATTATAGTAGTCCAAGCGAGAGGTGACAAGGGCATGAGTGAGTAAAGCCTCCTTCTCCAAATATGGTCGCAATTGGTACACCAGGCAAACCTGTGCAAAGGCGCCCCTAGCCACAGCTGTAAGATGTTGGTCTAATTTTAGCTGTGGATCTAGGAGCACCCCCAAATTGCGAATCCGGTCCGAGGGAGATAATTTGTCTCCCCCGAAGACCAAGGAGGGACAATCTTTATAATCCTTAGGGGGCAGTATCCACAGCCACTCAGTCTTGTCAGGGTTGAGTTTGAGCCTGTTCCTTCCCATCCAGATCCTAACATCGTCCAGGCAACGGCACATCACATCCACTGCCTCCCTGAATTGCGACAGGGTGGAAATGTACAGCTGGATGTCATCAGCGTATCGACGAATGATCTCCCCCAACGGTTTCATGTAAATGTTAAACAGGATGGTCAAGAGGACCGAACCCTGAGGGGTTCATTATATATTTATTTGAATGGATTTGAATGGATTTCTATGCTGCCCAACTCCCAGAGGACTCTGAGCGGCTCACAACATACTAGAAACCATTACAAGTATAAAATATAATAATTAAAAAATACAAAAGTTAAAAAGAGAATCATGCTTGCTTTTATAGAATGCCTATCAATTTATGTAATGCCTATCAATTTAGACTTTGCACGTGTAACTGGTCCACACCCTTTTTTTTCTCCTGTAATTGACTTAATTGTTTCTGCCTTAGTCATGCTGACAGATGACAATGTGATTTCTATTACCTCTTTCCCCATTGTGTATTGCCTCTTTCTCTCCCTGGGTGGTAAAGCAGGGCTATCAGGCATTGCTTTGAAGGTGTTTCTCCTGGCTTCCTCCCCCTCATTGTTATTCCTCTCCCTTTTAGGCACACAGGTTGCCTCCTCTAAATTCATCTGTTTTGCCCATGATCTTGTGATGGGTCTGCGTTGTTCTTCTTCACTCCCCCTGTCTCTCTCGTTCTGCTGCTTCTCTACCATGCTCCCTTGCGTGCAGTTAGGGGTTGTCACACCTTCATTGGGGCAATCTCTATGCCTAAAGGGAGTAATTTGCCCCATATCTCCATTCAAGCATAGTGATCGATCCCCCTTAAGTCCTTCCTGGTGTCTTAATGCCTGCTATGCCGGTGGTATGTCAATGTGTCTATTGAGAGAGTTGTTGTTAGAGAACCAGGCTTCTTTCAAGAGGCGTCATCCTTTTGTTTCATCGTAGGCAACGACTTCAGTCTCCTGGAAGTTGAACTCATGACCATGCTCCTCCATATGCATCCAAATCTGGGAGCGCTGTTCCTTGCGACGGACTGCTAGTTTGTGTTCATGCACCCTAGTTCCTAGTCGTTTTGCTGTTTCTCCTACATAATGACCTGCACAATTGCTACAGTTAATACGGTAGATTATTGAGGAAATCTCCTCCTTTGGTAGAGCTTCTTTTGGGCGCATTACTCTCTTCCTCAACATTTGGTCAGGTTTGTGCGCCACTTTGACTTCATGCAGTGCAAGAATGCGTGCAGCAGTTTCGGACACCCCCTGTATGTATGGGAGTACCCTCCACGTTGATGTTCCAGTTGTGCCCTCAATGGGCTGCCGGGCCCTGGGTGTGATACATCGTTGGATAGCACCATTGAGTAGCCATTGAGCATGCAGATTCTGTAAAGGAGTGCACGCTCTTTTGCTTTGGCCGCCCGTGTGCTGCAGTGGGTATCTATCCTGCCAAACAATGTCCGAATGCAGCTGACTTTGTGTGCATTAGGGTGATTGCTCTCGTTGTGCAATATGTGATCCGTGCTTGTGGTCTTTCAGTGTACCTCTGTGTCGATGCTACCATCTGGGTTACGGCTGATTTGCACATCCAGGAAGGCCAGTTTGTTATTAGCCTCCTCCTCCATCGTAAATTGGATATCCGGGTATATGGAATTGAGGACTCCCATAAACCTGGTTTTATTCTGTTGTTTAATGATGGTGAATGTGTCATCAACATAGCATGCCCAAAATTTGGGTTTGTAGGTTTTCATTGCTTCCTGCTCTAATCGCTGGAGGACCACCTCTGCAATCACTCCCAAGATTGGTGATCCCATCGGCGTGCCCTTCGTTTGTTCATATCTCTGGCCGTTGAATGTGAAGTATGTTTTGAGGCAAAATTTTAATAGGTGGGTGAGTTCATCCGTGCTAGGGGTTTTGGGGTTTCTTGGTTCTGTTTCTGACAGTAGATCTTTGATGGTCTGGATTGCTAGCCCCTGGGGGATAGATGTGAACAGTGAAATGACATCGAATGACACCATTATCTCATCCTCCCCCACCACCACTCCTTTGAGCCTTTGTAAAAAGTCCATAGAGGATCTTACAATGGTGGTGGTCTCTTCAACCAGGCATTGCAATTGGCCATATAGCCACTTGGCTAGGCCAAATGTGGGGGTGCTGCGGAGGGAGACAATGGGGCGTAGGGGTACCTCCGCCTTATGTATCTTTGGCATCCCATAAAATTGTGCCATGGCTGAATCTCTTGGCCAGATCATTCTTAGCCCCTTCTCATCCATTTTCCCTTGTCTCTTGTCTCTATCAACCACCTTATTAATTTGATTTTTGAATGACACCATAGGGTCTTTATCCAGGAGTTGATAGGCACTCCTGTCGCTAAGGAGGTCATGGGCTTTGCTATTGTAACCCATCTTGTCCATATATATATTTTGCTGTCACATATTTCAGTGGTCCCTAAACTAGGAACTAAAGGAGAATCTTTTAGGAATAGAACAACTGCATATCATGTTCAACATTTTGTGACCAGCCAGATGCATCTGAGAACTCAGAAGGAGGACAAGATAGCAATAGGACTTTTCCAGTGTTGTTTCCTAACAAGTAATATGAAAGTGTGCATAGTTTTTTTACAATCATTATTCTGAAGGCAGTATACCTTTGAGAAGTCCAGGAGCTATAAATAGCCCTTCACAAATGTGTCTTCAATGTCTTTAACCATGTCTAAACTGATCTCCATCACAGCATCTAAAGCCGCAAGAGAAATGAATACATTTTTCAAAGAATTTTCTGAAAGAAATGGATGATTGACTGTAGCTGACACAGTCATAAGGATGTAATAGAATGAGAAAAACATGAACGTTGCCTTGATCTTCTAAGAGAAGAGGCAAGGTATAAATATAAATAATGAAATATATAAAATGTAGCATAGACAAATCCCTTACCATGTGCACTTAAGCTTAACACTCAAAATAGGGGTTGTCAAATTTGAATTTTGCTTTATCATCTCATTATTTTTGCCTGTTCTGTCAGTTTGAGAATTCGAGGGGGGGGAAGCTATGTATAAAATTAAAAGTGTGATTGAGGTTCTTCTGAGAAATAATAATAACGTGTTCCTATACAAATCCACCTTCCTTCAATTGGAATTATGGATTACAATAGCCTTCTTTAACTTGCTGTCTAGGTGTAGATGTAGTATGCTATAACTTTCATTTACTCCAATCCGTATTGCCAAAATCCCTGGAAACCGTAGTTTAAAAAAACATTTTTCCCAGTGTACTTAATTTCTACAAACAGTAGTTCCACTGATGCAGTGTTTACAGATGTACTTCGTGTGAGTATCTACCGGTAACTGTAGAGGAAACCCTTGGCCTCTTATATCAATTTTAGACCACAGTAAGATCATGCAGTCATAGTAGATGCTTTCTGTCAATAAAACAGGAGTTCTGCCCCCGCCCCCCCAAAATAAGTGAGTATTTCTTTTATGTTTTCTGGAAAATAATAATTGATATTACAAATAGATACTTCACTAGAATAAAACAAATCACAAATAACGAGAGGAAAAGGAATAACAACCAAAAGGCAATGTCTATTTTTTTAATCGCATAATGATCTTTGGATTTTTAAACTGGTTATCTAGCTAAAAATATGGCCACAAGCTATTCTGGTAATAATGTATATGAATTATTGTATACGATTCTGAAACAGAAAATATTTCTTCTTTCCTAAATTATTTTTGCATTTTTATGTTTGCAGGTCTGGGTAGATGCTGGAACACAGATATTTTTTTCCTATGCTATCTGCCTGGGATGCTTGACAGCCCTAGGAAGCTACAATAACTACAATAATAACTGTTATAGGTAATGCACAAATGACTCATTCTATTTATAAATCTAGGTGTATAATTAAGGTAATTATTTGGAGATTGTACTCAAGACTAGTTAAAACACTTAAACACATGCATGCATACATATTGCATACACTAATAAACACTATGCATTATTTAAATGGTCTGGACACAGTTTCATTGGTGAGATACATGTTAATCTCCAAGATAAAATCCTATCTTGGATTGAATATGCTAAAGTATAACTGGCTGTGGTTTGGGTTTGGAGCCAGCACATGCCAATAAATGCCAACTGATTGGTATTGATCTTACCAGAAGCAGGAAATGCTACATATGGCATCAGTCTCATTATCATTATAGTGCATGATGTTTTATTGGCTCCTTATTTGAGACAGAGATCAGTTTAAATTACAGTGATTGCAGCCTTGTATCCACAACCCAACCAATATCTGTCTCTCCTATTTCTCTTACAATTCTGTTCACTCCATATCTTCTTCTCCTCATCATGACCTTCTTTCTATTCTTCTCGGGTTTTCTTGTACTGGGTTTTTAGTCATATGGGCAAAAATTATTCTGTTAGATGACGTGACTGGATAGGTGGGAATGGAAGAAGACAATAAAGAAAAAGTGACCAATGCAGAAAAAGTGACCAAAAGTGACCAAAAATAAATAAATAAAGGAAAATAGTGACTAGGAAATATCTGCTTAGAAAAAAAAAATGTTTGAAATATATGGTTTAAGCATAATAATTGTTTATCTGCATCCATAACAAAAGAAAGGATATACAGTAGATCTTAAAGCATGATTAACTCTCTTGTTTCTGCTAAAAGTGATAGAATTAAGGAAAGAGTCCGAAAGTATGTAGAAATCCTGAAAGTGAGGTTTATTGGATACTGTTATAAGTGAAAAGTGAACATGAAAGAAAAAGAAAGAAGTGGGGAACACTCTAGAGCAGTGGTTCCCAACCTGTGGTACGTGTACCACTAGTGGTACACGAGGGCCTTCCAGGTAGTACGCGAACACTTTCGGGGTCATGAACGATTTTTAGTTAGTTATTTTTTACTTCACAAAAATGTTTACTGCCTAACACAAGATAATCTGGCAATGATTTGCAACTGTTGCCACACGCCACCCACCTGGTCCCAGCGGCCCAAGAATCCAGTTGCTGGATGTGCGGGACCAAAAAAGGAACGGTACAATTATGGAAATAAAGTGAATTCAGTTTCTCTGGAACCAGGTGATACGCGGCGACTGTACGGGACCTCCAAGTGGTACTCGATCACAAAAAGGTTGGAAACCAATGCTCTAGAGGGAAAGTAGAATTACTGCAAGAAGTTAAGAGATAAAACAATTGTATGGAAAACACAAGATAGTTTCAAAGATTGCAATGAAAATTATGATTATGATTAAAAGAAAGAGGGAAAATGCCATAAATTTTGACTGAAATGAAAATTAGTTTTGGAAACAGGTAAAATGCCTAAACCAATGTTTCTCAATCTTGGCCATTTTGATCCTTGACAAGGCTGGGAAATTCTGGGAGTTGAAGTTCACACATCTTAATACGATCAAGGTCATAAAACACTGCTCTAAACCACGATCTTCCAGAAAATAAAAATAAAAGTGATAAAATGTTCTGGGATAGATAATTTCTGAAAGATGAAATCACTGAATCCTGGAAGGAGTATTTTAGCAGACATATGGCGATATATGCTGGTGATATGTCAAAAGGTGAAATTGAAACAAAGGCTTCAAGAATAAATACATGAAAGAAAGTCATGAATGAGGGGGCAATATTGAAAATGATAAAATTTCAGATGTAGATAGAGTAATAGTGTAGACAGTATAAGTGAATAATTTAGTGGGCTTTTGTTTATGAAATAAACATTGGATATTAAAATATTAAAATAACATGTTTAATAACATTAGACATTAAAATAAGGTATAAATTCCGAATATGATATGATATGATATGATATGATATGATATGATATGATATGATATGATATGATATGATATGATATGATAGTAGATAGATAGAAAGAGAAATAATAAACAGATAGATAGATGATAGATAGATAGATTGCAGATTTTGCCTTAGGGCTTCACCTTTTTTTCTCCTATGTCTTGGAAGCTAACAAAAGTCAAGGTATTTGTGTTAAGACTTATGTTAAGATTCTGAGACTGACATGAATTGAAATCAAAGGTAGTACCAATAGTAACAGGCTCCTATAATCCCAAAACAACTGGAGCATCACTTGAACATCATTGGCATTGAAAAGATCACTATCAGTCAATTGCAAAAGACTTTTTTATTTGGAACGGGTTACATCCTGCAATGCTACCGTTAACCACCATCAAGTATCCACATTTGCCTATCCTATCTTTGCGAAGAGCTTGATAGTTAGATAAAAATGCCAAATCTAGTCTGAGCATTGTCCAACTGTGCAATGAACCATAATAATATTAATATTATTGATAATAACATTATCAAGATTATTTAATAATATTATATTGACCATACAGTGCTCTACATGGGGCTACCCTTGAAGACTGTTCGGAGACTACAGCTAGTCCAGAATGCAGCTGCGCGAGCAATTGTGGGCGTAACTAGATACACCAACGTCATATCAATCCTCCGCGAGCTTCACTGGCTGCCTATTGGTCTCCGGACACAATTCAAGGTGTTGGTTATCACCTTTAAAGCCCTACATGGCTTAGGGCCAGGCTATCTCCGAGACCGCCTCCTACCATGTACCTCCCAACGACTGGTGAGATCGAACAGGGTTGGGCTCCTTCGGGTCCTGTCAGCTAAACAGTGTTGGCTGGCGGGGCCGCGGGGGAGGGCCTTCTCTGTTGCTGCCCCGGCTCTCTGGAACTCAACTATCACCAGAGATTCGTACCACCCCCACCTTATTGGCCTTCAGGAAAGCAGTTAAGACCTGGCTTTTCCAGCAGGCTTGGGGCCAGTGACCTGACAGAGCTAATCAGTAAGGTCGCCCCTGAATGAATGTAGTGATTGATTGTTTTTTTAAAAATGTAAACGTGCTTTTAAATTTTTATGATGTTCTTTTCTGTATTGATTCATATTTGTCCCGATTGTGAGCCGCCCAGAGTCCTCTGGGAATTGGGCAGCATACAAATATGTTCAAAAAATAAATAAATAAATAAATAAATAAATAAATAAATAAATAAATAAATAAATAAATAAATAAATAAATAAATAAATAAATAAATAAATAAATAAATAAATAAATAAATAAATAAATAAATAAATAATATTCATCAGTACTGAATCTTTCTTTTGAGTGTAATTTTTAAAGAATTTTAATTACAATAGTAAAATCTAATACAAATAGAGAAAGAATAGAAAGGGAAAGAAACAATAAAAATGCAGAAAATAAAAAATATATTTAAAAAAAGAAATATATGAAGAAATGTACTCTAACCTTCATTATCTCAAATATAAACAAATTTAATAATTCTTAATCCCCTATAAAATGGGTGTCAAACTTGTGGCATCACATTGCCATCACATGGTGTCTCGCAATGTTTTTTCCCTTTGTGGAGCTGAGGTGGGTGTGGCCTGCGTATGACACATCCGGCCCCAGGGCAGCCAGTTTGACACCCCTGTCCTATAAGGTTAAATATATATTTCTTCAGCCCATACCTCATCCCTTTTTTAGAAGCAAATTGATAAAACATCAAATTTTTAATCCTGGTGTCAGCACAAAATCCATAAAAAGTTGCCAGAGCATTGCAAAAACAAAAAGTCTTACTTTAACCTTGATCAAATAATCCAACTTTATTGTCTTTCCTTTTATGTCTAACAATCTTTAATTCAATTAAATATTGTTTTAGGATTTGATTTCTCTTTGACTCTTCTATATTCCCTCACATACCCCCACCCACCCACTTCACAGCCCCTTCAAGGCTTTAACAAACCTCAATTCAGGGGTGAAATCCTCCCGGTTCGCCCGGGCCAGTCCTTCGGCATATAGCCGATTGAACTGGCGGTGGTCGTGGCACGGAGCTTCTCCCGCCCGCTTTCCCGGCCCTGCTGAACGCCGCCATTCGGGTTATTTTTCCCTCTGTGCATGCGCGCGCGAACTGGCCCGGGCGAACCGGGAGGATTTCACCCCTGCCCCAATTGTAATACATAAAACATTGTCCAAGTCATTTGCATTTATCATTTATATGATCATTTATCATATTATCATTTGCATTTATTTTTTTAATTCCCTTTTAATTTTTTAATTGTAATCATTTCTTTCATAGATCCAGCAAAACATCCTTTTCTGTATCATACTCCACATTCTGTATTTTGTCTGTCTTGTCAGGTAAAAATACTGAATCTTTGTCAACGTATTTCAGATAAGTCCTTGTGGAATATAAATCTTCAAAGTACATTTAAAACTGACAAACCTGTCAATCTTTAAGGTGCCACAAGATTTTATATTTCTTAACACAATCTTCCCTCTTTTCAAACTGATTGACAACCATGAATTCAATTTTGCAGGCATTTACCAACACAAACTGATATCATATTCTGAAGAAAGTAGAAAACAGAGATTATATATTATTAGTTACAATAATCACAAGTTATTTGAATATTAAATTGTACACTTAGCCTAACATAATGTTACATTTCAGAATGCTCTGGTTATGCATTTCTCCTTAAAGCCTTGCAAGAAGAACTTACATGTGAATGTTACTGTGCATATGCAACATAATGTGGTCAATCATACAATATTGAAATTCCATAAAGCCAGTAATTATATTCCATGTGAGACAGTTTGTAGAAGTTTTATTTTCATATTCTGAGAGGACATTGAATTTTAAAAAATGCATCCAAATGGAAAATAATATTGACAAAGGCTACCAATGAACAGCCAAATAATTTAGTGGTGCATTTTGGGCACAAAGTTAAAAAAAAAAGAGGTGTCATTAAAATTCTCATCAAATCTCTGATGATATCTCTGAGATCTAGAACAGTAGAATTTGGTGATACTAAGTGTGACAAAAATGTACTATAATCCATTTGACTCTATAAATGTACTAGAAGTATAGCCAAGCTACGTGGAAAACTTCTGGAAGTTCCTGGTTTTCTCTTTCTGATTTTTTTTTCCAAAACTGTGGTATAAAGTCAAGCACTTAAAATTAAACAATGATTTTGCTCTTTATTTGATAGAGACTGCATTATGCTCTGTTGCCTGAACAGTGGTACAAGCTTTGTGGCTGGTTTTGCCATCTTTTCTGTTCTTGGCTTTATGGCTTATGAACAGGGGGTTCCCATAGCAGAAGTTGCAGAATCAGGTAAGTTATACAAATATATTTGATGGTCTACTTGAATATGGGATTTGAAGATAAGTTAATGGTGCAGGAAAGAAGTTGGACATTTTCTATAAAGAGATACGATCCATCCCATGCCATCAATTATATACATATAGGGAATATTCATAATGTGGTCAATATATGAACAAGTCCTCATTTATGTATCTAATTCCTGTTTATTTCACTTTCAGGACCTGGGCTTGCTTTCATTGCATATCCAAAGGCGGTAACAATGATGCCTCTTTCTCCATTGTGGGCAACTTTGTTTTTCATGATGCTTATATTCCTTGGATTAGATAGTCAGGTACAAATCACAGTTACTGTAAAACTGTTATAAACATTGCAAACTAATTTCTGTGAAGGTCCGTAAAATATAGAATTGTTACATAGTAAGAGTTGTTCTTTACCAGTATAAACATACATGACTTGTCAATATATCCAAACAGGTATTATTTGTAAAATAATAAGAGAAAACAGAGAGGCAAATGTATAACACAAATTGAAAATAATGAGCCTCAATCACAGGCTAAACTTGAGAAATTTAAAAGGCTAATAACCAAGACAGAGAAAAGGCAATAGCAATAGCGACATACATACCGCTTCACAGTGCTTTACAGCCCTCTCTAAGCAGTTTACGGAGTCAGCATATTGCCCCCAACAATCTGGGCCCTCATTTTACCCACCTCGGAAGGATGGGAGGCTGAGTCAACCTTGAGCCGGTGAGATCTGAACTGCCAAATTGCAGCCAGCCGGCAGTCAGCAGAAGTAGCCTGCAGTACTGCACTCTAACCACTGCGCCACGGTGGCCCAATGAAGCCAGCTTTCCCATTGGAGCCATGGGTTCATTGGAAAATAGTGGTTCTAAAAGAATGGAAGTGTTTACCAGCTACTAAAGTAGAGTTGAGAGATAGACGTGTACCTGGGGAAGTCACTGACTTTTAGGACAGTGAACTAAAGAATTAAAAAAGGGTGTTTAATCACATTGAAGGATTAGAAGGATTGAAGAAGATATAATTAGTACTGTTGAGTTTGAAGATGGGAATTAAAAAAGTGATCACTCTCCTCAGCCCAGAGTATCTCTTTAAGTGCTGAATAATTTCCCTAGTTATTCACAGCACAGAATCAAGAAATAATACAGAGTCTAGTGCCTAATTTTGTGCTGAGAAAACTATTAAAAACTGTCCTGTGTCTCTTTTTGAAGAATAACAGGGATGGTCCGACTCCACTAACGCTAATCAGCAATATGCTTAATCAGAACCACAATTTGCCTCACACGCTATGTAGTTTGAATAAAGCTCCCTATAGCACTAGGCTATGAATGCTACAAAACATTTCATGCACTGATTACTGCTATAGAAATGGGAATGTATTTGTTTGCCTTGTTTCTGTTTTTTATACAGTTTGTGTGTGTTGAGAGTCTTGTGACAGCAGTGGTGGATATGTACCCCAAGGTTTTCCGGAGGGGATACAGAAGAGAATTGTTGATTCTAGCTCTTTCAATTGTGTCTTACTTTCTTGGCTTAATCATGTTAACAGAGGTAAGATACATTTAATAACATTCACAACTGTGAAGTAGGGGGAATTTTTTTTTTTAGAGTTGGGAATTCTATGAAGCATATTGGATAAATGATTGGAACCAGAAATATTTATAAAAAATAGTTTTGGAATAAATTACCAATCATTTAGAAATATTAAATCTTCTTGTCAAATGTATTTTAGCATCCTATAAAATGCTGATCTTGATTTGAAAAGCCATTTAGGGATTAGTACCAGACTATCCCTTTCAACATGCAATTCCCATTCACCAGAGCGAATCAAATTTTTGCATGTACAATCTCTCCAATCATCACTGATTTATTATGCTTTGCTACAAACTGTTGTGAGCTGCCCAGAATCACCTAGATGAAATGGGTGGGGGAGAGAATGGATGATAACATACAAATAAAATAAATTGAATTAATAAGAAGAATCATATTAGTAATCAACTATTGAATTGCCATTGACTGCAATTTTTATATGACAGAGGGGGAAAAGCACCATATACACAGGAGTATATAGTTGTTATATTTCATAACATTAGATTGAACTTAGTTTTATTCTGAGTTTACCAACTCCTTCATATTGGCTGAATAAGATACCCATTCTGAGTTCCAGACTGGAATAGAGTAGAATCTGTTTTAATCACTGATTAAATCACCTCTGCCAAGAGACATGAAATTTGAACCTTCAGTTGTCTTTGATATTGTTCATCAAGATAGTAATATTTTACTTCACCATCTTCACAGAATGGATTAATCGTAAACAATCAAGTTACCTTAAAGAACAATTACATCCTTTTCTCCAAGATGTATGATCTTAAGAAGACATGCTGGTCTCTGAGCTACAGTTTGTGATACTGCTGATTACATCTTTGCCATAACTGATATCCCATTTATGGAAACTATTATGAATTGAACAGGGAATCGGATTCAGTGCACTAAATTATCCCTTCCAACATTGATTTTATGGCACTACCATAAAATCCGTATTGAAAGGAATAATTTAGTGCAGTGAATCCAGCCATTAAACTCCACCACCCTGATTTTTCCAGATATATTGATTGTTATAAACTTTTTTCCCAATTATTTTGAATTGATTTTATGGCTACTCTAAAACAGTTTTGAATTTTCTATGATGTATAGGAAATATAATGTAAGTAAGGTATGGAAATATCTTAAATAAACAAAAGAAGTAATCTTTTTTTTAAAAAAAATCTCTAATTGCAGAAGAGAGATGTGGCTGGTGTCAGGTTTTGGTGGGGAGAGGTGGTCTAGAACACGGGTGTCAAACTCGCGGCGTCACAATGCTGTCACATGACGTTTCATGATGGTTTTTTCCCTTCGAGGAGCTGGGGTGGACGTGGCCTGCGCGTGACCTATCCAACCCATGGGCCGCCAGTTTGAAATCCCTGGTCTAGAAGATTCTTTCAGTGGAAAATATGCATGCAACTGTATTGGAGACATGTGTTAAGCCCTACTTCACACAAGAGACCAAAGCTCTACTCAGAGTGTTCAGCTCTATACGACTGGAGAAGGATATGACAGTTATACCACTATTGTCACTCTCCAGAAAATAGTATTTAGAGGCCTATGTTCATGTTTCTGAGGCAAAGCCAACTTATTTATTACTGCAGCTGCTTACCCAACTGTTTTGAACAGACTTTAGCAAAAGGAGAAAAGATTTTTTCAAAGCACACTATGCCTTTTGTTTCTATGCCTTTTATTTTCAAAGAGTACGTTGTACATTCTAGAATGTGTGATTTGCAAAGTACAATCAAGTTGCAATATGTATCATGGTCCACCAAATGGCACTGTTGCATCATTTACTGTCACATAAGGTTTTTCATTACATTTTTTCCCCCTCGAAACCCCCAAAACATTCAATGAATCAAATTTAGGGGGGAAATGCACTGCTGTTGAAAAGAACTGCAACACTCTGGTGCTGTGTAATTTCCAAGGAACATTTTAAACGCTGTGCAAATTTTCTTGTCGATTGAATTTTACTTTGAGCTGTATTGCAGAGCTTAGAGTGAACAGCTAGCATTTTATCAGATGTCTCTTACTTAACTTACTGATGAAGGTTAGCTTTTAACTACTATAAAGCAAATCCTTGCTGTGAGACTAATATTACTACACTAACGGAGGTGTACCACAATGAAAATAATGCCTTTAAAGGAATAATTTTCCTCTTGACTTGGGCAAAGGAGAAGAATGTTGTATTTTCCTCCTTTCCAGTTATAATTTGAAAAATCATATGGTATTCTCCAGTGAATGCTATCTGAAAATAATCCTCACTTTTAACACTAAAATGTCACAAAACCACAACCTTCTTATTTTTTTTATTTTCTTTTTCAGGGTGGAATGTATGTTTTTCAACTATTTGATTCTTATGCTGCTAGTGGAATGTGTCTTCTTTTTGTGGCTATATTTGAATGTGTCTGCATTGGCTGGTTTTATGGTGAGTCAACGATTGATGTTATTGCCTGGAATTACATAATACTTTTCCAGCTAATTTCAATAATTTATTTTTATGTCGATTATTTATGTCTTGTTTCTCATTAAACAAACATGTCTCAAACATGTTAAATATACACTAGATATACATAGTCATCAGTATATTTTACAGGGAGTAGTTGGGGAAATTTTTCTGGCCTTCTGCAGAGAAAGGATCATGCAGGGGCCACAAAACAAAATGTTTTGTTAAGGAGAATAAATCTCCATAGAGGCGATGTTGATCTTTCTCTCGGAACTCAGACATTTAGAAATAAAGCCGAAGTTAAAAGTCTAATAGAAAATATTTATTTCGGTACAAAAATAATAAATTCTGAATAATTACATTCTTGCTAATTAAATGCGACCGCATTTAATCAGGATGCACACATGCGCATAAGGTTACATCACATGTCCTGCTTGTATTGGAATGTACCATAATATTAGGATAGGGGTGCATCACCCTGCATAGACATACAATATTCACTACGTGACATGTTTAGTGTTACCTTTGTTTGCCTCCATCTTTCTGGAATTCTTCCCATAGAAATTATTTCCATAATTTACCTTGTCAGATAAAAATGTATGAATTGAGGCAAAATTTTAGGAATAGAATTGTCAAAGACCATGGTTTATGAATCTTCCCTTCTGATAAATATTGTTTCCCATATAATCATCCTTGTTTCTAAGGGTTTAGGAGTATAGACTGCAGATTTAATACCTTGACTCTTTTGTAAATACTTAATTAATTAATTTAATACTTCTATCATTTAATTTTTTATTAAATTTATATGCTGCCTATCACTCTATCCAAAGAGACTCCAGGTGGCTGTGCTGTCCCACTCATTCACTCACACGCATATAATGGTGATTTAGTGGGTTTATTAATACCCCCCCAGAAATTTCCTTCACCCAATACCCAGAAAAGTCTCAATTAATTCCTTCCAAAAGCAGACCAATGCTAGTGCACAGAGCAATGGCCAATGAGTCCACAAGGCACTTGAAAGTTTCCCAAATGAGATAAACCCACCTGGCAAAGTTAAATCCACAATACAAGAGGGTTCACAGGGTAAGGAGAGTGCAGAGTTCACAAGGCACGATCCAAGTCAAGACCTGGTGTCAATCAAAGCAAGGTATGAATCACAACGATCAGGAAAAACACAGCTAGGAAATGAACATGTTGTTGCCAGCATTGCCTCCATCTGTCTGCTGTGCTAAATAGTGCATCTGGTGCAGCTCATTAAAAAGGGCAAGGCTGCCTCCTCGCAAGTAATCAGGCTGACCTTCACTGCACCTGCCTTTTCTCTGCCCCATGTGTTCTTGGATCAGATGAAGAAGGCATCACTGACTGGCTGCAGCTATGTGGTTTCCCCACCTGAAGCCTCAGGGCTGTCCTGCTGCAGCTGTGCTTCAGCCAAATCCCCATCACAGTGATGGCGAACCTTTTTGGCACTGAGTGCCCAAACCGGAATGTGTGTGCATGCGCGTGCATGTGCGTGCGTCGGAGTGCTGGAAACCCAAACTGGTCTTTGGGTTTCTGGCATGCGCATGCGCACCAGCCATCTCATCTTCATGCACATCGGAGCACCGAAAACCTGAAGATCATCTGGCCGACGTGCGCATGCCTGTTTTTTGGCCAGTTTTTGGCCAGTTTTTCGGCTGTTTTTTGGCGCTCCAGCACTTGCGAAGACCAGCTGACTGGCGCGCATGTGCACGCCGGAAAACAGAAGAGCAGCTGGCGATGGTGCGTGTGCCCACAGAGAGGTTCATAGGTTCGCCATCACGGCCCTATCAGAAGGCTGCTCGGAGCCATTGACCAACTCCCCTCCAGACATATAACATCTTCCTCCGAGCTGACATTGGAGAAGTATCTGGGAAAGTGTCTGGGGGAGTCATCACAATGGCTCACAATGCCACAAAAATAAAAATATAGAAACAATTATAAATATAAGAAAACAATTAAACTTACAAGAATTAATACAGACTGTAGTAAAAGTGTGGACTGCATTCAGTATAAGTATATGAGATGCAACCTCATATATGTGGACTGCCTAAAATGCTCTTATAATAAAATATTCCCAGAAAGCTGAATTCACCCTGAACAGCAACAACAGGAGGAATCAGTCAGGGACCAATGGCCCAGTATATTAAATAAAATATAAACAAAGCGTGTCCCTTGATTTATCAATATAATGCATTAAAACTGTATTGCTATAGTATACAAACAAACATAATATTTTTCTCAAGTATTGCATGAATTGCAGAAGCCAGTTTGTAGCATAAACTGTTATTATGTACACCTAAGTTAAAGTCAGATGTTGACTGCAACAAAACAATGCATCAAATCAAGTCAATTTGGTTTGATTTTCCAAGTTTATTTTAAAAAGAGTTTTTATACATATGTAAAAATCTTTAAAGTATTTAAACTCATCCAACTTTCATGAATTAATGGTTTAATACAACATTCCAAATTTAATTTGGGAAATTTTTGTAGAGTTATTCATGGTACATAGATGCTCATCATCTGCCAAAATAAGTGTTCAGTGAAATGGAATAAACATCCTATCTTTCTTCAAGGAAAATAGAAGATCTTATTGGTTGATTGATTTTATATAGCTGCCCATCATATTTCCATGAGTCCAGGCAGCTTACAAAGTTAAAACGCAAAGATAATTTAAAAAAAATAGCCAAAATCAAAACAATAAAATAATTAAAAACCAATAAAACTATTAACAATCAGTACAACATAATATGTGGGAGAATACCATTAATTTCCCCGACAGACTCCAGACCACCATTACTGGATCCCTAGAGCAGATAGAGCAAAGTCATGTCTTCAGGACTTTCCAGAAGTCCAACAAGGTCAGGGCCAGCTTGACTTCAGGGAACATGATCTTCCAAAGAGTGGGTGTTGTGGCAGAAAAAGGTCTCCCTTGGGTCCCATCAGATGGCATTCATTTGTGGATGGGACTTGCAACATGCTGTTTCTGCCAGACCTGATGGGATAGAAAGATATGATTGGGGAGAGGCAGTCTCTCAAATAACCCAGCCCCATGCCAGTCAGGACTTTATCAATCATTATCAGCACCTTGAATTGAACCCCCGAACAAACTGGTAATCAGTGCACAGAGGTGTAATGTGCGCTGATCTATGGGTAATCTTTTCTGGTGATTGTCTCATATGGCAATTGTTCAGAGCTATGACAGGGATGAAGAAGTAACTTTGCAACTAATCTTTGCATTTATAACCTTTGCAGTCCTGTGAAGCAAATAAAAGTTGAAGTAAGCACAGTTGAACTTTCACTTAGTGAACTTAAGTCACTTAGACTTCACCATATTCCTGGTCCCAATTGTATTCCCCAAACCCTAAGCCACTCAGTCTTGCCAAGGTTGAACTAAAGCCTGTTGCTCCCCATCCAGACTCCTACAGCCTCCAAGGACCGAGACGGGACATCAGTGTTATTGCTTACTTCACCAGGGGCAGAAATATACAGCTGGTATCATCAGCATACTGATGATATTTCACCCCATGGCTACAGATGACCTCCTCCAATGGCTTCATGTAGATGTTAAACATTTAATAAAATGTCTTAGCATGATGTTTTTGCTGTTCTCTTTCCCTTTGTCTTTTCCTGCTGATAATGAAATAATTGATGCTGAGCTAATGTTCATCCCCTTGGAGCCCCTCCTTATCTTTGGCAATAAGTTCCATCTTATTTTTGGGTTACATTTGGAAGGTGGTGCCATCAGGAAGCTAGAGGCTCTTCCCTACTCTTGTAATGGCATAACCTCATAATACAGCATCGTTCCTAGGTGGCTCCAAAGGAAAATAAAAGTGACAGCCTTGTACATCCCTTCCTCAGATGTGTAGTGACACAATGGACATCATGCCAAGAGCATTCTCGGGGGGCCTAAAGCAGCACTGGAAAGAACTGTGTTACTATAGCTGATGTAGTTACAGCTACACCAGACCCAGTAAATAATGGGCAATGTCTCTTTCCAACAACAGCCACATTTTTTTGCAGCTGCCTTTGCCTTCCATTTTTAGGCATTCATTGACAATCACAGAGAAAGGGTGAATCTCAGAAATAGTGTATAAATGTCTGTGTCACTACAGCATTCCAAAAGCATTGTCACTAGACTGAAACTAAAGTGTTCATGGATGCACACTCACTCTTTGCTCTTTTATTTTGCATAGGAAGCAATCGGTTTTATGACAACATTGAAGATATGATTGGGTACAGACCACTGGTATTGTTTAAATGGTGTTGGATGGTGCTTACTCCTGGCATTTGTGCAGTAAGTAATAAAACACGTGATTTAATACGAGAACACAATTAGTAAGACTCTGGCAAAGTTTTCATCCAGATGTCTTGTTCAAATTATTTTGCAGAAGTAGATAATGCAAGGAGAATGCAACA